>CM037777.1:89397797-89447797 GCA_021229015.1 Solen grandis
TTTTGGCTGTAGAAAAGGTGTCCCCTTAGGATTTCGCTAATGTTATTGTAATTAAATTGTTTTATTTCTAACAGAAATATGCATCCAATTATTATATTTGTGTTGAAAGATATCCCAATATATCAAAGTTTTTTGAAATGCAAACAATACTAGTAATATAATACACAAAAAATTATGCCAATCACTACAATTATATGACACATAAACACTACATTTGTCATACGATACACATATGTTAATGTCAAACACTACAAATTATCATTTGACACACAAACGCTACATTTGTCATACGATACACATATGTTTATGTCAAACACTACAATGGCCATTTGACACACAAACACTACATTGGTCATACGATACACATATGTTTATGTCAAACACTACAATGGCCATTTGACACACAAACACTACATTGGTCATACGATACACATATGTTTATGTCAAACACTGCAATGGTCATATGACACACACACGCTACATTTGTCATACGATATACATATGTTTATGTCAAACACTACAATGGCCATCATACAATACACATATGTTTATGTCAAACACTACAATGGCCATTTGACACACAAACACTACATTGGTCATACACATATATGGTCATATGACACACACACGCTACATTTGTCATACGATACACATATGTTTATGTCAAACACTGCAATGGTCATATGATACACACACGCTACATTTGTCATACGATACACATATGTTTCAAACACTAGTTTCTACATTTGTCATACGAAACACATATGTTTATGTCAAACACTACATTGGTCATTTGACACACAATCGCTACGTTTCTACATTTGTCATACGAAACACATATGTTTATGTCAAACACTACAATTGTCATTTTACACACAAACACTACATTGGTCAAACGATACACATATGTTTATGTCAAAACTACAATGGTCATATGACACACAAACGCTGCATTGGGCATACGATTTACATATGTTTAAGTCAAACACTATTATGGTCATATGACACACAAACGCTACATTTGTCATACGATACAAGAGCATTTCTAACGTCCACTTTTAGATTTTTCATAATTTTCATAACAGAATTAGGATTATGCTTTTATTCAAGCAAAATTATTTATTTCAAGCAATGTATAAGTTTTAATGTGGTGCAATATTTTAGGTGTACATACGCATTTGTTTGACTGTTGAAATGTTGGCAGTAAAGAAACACCCTAAAATAAGTCAGACACCGTGGTTGTAAACTGTGCACCAAAAAGAAAAACCTAGGTGGACGTTTAGAAATTGTTTTGAGTGTATAGGTTACAACATAAAAGATAGTGATATTTATTTTCCGTAACATTTTGATTACAGCATCTACAAATTATTTATTCTCTTTGTATACTTTTAAATCGGCCATGCTCAGTTTCAAGATTGTGCGACGACAATCTGAAGAATTTTTATCCAGTTATCTTTTTCACTTAATTTTATAATATACGAGTACTTATAAAAAAACAATAAGTAGGTAACTTTGGCATGGAAATAATATTTGCGTGCCATTCTTGAGCAATATGATCTCCTATTCTAATTGTTGAAAAATAGGAAATAGTCAGCATTTATATCAAACTGGTTTCTAATGTAATTATAACCAAGTAGATATGTATATGAATTTTTACTTGTTGCCCCAAAAGAACTATAATAATTTACATTTAAACAAATATCAGTATACTTGCACTACATGGGTGAATCTGGTATTTTCATAAATCTAACCATTATTTTACGGCATATATTTACTTATTTCAGAAAAAGAATACCGTCCAAACTCTCCATATAGAGTATATTTCGGAATTTGCCTTTTAACCACGCAAACATTGCAGAAATCGTAAATGTAACTTATCAACATCTTTATTTGCCCCAAATCTCCGACCCGCATGTTAATAAATGTATGTGTATTAATACATATGCTTGCATATAATACGCAAAGACGTAAAAAATATTTATTTTCTGACAGGATTTATTTTAATGCATGTTATACTGAATGAAATCGTCGCTACCTGAAATAATTTTAGATATCAATTTTGTCACATACTTTTTCTGTAGTACAAAATATTATGTTATTTTATATCTATATATCTATATATCTATTGTCATAATGCAGTCAATACTTTTGATTTTGTCATATATTATGTATGCATGACCTGTAAAAGGAGAGGACTCACATATGCTATAGGCCTGTTGTTCAATCCTATTCATTCTTTAATAAAATATATTCTAAAATAATGTTGTTTGTTGATGGTCTGGTGGACTGTTAGCATCTTGTCGTATATAAGTAAGTAGCATTTCACCTCTGTCGCTGTGGCACAGTGGTAAACGTCGTGCGCCTCAATATTGGAGAATACAAATTTGATTCTAATTACTTATAAATATATGAATATATCCTGGAATATAATCAGCTCCTTTTATACAAATAGAGTTATGATGGTTCTTCTCTTAGATTTTTATTAGAGGCTGAATAAATGGATAATTAGCCAAGCCGAGGTATCGCCGAACGTCAAGCACTCCGACTCCAAGCTGAGCTCCAATAAAGAGATAAAATTCAGAAGAAAAAAAAAATCTTAATTATAATTGAATAAATTGATTTTTTTTTCTGTTTTGGAATCTGTGGTTGAGATAAAAAGTCAGTCTCGTAGTGAACTTGATAACATTAGTATATAATTCAGAATTCCGTCGAGAAAATATAGGATAAATTTCACATCAACCGACCCCTTCTCACTTTTTTTGATAAATTGTAAATGACCAGGAGCCCGCTCACTTAACATCGAAACATCGAATGAGCACACACACACACACACACACACACACACACACACACACACATATATATATATATAGAGAGAGAGAGAGAGAGAGAGAGAGAGAGAGAGGGAGAGAGAGAGAGGGGTAGGGGAGAGGGAGAGAGAGAGAGTTTAGAATGAGAAGATCAGTTGCATCCATCAAGATTGTGATCCCTTTGAAATATAATAAGGTAGTACAACACAAATTGTCACTTTTCCAGACCTTCATAAATTATATCTACTCTGAATCCGTATTGTTTCGCTAATACAGATATAAAATTTGAAGAAATTATACCGTCATATAAACAAGTTATTGACATTTGCATTACCCTGCCACACATTCGTCTTTTATATAAAAATGAAATTAGCTACAAAAGTGTTTTCAATATTTTGCACAAATTGGTTATCATGATAACCATGAATATATGTGTGCTTAAATATGATATGTTTAAAACAAATATAAAACCATGTGCATTTAATATTTTACTAAATGTGTCATACAGTATGGAATGTGCTGACTATTGTCGCATGACATGTTTTAATTTCCCACACAAGTATGTGTCTTCTTTACCTGTGGCAACAGTGGTTGTTTTACAAAAAAAAAATATCTTTGATCTCTTAAGCAACATTTATGCAAAGTTTTTGAGACGATGTCTACTTGAGACAGATATAGTACTGCCACACTACAGTATCACGCTGTAGACATGTGGCATGATACCACTCCCAGTCACATTATCCTGACACCGGGCCAACAAGTCCTGCAACTACCCTTATATGCTGAGAGCTATTCCAGTGCCATTTTCATGTATTGTGCGTATGGTATTTCGCGGCCGGGGATCGAACCAACGACCTCCATCATCCGTGTTTTGTTTTTTTTCTTTTCTTTATATATGTTATTTCGGTGATAATACAAATACATGTAGTATCTCCATGACCGAATCGAATGATTACTGTCGCTGATTTAACATCAACTCGCCCCTCACCGCTGTGGGTGCGAGACCCGGCGTGTGAGGAAGACTTCCACCTGCCTTGCGGTAGGTCGGTGGTTCTAACTGAGTACCTCTGTGCAATCGGGGTCTTCCTCCACCTGTAAATATCTGGACGTCGCTATATGACTGAAATACCGTCACAGCGACATTGGTCTCCAGCATACTAACAATATCAGTACATGTACTGCAATAACGGGGGATCAGCGGCAGTATCTTTAAATATATCATCAACAAATGTATATAAGAAAATCATTACAGAATATTATTGTGATTTTGTAAATTAGCTTCTTATTATTAAGACAGATACTGATTAATTTAAATTTTGAAATCTTGAGTCTAATAAATATTTCTGTTTGTTTTGGTTTAACGTCCAATCGACAGTATTTCAGTCATATTGGGATGTTTGGTCTTCTAAAACTGATAAAGAACTGCCTCACTGCGATATCACGCCGTAGACAAGTGGTCTGATGCCACACCCAGTCACAAAATCTTGGATCAACAATTCTTGCAACTTCCCTCATCTTATTTCAAAATGCACGACATGGAGTCTAACAACTCAAGTCATTAAAACATTTTCACCGTATATGTACCATATTTAGCGACTTTGGAGGGCGCCGTGGTCCATTGGTAAAGTACCCGACTGCTAATCCGAAGGTTGTGGGTCCCTGTCAAAGGCCAGGAGTTCTCATGACCTTCCCAGGTGTAAAGTATTGGTCCAACCCAGAAACCGTCGAGAGGAATTCTTGTAAGTTTTCCTAATCGACATAAATAAATAAGTTTAGATTAACAACTTTGTGGAAATCGAACCCACGACCCTTAATTACAAGGAAGGCGGACGCTCTATTACTCGACCAATCCTATGATATAAACTCAGCAGATTAATAAATCAGGGTAATCGTTTATATTTCCATGGTTACCTTATTTTATCGTCATCAGGTGGTTACATCATGTAGGGAGAGTTCAATCTTCACCTTAACTAACACTGTATGACCCATCAAAAGCCAGATCAGAATGAAAGGAAAAATAGTTTTCACTTCACTTTACCCTTCAGTCTCTCATCTCAAAGACAATGATGAATAAAATAATAATAATAAAATAATAAAAAGGAAATCAGGATTTTAATAATTTTCCAGAGAGCTGAGTGTTTGTTCAGATTTGATCCTGGACATTTTTCTAAATACGCACATGATTTTAAACTGTATCAGAGAATAAAATAAAACAAGAAGAATGGTACAAATCTGTCAGGGTAAAAATTAGCTTATTATTATTAAATCACGGACTCGAATCAAGCTCTTGAAGTATTTTATGAAATACTTTTATCAATTCCCTTTCTTAACAAACGCCCTTTGCTCAAGCAAAATACATATCTATGGGAGGAAAGAGGAAAGAAAGAAAGAAAGAAAGAAGAGTGGGTAGAGAGAAGAGAGAGAGACAGACAGACAGATTGAAAAGGGCAAACCAATATAGAATCAATCATTCCTTTCTTCTTTCCTTCGCCCCCTCTTTTTTTCTCCATTTTTTATTCCGTTCTTTCTGTCTCTAAATTGTATTCACAGCGTCTCTGATATTTAAAACGGTATCATCAAACTCGATGAAATGAAACACACACACACACACACAAAAAAATACCATGCAATACCAGATGGCATTTGTTGCTTAGGCGCCATATATTTATTATCACTTTATTAGCAATTAGCCAACTATGCACTAATTTGAAACTGAAAGTTCAACTCATTTACAAATGGAGGTAATTTACGCTAATATCCCTCCTATTAGAAGTTTTGGTTGATACATAGTGCAGATAATCTTTACCCAAATGCATGCTACCGCCATTAGGGCATCGATAGATACCCTTTTCTCAGTGATTTTTAAAGAGGATTTATAGATACGCTTAATGCAACTAGAGAGACGGGCGTATATAGCGGTAATCATTGACTAAAGACAGATAGATCTACCTACGTCAAATCATTTTATTAGGAAAAAGGATAAGATTTATTTATTAATTTCCATAAGACAAAAAACAACATATAAAAGACTTAATTGTATATATAGGATCTCACATAAGTTGTCAAATAATATAAAGTTTTATTAAGCGAGTTCAAGAAAATGGTAAAAAGCGAGCCCCTGTGGGATAAATATATATATATATATATATATATATATATATATATATATATATATATATATATATATATATATGTGTGTGTGTGTGTGTGTGTGTGTGTGTGTGTGATCAATGATTGTTAAACAGGTAGTCGTAAATATCCAAGGTTAAATATGTCCTTTCTTCTTCATAAATTTCCTTGTTTCTCAGAAGTTACCCTGTAAAGAAGTAAAGGCATCACTGAAAGAAATAAAAAAGGAAAATGTAGAAGAAATAAAGGATATACAAAAAGAAAAATGAGCATACAATAGAGAGTGATTATAATTCATTTAGATTTTAGAAAGTTTGCTAGGAGACGAATATTAGTCAAAAATGATAAAAAATAATGATATGATTAATAATGAAAGAATAATAATGAAAAAATAACAATGAAAGAATGATAATCATTATATAATTATTTAAAAAAAATCTGTCCTGTGTATTTCTCGCAATACAAATGTTTATATATCACATACATCGATTGCAGAGCAATTTATACACAATTCATGAATTATACCAATTATTATTCAATATATTTAAAACTTCTATACACCCATATTCTCACACCACAAGCAATTACCTTTACAAATGTTGATGTGAATAATATACAAATTAATTTCAAATATTACTTGAATTTAAATTATAGTAATATTTAACATTCATAGTCTCCATAATTCTTAAATGAGTGGCACACTTTCTTTTACGTTTTTACTTACGTTTGTGTTCTGTATGAACATACACGTGATCTTCTTTAATTGTACAATAATGAGACCTTTATAAATGCATCTGTCTGTCTGCTTGTCCGCATTCATGTTTACAAATGATGATGATTTCATACATATATTTTTCAAGTGAGAGAAAACAGTTCATATAACCTCTCTCTCTCTCTCTTTCCTTCTCTCTCTCTCTCTCTTTGTTTTGAGTGAAAATGGATATATATCACCGAGAAGTGATACAAAATTATATTATTTAGAGATGAGATATATTCTGCATTCACTCAAACAAAAATTGTTCTTTTTTATTTTAATGCTAACTGCTGTTACATATACATACCCTTTATATATAAAATGTAGTCCTGGCATATCTATATCATCCCACTCTGTGAGATATGGATTTTATCTCACTGACAGAACACAGTATTTAATCATTTTGCATAAAATAAATATATATATTCTCTGCTCACAGATTCAGACGGATGATCATCGGTGCCGAGGACCATACTAGACACGAGAGACCTGTTCCGGTTCACGCGTTGTTTTTTTTATTTTTATTTTATTTTTTTTATTTTTTTAGTTATTTTATTTTCGAAAGAAAACTATCAATGGAACACTCACGCTATGACCTATATGAACACGCATGGTTCTTAATGATTCCTACGCCAGCCCAAATGTGTGCTCAGACATAAAGTAAATAAGATAAAATGCTTAACTTCATGGCCCCTACCTTCTGTTACTTCCGCCATTTTGGATTATTTTATTATCAATCAGTAATCGCATATGAACATCTATAGTGTAGTAGCCACTCCATAGTTTTACCTGAGACCAGAATTAAACAAAATACCGAAACCGGTTTCGCTCCGGTGAGCTCTTTCAAAGGAGTTTTATAGATGACGTGCTATGATCAGTTTAACGTGTAAAGGAGCTATATAGCCAGTGGACGGCCATTCAGAAATCAGGAAGGACAGTTGGAGAAAATTCCATTATGGATATAACTTTATAGAACACAATTAACTCAGGTATGTTCTGGTAATTTTAATTCATAAATCGAATAATTTTTGCTGCTGAAAATTTTCTATGTTAACTTAAGTCGATATAAATGTGTTGCTAAATATAATAGTAGGTGTGTCCTCTTCTTCACCTCACGTTTTGTGTATTGGAAAGATTTAACACATGGGTGGGGTTTTGACAATTTCAGACCTTTGATTAAAAAATCTGTGAGTGGATATGGCCATCAAGTTGATATAATATTTAACATTTACGAAAATTGACATTGACAACTTATCATATATCAAAATTTTGCTGAATGACGTTCGTACATATCTCTAAGAGCAGGTGTCCTCAAAATGGTTGATCCTGAAAGGCGATTACTGGCATGCTTTATTGTAATGTGCTTCAAATACGGATATACTTCAAAGTATATATACAGTTAGTTATGTTTATGGAGTATTTAATAAGTACTTAACAGTATTTTGTTGAAGAACTGTTGTTTCTGCCAATGAATATGTTAAGGCATTGTTAGGATTAAATGGACAGATTCTATCTGGAATGCCATCACTCGATAGTGTTGGCTTCGTCAGTCCTGAACACAGTGTGTGTGTGTATGTGTGTGTGTGTTAGAGAGAAAGAGAGAGAGAGAGATGCACTCAGGTTTTGAACAGACGGACAAGCATGTTAAGCTGATAGATAGATAGATGCTAGTATTTACACAGGAAAATGAATATCTTATTTATATGCATGTACTTTTTTTTCTAAATGATTAATGAAAATTATTTTTAAAGAATATATATATATATATATATATATATATATATATATATATATATATATATATATATGCTGGTTTCAAAAAATAGGTCGATAATAGATATAAGAGGTTTATATACAATAGGGAAAAGAATAAACATATAATTACCTTTATACATTGTACATGTACTAATTGGACGGTGTAGAAAAGCGCCGGTATATGGTCAGGTGACGAAATGTCTGATCTTTATAATACTGTTATATTGCACTTATACATAATGGTATTGGAAATACCTTTTTCTTTTGTGTGAAGACCTATACAGTCTTAATCAACCATTAAGAACGGCGGGCTACCTTGGTGCAGTGTGCACTGTCTTAGGAACAGATCAGAACTTATACAAAGTAGATACAACATGGAGACGTGTGAAGAAATTACATAATAAATAAATAATGGTCATGGTTTTCGGGATACAGCAGAAAGAAAAGAATGTGTATATAGCTGGAACGAGGGACGCAGAGAGAGAGAGAGAGAGAGAGAAAATGACATTTTAAAGACTTGCATATATTATGGAACTACATGTCGCATTCTGCTAGTTTATATTCATTCAATCATGCGGTCTAACGAGCACACGCATTTTCACTTACGCACTAACGCGCATTTGTTGTTGTTTTTCTGTGTGTAATTCTGTTTTTACGTACATACTTATGCATGTTCTCACAACTCATCTGTAATTTTTGAAAATAAACACTGAGAAATGAATGTTGATCTATATGGAAATAGTATTTTAAACTTAAAAATAAGAACTAAGCACATCGCATTCAAAGAAAGCAGCAATACACGTGCTCATTAACGCTAGATTACATTCCTAAAATATCATGTTTTAATTGTCGGTGTTCTGCTTCGAAAATTTTTGAGTAAATTTAAGTTATTCATTATTTAAGACCGTGTCAGTCAGTTGTCATACAATGTAAACGCCCATTTGAAATCATCACAATCAGTCACAAAGCTATTTTACGTATGTTCAGCACATAAAAAATAACAAGAATCAAGTCGGAACGAAACAGATATAAAAACAAGACGTGCAGCGTCTTGGGTTATTTCAGATCTGCTTTATTTGAAAATGTAAAGATTGTTTTCTTGTGTTTAACGTCCCACCAACAGTGTTTCAGTCATTTGAGGCGTCTAAAATCAGTGGCATATACCAAGCCCAGTGTACTCAAAATTAGAAATGGTCCTTAGATATGATTTTCATACTCAGACTCAAACTATATCCCTAAGTTTCAATAAGGAATTGATTGTGACACTCAGGTTTGATCATGCTTGAGTATTTTCGAGACAACTTGGCCTGGTCAGTTCTTGAACTACCCTTATATGATGGGCCCGCGCAAGGGAGTATACCCAGGGCTCGAATTTAACACTTGCAAAATGGAGGAGGAAATGAATTTTGCGAGTTAATTTTCTTACTGCTCGCATTTTTTTTCGAGTGAAAAGTTTTTAATCCAGCCAAAATCGCCATCGGGACAAGTAAAATCTATAGCACGGAGCAGTACACTCAATGTTTTCGTATACTAGTCATTCACGGATAACTACATACGGTGCACAGTCTGACTCTTTGCGTGTATAATTTTATGCAGCTGAAATGTAACAAAAATGTCAAAGCGATACACAACAAGTTTATTACCTCTTTTATAAAATTAATTTGCTAAATTAATAATTTACCTCAGGCGTCTCACACTAAGAAGAAAACGATTTGTCAGTTTGCCTTCGTAAAATATATACCATTCATTAATTGAAATTGTAAGTCAATGATAAATTTTGCTAGTTAAAATTTCAGCTACTTGCAAAAATTTGCGAATGGCTAGAAAAGTAAACTCGAGCCCTAATACAAGTTTTATTTTTTTTCTCGAAAAAACCTGACCAGATACGAATCGGACGCTCTAACCATTCAGCTACCCGGGCTGGTCTATATTTAGATATCCTAAACTCGACTGCATATCGAACGCTTATAATGCAACATGAATTGTATCAAAAATCTAAATAAATCAATATCGCCCTATCATACGTTATGATTGAGTTTGCAATATATTAACTGTAAAGGTTATGTGTTTTCAGTAGCATTTTCCCACCTATGACATTGGCTAATGCTAATTATTAATTTTACATGTGTCGTTCGGGGGGGGGGGGCATCTAAATAACAACACCTTGGGTGTGGTTCGTCTATTAGTGACAACAACATACGTGTATACTTGAATACTTGAACGTGGCCAGTGTGCGGCACTGTCCACAGCACAAAACGTCCACAATATTTTCTGATCTCTCTCTCTCTCTCACACACATTGCCAGACGTGATGATAACAGAACATATTTTTATTCATGATTTGTACATAGTACATCATCATTACATCTTAAATACAAATACAAATATAGTATCACGTGACATGTAACTTTTACTCATATAAGTATATAGGAAAAATATTTAATTTCTGGTAATGAATCGTAGACTGAACCATGGATCGTAGATTGAACAAGTAATTCAGTCATTATGAATATATAAATAATACCTTACAAATATTGTTTTAGATAACATCGAGAACGAACTAATCAATGTTAAATCTCTGTTGACATTCACACAAATACATATCAGAAGTAAATTTCTAAAAAAATTAAAAAAAAATTAATTAAATAGACAACAAAACGAATATTAGATTGTAACAAAGCTATTAACTTGAACATAGATGGTCTAGTATATAAATCAAAACTTAGAAATTTTGTACGCAATGACTTATACATTGGACATATAACAATGAAATGATAAATATCTTCAATATCACTGATGCTGTTACAGATAAGACACACTCTCTCTTCCCTAGTTATACGATTTCTTGAGAATCTTTCAGTTTGTATTCTTAACTCATGAGCTGATAACCTAATTTTAGTAACAAAATGTCTGAGGTTAGCAGGTAATATATCTAAATAAAATTCGTAATCAATTGTTTTCTTAAAATACTTATACTCCTCTAAAACACTACTGTTTTGAATCAAACTATTCCATTCCTGTAAGTAACAATCTAAAACACGTTGCTTAAAAATATGGGAAACTGCTTTACATCTATATCACTCACAAAAGCATATGAACAACCGTACGTATCTAGCAGTTTCTTAACACAGAAAACCCAATTCTTATGACCCAATAAGGAATCGTTAAGACCCGCCCTGTACATGCATGAAACAAGTTTATTTTTTGAGTGCATAACCTTACACCAATATTTAATTATTTTGTAATAACGATGAATATAAAGGGGATATCTGCCTAATTCTCCGTATACACCAGCTGTTGAAGTACTAGCTCTAACCTTTAATATCCTTTTACAAAATCTAAGATGTATCCTTTCTAATTCTTTAGATTTAGAAAAACCTGTCAATTCACAAGAGTAATTTAGAATAGATCCAACAAAAGCATCAAATAACTGACATAAATATTTTGGACTCAGTGGAAGTTTAACACAATTATATAACAACAAATTCATTGCTTTAAGAGCTTTACCAACCAGGTGTTCCGTGTTACAAAGGAATGAACCCGTATAGTAAAACACAGTTCCTAAATAGTTGAATGCATCAACTACTTCTAGATCAATACCCTTGTAAGTAAATTTTTCATGCGCTAACAGACGACCTTTCTTCCTGAAAACCATAACTTTTGTTTTCGAAATATTTACATCTAGACTCCATTTTTTACAATACTGAAATACAAGATCTAAACGTTTTTGAAGATCATATGGTGAGTCACCGAACAAGGCCATGTCATCTGCAAATAATAAGATAATTATTGCGAGTTCATCAATCGTAATATTAGACTCGGCACCATTTTGTATAAAAGATTCAATATCATTTAAAAACAGAGATACTAAGATTGGGGATATTACCTCCCCTTGCCTCAAGCCAATTGAACAAGAGAAAAAATCAGAAAATGTATTACAATGCTTTACACATGACTTGACATCCTTATACATATGCTTAACTATTCTTAACATTTTCCCTTTAATACCTGCATTAAATAACTTAAGCCAGAGGCCATTTCTATAGATACCGTCGAAACATTTTTTCATATCAATGAATGCAACATACAAACGTTTATTATTGTTTATATAGCGTTGAACAATAGAATATAAAACAAACATAGCATCCACCGTCGAATGTCCTTTTTTAAAACCAAACTGAGAATCAGATATGCGTGAATTTTTTTCACAAAACTTTTCAATTCGTGTATTTAATATAGTGGTGAATAATTTAGACAAAACACTCAATAACGTAATACCTCGATAATTATTAACATCGTTTTTATCTCCTTTCTTATGTAGAGGAATAATTACACCCTTAGTCCATGACTCTGGAAATACCCCCGAGTCAAAAATAGCATTAAAAACATCACATAAATGCAGTGCGATAATATCGACACTTTCAATAAAATACTCATTTAATAAACAATCATTACCATGTGATTTCCCAGCTTTTAGCTTTTTAACAGCTTTCTGAATTTCACACAAAGTTATCTTAGAATTTAAAATGACATCATCATCATTACTTTCATCGCCACAGTAAACATCGTTAAAATCATATGTATTACAAAATATCTCAGCCTCCACGTTTTCATTTCTATAAATATCATTTTCTAAATTAGAAAAATAACCATAAAAATCGGACACATGTATATTGACAGAAGTTTTATTCTTATTCTTCTTATTGAAAAAGGCCCAGAACTGTTTGGGATTACTGTTCTTTAACTTTTCAATTTCCCTCAACTTTTTATCTCGACAGGCCCTTTTTTTCTTACAAATAATACTTTTATAATCTTGCTTGCAAGTACAAAAATAACTTCTATTACGCTCTGTTTTGTTTGTATAAAACAGTTTCAAAGCTTTCTTATAACGACTATGGTAATAATGACATTCGCTATCAAACCAATCAGCGTGTTTAACGTAAGGTGTATCCTCAAATGAAGCATGATGCGTAGTGACAGAACGTTTAAAAAACAATGGATCCGCCGTATCTCTTATAATTGTTGTAAAATCAGTAACTAACTTATTTATTGAGTCTTTGCTACTTATATCAATATTTTCTGTTACGTTATTAAACAAAGGCAATTTAGAAATAAGTGATAAACGAAAATCATCCCGATGATGGGGATTCCATTTAAACCCTTCGCTTTCATTAACGATGTTATCATAAAGGGGCGCCGGGCATCGCAATGAAAACATGAGTGGACAATGGTCACTATATTCATTCATCTGGCCAACTGCAAAGCGTGAAATATATGAAAAAGTACTGGTACCCGTCAAAACATAATCAATGACAGACGCACCTTGTTTAGAAATAAACGTATAATTTCCCACGGCATGGTCCTCCCCCAATCTCCCATTCACTATTTTAAGGCCTGAGGCTTTACACAAATCTAGTAGACGGACACCGTAATTATTACATGTAGTATCAAGTGAGGCCCTCGACAGGTTCAAATCTGGAGTATAATCATCATCATCAAGGTTTATGTTAATAGAATCATAAACAATAAAATCTCGTCTTATCCCAACCCTACTATTAAAATCGCCACACATAAATACAGAAC
Organism: Solen grandis; assembly: GCA_021229015.1. Classification (NCBI taxonomy): domain Eukaryota; kingdom Metazoa; phylum Mollusca; class Bivalvia; order Adapedonta; family Solenidae; genus Solen; species Solen grandis. The sequence continues at coordinate 89,411,828 of CM037777.1, forward strand.
CCAAGTTACTATAATGCACCACATCTGATTCGATTTCATCAAAAAGATCTACGTTAATATAATTATACGCTGGCGAGTTCTCTCCCCATAAATACAAACCACAAACATATATATCTTCTTCCAAATTGAAAAATGTATGATCTAACCTTAACCATATAACAGTATCGTAAGAGTTCTTAACCACTTCTATACCATCTTTGATACACTCCCTGTAATAAAGAGCTACACCACCACTATTACGCTTTGCATTTCTATGTTGAAAATTTCTAAAATAATTATGAGATACATATCCCATCAAATCAATATTAGAACATTTTGAAGACCATGTTTCAAACAAAAAAATAATATCATGTTTACATAAAATATCAACAAACCCCCCACTGTCTCTTTTGTCGTTACTAAGACCTTGCACGTTCCACGAGAGCACACTTACTTCACTAAGTTCATTCTCGGCTATCTCCTATGGCCTCACTGCATGACCGTCAATGTATAGCGTATCATATGCGATCCACGCCGTCTTCCCCTCGTCTCTTGCTGCTTTCATCCTCGGATACAGTTTACGTCTTTTATCCACCACTTCCTTCGGAAACTGCTCAGTAACAAAGAAGTTCGTACCTTGGAGCTGCTTCCATTGTTTCCGCACGAATTCCTTCTGCTTGTACTCATGGAACTTGGCAACCATAACGTATGCTCCCAACCGGTGCAACAATCTTCATAACAACCAATGATGACCAGTAGAATCACCCTGCACATACATGTATATGAAACGTGTTGTTCAAGGTGCAAATGATTAATTCAGACCAATATACAAACTGAATAAACTACATAGGCCTTAATTGTTGTTCTTACCACACTAAGTTGATGTAAAGAAAATTAGTGTGTGTGTGTGTGCGCGCGCGCGCGTGTGTTGTTGTTGTTTGATAAGGAGTTGAACTGTTTTTACAAGGTAAATGTAATACAATATCCCTGCGTGACACGATATCAAAACTGATGTACCATATCTTTATCTTTTGTGAAATGCATCATCATCATCAGCCATTATTTGCCTATGTGCAAAGCTCAAAGATGAATTAATGCGACTACCTTAATATCGTGGTTATTCATGTTAGGTAGTCATTACAAACTTAAAGAAAGAAATCTAAGTTAACTTCGTCGTTTTTTCCCCACTTCCTCGTATGTTTGGGCCAACAATCCATGTATTACATTGCACATTTTAAGACAGTTTTATCCACACATATCGTATTTACACCATCTGCGTGACTTACTGAATATTCTCGGGTAACGTGACCCTTTTAAAAAGGCGTAGGCTGACCTGAAATAATAGAAATACACATTGGAGAGAACATCCTTAACATTGCTATGGTGACGATTTGGCAGGTACGTCACGGTATTATTGCTTAATTGTTAACGTTAAGTCGGTTTCTATGACAAGCGTATCGCTGTCGACCCCTCCGTTAAGAATGTCTATTTCGTAATATTGTGTAGATAATTTTGAAGACATTTTTGGAATTTCGAAATGTGATACTTGGTATGTACAGTTTCTTAATGCACGACTATCCTTAACGGGGCTTAAACGCATTAGAATGCATTCAGCAAATAGATATTTGTCTGTACACTTTATCAATCACACTTCTAACACAACTCTAAGATTTTTTTTGTCGTATCTGAAAACAGACAATATAAACAATACATTAGTTTTAGCGAAAATTAAGTTATACTGCCGTGTTATAATATCTTGTGTTTGTGGACATTTATATAGCATAGTTATATATTTGAAGAAAAAAAATGTTTATTTAAATGATTTAAATGGAATCCATGTTTGCTTTCATGACTGACCGACCTGCAAACTGCCTATCTTAAATGCTATTCCGTATCATCATGTTTTCAGTTCGTTTATCAATAGAGAGTATTAAAATTAGAACGTCGCTTACCTAAATTTTCACGCGCAGCACGAGGAAATCGCCCCGTTGTGTGTGCTTCAAAAATTAAGATTTGAATTTCCGTTCACCATTACCGCTAATCATTCTATAAGCACATATTGATATATTGAACCGCTCCTGAGAAACAAGACGTAATAAAAGTATTGGGTTACAAGCGTGATAAGGTGTTTAGTTTTATTGTTTCATTGCTGAATGGATAATTGTAAATACATTTTTTTTCCTCTTTGTGAAATTAGTGTGACAAATAGCATGTAGTATATATTAGTATACAAAATTATTTTACATTAAAGTTGCAATAGATGAACTGGGTCGGAATTCCACCAACAATACTTAGTGCTAAGTAAAACTTAAATACTTAAGGAATAATTTCATTAATCTCATTTCTCTTATAAAAATACCCAAATATTTTATTTCTTAACAATTTATTTGGTAATAATTCATTTCGGTTTAGTCATGTACTTGAATATTTCATGAAATAGGAATGGTGGAATGAACATCAGCCTAGTTTAAGAATTTAAGTATTACTTAGCGCTAAGCATATTGTTGGTGGAATTCGAGCCTGGAGCATGAAATAATTGTGGTTATAGTTTGGCCTTAAAACGAATTCAAAATGGACACATTGGTTAGGATGTTTTTCATCATTCATAAATTTTTCAGGAATTTTCATCACGAGAAAAGTTATTTTTACACATGATTACTCATGGAGGCATTGATATGAAACAGATCGACTCACGATTAATAATTGAAATACCATATGACGTGTCTAGACAGTTTTGTTATATATCATAATTAGTTTTGACGAAGCTATTGAATGAACACGCCATTGGATTAAAGGGGGCCGCCGTGGCCGAGGGGTTACAGTCGTGGACTACAAATCCATCAGCCCCTCACCGCTGTGGGTTCGAATCCCGGTAGGGACTTCGGATTTTTCATGTGAGGAAGCCTTCCAGCTGGCTTGCGGTAGGTCGGTGGTTCTACCCAGGTACCTCTGTGTACTCGGGGTCTTCCTCCACCTGTAATTAGCTGGACGTCGCTATATGATTGAAATACTATCGCAGCGACGGTAAACCCCAATACAACAACAACCATTGGATTAAAACACCTAATCATTATCTTTTTGGTTTCAGCACTTCAAATTTAAGCTCCGCCAGTCCCATTTGATGCCATGTCAATATTGCTGGAAAAAAAAAAGTATCACAAACAAAATCATGTATTCTATGGTGTTAAACAGGTCATGGTCTACCTATTATCACAGTGTTGCTTTAGAGCTGCGTGTTAGTCAGTTTGAATACACATGTAAACGCGAGAACTTGTGCCTTGTTTATTATAAAATCTTACTAGAACAGTGTGTTCTGTTCTGTTCTGATAAAATCTTATAAGTAAATTACTAAATTACATATTATTTATTGGAGGGTTGTGTGTTCGCTTCCCGACCGCGACATATCAAAGTCGTAAAAATGGTACTGGAATATCCACTTTCCTTGGCGCTCAGCATATAAGGGTAGTTCCAGGACTGGTTGGCCCGGTGTCAGGTAAGTGTGACTGGGTGTGGTATCATGCCACATGTCTACGGCATGATACTGCAGTGTGGCAGCACTATATCTGTCTCAAGTAGACATCATCTCCAAATGACTAAAATACTGTCAGTGGGACGTTAAACTCAATAAACAAACAAACAAACATGTTACTTATCTCAATAATATTCTGTTCCAAAAATGCTAAAGCCAAGAATTTCAAAATTTCGTCTTTTTTTTTTTCTTTACTATTTTGAAATCATAATTCTGTGGCTTGAATTGTGGGATCGGTAACACAAAAGTAACTCTCTTGCCGTCTCGCTTAAAGGATTGATAAAATAGCACGTATAAATTGTTGATATGCATAAGAGGAAGAAACGAGGCGTATACTTTAAAATATTAATTTAAGTGACGACGTCATAATTCTGTTTCCAATTGATTTTTGAAAGTTACATATATACTCATTATCTACATACTTACGTATTCAGCTGCAAAATAGTGTGTACGCTCAGGTTTCCCTCACTTCCTTATTGAATCTTTTACATCTTGATTGTTAAGATACTTCTGAAATAAAATATTAAGATGTGCATACTTTCTGTTCATATGTGTAGAATAGAGTCTTTTAAGACGTTTCTAAAGTAAATAGGAGTTAGTGTAGCCACGTAGGCTTAAGTTAAAAATTCTATCCGACTCAGTCATCCTAATTTTTAGCATACATTTGATTTGTCAAATGAATTGATTTGTTTTGTGACTTGTAAAATACAAAATAGAAAGGGGGGTATAGAAATAAATAACTATTGAATTTGAATCGCCAGAGCTTCTGATTGGCCACAGTTTTAGGTTGACTTCTAATGAGTATACATAGGGTGGTATTGTTTAAATCATTCTCACTCTCTCTTCTCGGTTATCTTAATCGTTTACAAAGCATTTCATTTCCATAAATCTAAGTTTCATAGGGTACAAATAGATTTGCTTCAAAAAACAAAAACAGAAAACAACAACAACAAAAAAAATAAAAAATAAATAAAAAAAATGAACTATTGCTCCAATGTTTCAAATTAAAGATACATAATTGATGTACATGTAGAGAAAAAATAGGCTTTCATTATATCACCTATATGCTAAACCTTTTATATTTTACGTGTTAGAGGATGGTGCAGTAATCGTTCACAAATCACAGATTGCTCACGTGTCCTCGTGACGTATTTTAAAGGCGCAAAGCTAAAATATATTAAAATGAGTGTAAAGCATACAAATCATTGATTGCATTAATTCCGGGATCTTGAAACACATCTTACCATATATATGAAGCGTTTGTTATATTAAACAAAATATAGGGGGAAAATGGAAGAAACCTGTAAGTTTTTTTTTTATTCGCGAAAGTTCACAGAATACGGGGATAGAAACGAGTTCATACATATCTGATGTAAATAATTAAATTCAAGTGCATGATTTCGAATAATATTTAATTTGTGTTTTCAAACCACCATTAAAAGATATGTTTAAAGTAACGCTAAGTACAGGATTAAATCTTTGAAGACATTGCTATAGATTATAGAAAACCGAAGCGAGCGTAAGCCTATACTGCATGTAGAAATGTCTTAATAGATTCTATCTAATTTAGAAGTCACCCTGAATTTGTGAAACATTTGATTTTGTCAATTATATTAGGCTAATGTGTATCGGGTAAGAATAGAGAATTGAACGGTGCTCTAGTGAAATACAATGCAGATAATAAAATTGAATTATACAGCTTCTGATTGGACACAAATTTAGGATGACTTCTAAAGAAAATAGAAGAAGCAAGCATAATTTTGTGGAAATGTCATATGTTATTCTATCCGACGGAGAAGTTACTCTCAGTTTGTGACACACTTGATTTTGTCAAATAGATTGGGTTATTTTGTACATGGTAAATTAGAGAACAAAAATGTGTTCTCGATGAATTTGAATTCCAGAGCTTCTGATTGGTCACAGATATATGACATTAGTACATTTAAAGGATATTAGATAGATATACGTATGAGGCGACATCGTCTCCAAATGACTGAAATACTGTCGGTGGGACGTTAAACCCAACAAACGAACAAACGAATGAGTTGCAGGTTCGGGAATTGAGTGTTGTACAAACATAGGATCGTGTTTTCATAATTAAAGATTAAATCATCAAAAGCCGATATGAATTCATGGTCGGTATCTTTTAAACTGCACACCTCTTAATTTTTCTTTTTTATGATAGATTGGCGTATATGAAAATAAAACCCGTGTCGCTTCAAAGCACGTTGATCCCAAGATAAATGGATTTGCTTCTAAATTACCAATTTTCTCGTGTTTAACAACTTTTGACGTCGTTTCAAGCTAAACCTGCACATACTTTTTAATGTACATTCTGCTTGTCGAAATGCAAGTGACATATAACGTATTTACACTAAATCCGTTTTCTTTATGTGCATGTTTGGATAGAAGGGTGTGTGTAGCCCAGAAGTATTTATTTAAATATACGTCTTCTCAAATATACTCACTCTTGTCTTCTGTGCATGATAAAGAAATATTCACGAGTGTTTACATGAATAATTCATAGAATCTGTCATACAACATGCATGTAGTCTCAGACCGACCACCCTCATCCCAGAGAGAGAGAGAGAGAGAGGCATGTAACGCCATGTTGCCATGGAGAGAGAGAGAGAGAGAGAGGCATGTAACGCCATGTTGCCATGGAGAGAGAGAGAGAGAGATAGAGAGGCATGTAACGCCATGTTGCCATGGAGAGAGAGAGAGAGAGAGAGATGCATGTAACGCCATGTTGCCACATCCCCTATTTCAGTACATACTTATATGTATTGGTACTCTACTGACACCTTGGCAAGTACGCTGATAGGGTCAAAGTCATCATCATCGTCACTGTTCCTGATTTCAGAAACCTGAAATTAGCCAGTCATTATCCCAGGTGTTATATGGATAAAACAATCTGATGATGCATTTCCAAATGATTACATTTAAACATTAATCCTTATTTGTATCATTCAGTCAAAATTTGGTTCAAACCTGGAAGTTCTTGCGAGTCTTTCCAAATTAAATGGACACTCTTGTATCCCCAAAACATTTAGAAAAAAAAGGTATTTTGCTATTAAAATATTTTTTCCACGTGAACCTGGACAAATGATGTGCGGAGAGTATCACCCCTTCCAGTGATAATTCAAGTTTTACATGGAAAATATAGAGATATGTTAGAAACGTATAATTTGATTTATTTTATCTTTATTAGTTAAATGGAACTCCTTTTCCAAACCATGAGGTATTGTTTTGTGTTCCGGTGACGTCTATGATATTTTTTCCTGTTATCTGAAACACGGCAGGAAATAACGTCACTTTTGTGGTAACGCGTACTGACAATATGGCAGATTGAAACCTCAGATTCAGACCAATTTTTCAGGCTATTATATATTATAGTATCGATACTTACGTATAAGACCTGTCACAGCCTACGTGGAATAGAATATTGCTATCGGCTATACCTTATTATTTTTTATCTTCATGCAAACAGTTTTCTCAAACACTCAACAATTCGACAGGCATTTTTCAATTTTGACAATGTGCCATGGGCGTTACCCAAATCATTTTCCATTTCTAATTCATAAAAGAAAATAGAAATTTAAAATCAACAAACATAAAGATTACCTTTTCAAATATAATATTCAAATGACCCCTTTTCTATATTATTTAGCCCGTATATCACCATTTTCATAAGAAATTACAATTTGTGCGTGGAAGTTACCCGGAAAATAATTGTCAAAACTGAAAATGCCAGTCGAATTTTTTATTGTTTGAGCAAACTGTAAGCATAAAGATAAAATAAGATATAGCCGATAGCAATATTCCATTCCGCGTAGGCTGCGGCAGGTCTTATACGTAAGTATGAATGATATAAAATTACCTGGAAAAATGGGTTTGAAGCGAAGGGTTCAGTCCGCCATATTGTCAGTACGCCTTACCACAAAAGTCACGTGATTCCCCGCCGTGTAAAAGTATTTCATAGCTGTTATGGATTGAGTAATTTGGAAACCTATACAAGGGAAGTAATGCACTAGTTTGTACATGAGTATCCTCATGATCTGGTCTGTTTGCCCACATTCATCATCTCACTGTGCCATGTACATCTTACTTTGCCACGTACAACTTCACATTTGCCACGTACAACATCACACTCCGTCGTGTACAACCTCACATTTGCCATGCACAGCATATGACTTTGTCATATATAGCATCATATTTGCCATGCACAACCGAACAACATCAGACTTTGTCATGTACAACCGTACAACATCAGACTTTGTCATGTACAACCATACAACATCAGACTTTGTCATGTACAACCGTATCAGACTTTGTCATGTACAACCGTACAACATCAGACTTTGTCATGTACAACCGTACAACATCAGACTTTGTCATGTACAACCGTACAACATCAGACTTTGTCATGTACAACCGTACAACATCAGACTTAGCCATGTACAACTGTACAACATCAGACTTAGCCATTTACTTCCGTAAATTATCAGACTATTCCATGTAAAGCCTCACATATTTGCCCTATAAAAACATTGGCATAGTCATTTTCAACTCCACTTACGACCAGAAAAAAATTGAATATACCGACCCGTAGAGATAATGTGATGTGAAGGTGCTACAATCGATACGAGAATGAATCTCGGTTATGAATTGAAACATATACCATCTATCGATATCCACCCAGTCCACTGACGTGAACATATGCATCGGTTATAGGACAGGAGGTAACTGAAGGCAATAGAATTGGTTTGTCGATACTCTATATATTAACCGCGACAAATTATCATTGATAATTGTTTTTAAATGGTTGAGGTGGCTATTTCGTATATGTCGAAGAGATGCTAAACGGATTTATATTGATCAGTGTATATTGGAAGAGATAGAAGCACGCAACGCCTCATTTTGTCAAGGGGAGAGGGGTATACAAGGTATACTGCATGGGGTTTCACATTTCTTTTCAGATTAAGCTGTGATCCCTCTCGACAAGTTCTTGGTTTGGGTCATAAAATCATATAATCATAATATTCACAGCCTTCAGTACACCACTTATTTAGGTAATCCATCCATCATTAAAGGTAATCATGGTCCATCAAAGGATCGTGGGAATTTTATAGTAAATGTAAGCCTTTATAGACATTAAGCAACAGAACATACAACTTTAAGTCAACGGATGCTTGCATTTGCACTAAAGTCTGTTTAAGCATTTGAAGGACCGTGATTGATTTAATAATGGATGGATTACTTGTACCTTAAGATGACCCACCTCAGGTTCTACAAGGAGTTGTGTTGCACGCGTCCAGTGTGTAAAAGAGGGGTGAGCTAGAACCTGCACTGCCAAGTACTTTGCTTTCCAGTAGCTACTTGTCCAGTTGCTGTCAATTGGCAAGGTATGGTAGTTATATAAAGCACCCATTTCCGAGATCCCGTTATTCCTCTGTAGCAAATAGACAAAGATAAGTCATAGAGATACGGTTTGTGAATGAAAAACATATATTTTGTGCAATACATTATTGTTAAAATTACTTCCACTGTCCTTTCAAACAAGACGAAACGGGGGGCCAAAACAATGTTTTAATTGTGAATGCTATTCAAACACCTTGGTCTGAATATACATTTACTTCTGAAAAAGATAAAGGGGTATTATTATATACCTCGAGTAGTTTGAATTAGTCCAATGACAGAGGTCTCCTTTCACTAGGCCGTGGTGTCATATATCGCTCAAAGTACAAACATGAACATATATTGAACTTCACCGATCGAATATCTCCTAGACCTAAGTTTCATGAGAATATGTATAAGTACATGTCTCTCTGAAACGTGTCTGTGCGACAAGCGTCTCTGTTTGTGTAAATTGCTAAAATAAAGTTTGAAAAAAAAAAAATGAAATATAAAATCAGTAATTGACAGCGACTTGGTATCCATTCGTGCCAAGGGGCCTCCGTGGCCGAGAGAGTAAAGTCGCTGACTTTTACACTCACTCAGCCCCTCACCGCGTGGGTTCGAATCCCGGCAGGGTCATTCGGATTTTCATGTAAGGAAGCCTTCCAGCTGACCTGCGGTAGGTCGGTGGTTCTACCCGGATGCCTCCGTGCATTCGGGATCTTCTTCCGCCTGTAATTAGCTGAACGTCGCTATATGACTTAAATACTGTAGAAGCGACGGTAAACTCAAATAGTCAAGTCATTCGTGCCAAACCGTATGCAACCTGTCGCAAGTCAGCTACGGAGGAACCGTACCACGCCGTTCACGTGCACCTTATGCAATACATGGGCACACGTGAACGTCGTGGTTTTTTTAACAGACAGCTTCGATCATAGCTGCGGTTGCATACAGTTCGGCATACTTCTGGCTTGCAAGTATTTATTCTGGTGGTACAGCTGGGGAGTTTGGTATTGCAAAAATGTTGGGATGTTTGTTCTCAAGGAAGGATATTTGTGTTATTGGCAAAATTAACCGATATTTGGCCTGGTTAATCTACAATTGAACTTCCGTTCTCCTGATAAGGAGGTCCAGGTACAAATATATGAATCTTTTTAATTGTTAATTTTGCCCTTCTTCTGTGGGTCTTTTGTAATTCGTAGAGAGAGAGAGAGAGAGAGAGAGAGAGAGAGACATAAACAATAAATCAAATGCCGGTACAGTAATTGTTTGTTTATTTAGCTGCACAATCAGACACCAACAAAGTGAATGATTTCTAAATAGCCTGGGGGTACTGCAGATTTTCCAGCTGATACTGAGAGAACTGCGTCGTGCTTCAACAGTGTTGACAGGGCGACAGTTTTCTGATATGAACCGAATATATCCCCATGTAATTAGATGAGGGTCTTCATAACTTGGTGTTCATCGAGCTCGTGCCAACAGAAGGTCAGATGTCACCTATACACGAGTAAAATCCGTGAATTTAGAATAAAAATATGAACTCTCAGGCAGACATGCGGACGTACGAACGAATGGATGAGCTAGTTGACTGAGACGGACATACGCATACTGGCGAACGAATGAACAGACGGATGGATGAATAGATGATTGAATGGGTGGAGGGAAACAGTATTACAATGGAGAGTTAGGACTAGCATTGCAATTGTTGATGTCCACCCAGGCTCTATTTACATAGCTTAACAGTGTAATGGTTTCTTCTATTTGTGTAATACTTAAACCGACAGCAAATTCCTGAAACTCGGAGATTAAATTGTCTTTCATTACCGAGTTTAAACCGCGGGTACAGACTATTGTTCAAGTACTGAAATATTCATTTGACCCAAACGCTCTCGGTACGCTGAGCATATCTATTTATCTTTTTCAAATGTATGTTTAGCCTATTCATAACAAATGTTTTGCTATTTTCGATTGATCAGTTTCACTATTGTCTGGCTCCAATTCGTATTGTAACTTTCACACTGCTTTTCGTGTGACCGGCCTTAAAACACCGGACCACACAGCCGTGGACGCTGACTGCATTGAACAATTACATTATCGTGTACATTTTTAATCTGTTCAGTGTTGTGGACTAAACGTACATGTTGCTTGTATTGGATATTTTTTTTTTTGTCGTCAGTATACGACTTTTTTGTGGCCATTGTATAGCTTATGTGACCTTAATCAGGAGTCGGTTACGCTTGATCTCTGAATTTCAGTGACGCCCGAGGGCATGAACGTATCGAGAAATCGATGTATAATGATACCTCTGCTATTTGTGTATTGCACATTGTTCCTTCTTATCGGATAAACCACATTTGTACCCTGGGGTAGAGGACATCTGAAAGGACTGTTCATTACTCGGACATTCAGACACACACGCCTGGAAATACAGACAGACTGACAGACAGACAGACTGATATTTTGTTTTGTTGTGAAACATTTTTCTAACTCCTTATCTAAAAATAATTAAAAATATCGATGAATAATTATCATTCACGTTACATAATCTAAGGTACTGCATCGGTGGAAAGGCTACGTCTCAAAGCCCTGCTGGGATGACATTTTTAAGTGAAATAAGAACCAGAACGAATGAGTAAATAACTACGCATGCTCTCAAAACAGCCTGCCCGTTTAAATGCAATCCCATACTCAATACTTCGGAAAGGTTGATGTTTTTTGTTTGAATCACAATGTGAATTTTGCTAATATCATTTAAAAATCTACAGTACACGTGGTGTTGATTTAAGGGGTGTATCACATACACCTACGTCAGACAATCGCAGTCATAAATCCGATATTGCTTGCTATTTTCAGTCACGGAAAAAGCTTTCATAACATAAGTGCAAATGATTGAAAGCGTTCATATGTGTTGAGCCCATTAAAATGATTTTATAACTTAAAACACCTTTTCATCATCACATCGCCTTTGCTTGATTTCACAGCGACGTTTTCGTGTTTGTTTCAGATGTCAGTTTTTTTTACGAAGGACCGGGAAAAATAACTAAACCATGCAATAATGAAATAAACACTTACATATGACGATGACGATCTTATCTAGAGCACGACGTGTACAAATTGCGAAATGGCTAAATTATACTTCTCGTTTCTATTTTCAGGTAAACCACATACTCCATTCGGCTTTTGAAAAGAAATATTACATCACTCCAAACATGGGGGACAGAAACATTCGACATATAGAAAGCGTGTTTAATGGACAAGACATCGAGGCTAGTAGAAAGAGTGATTTCCACGTTTTCAAAAAGAAAAAAGCCCCAGGCCCTCCCTCTGGACAGTCAGCTCTGCCCAAGATCGGTAATTATCAGCCAAAAATTCTGCTCGATGCCGCCCCGGGGGGTCGTGGGTCAAGGCCAAATGAGGATTATAGTCGAAAGAGGTCGTCATCGCCTCCTCGGAGACGAGAAATGATCATGGGGGACAAAGACGTACCTCTACAGATTGACATGCCAGTGGTTGACGACGCACCGGTACCACCTCCCAGACGCAAGCGTCGAGCCCCCGATGTACCTCAGTCTAGCAATCCTCTGTATGGACGGTCCCTGTCGGGAGCTTCCGACGAAGAGGAACTACGTATGGATTTCGAAACGCATGGTGGTGACTTTGATTTCGGACCCGGCCTCGATAACCCAGGGTTCCGACCACGTGACAGTTACCATGGCGACCCCAAATGGGACGCTGTTGACGCACAAATATCGCAAAGCCAAGACCACAGACCGCAGAACAAGAACCGGCAAATTATTCCAGAGCCTGCTCCCGATTATGACGACGAGGAAGTCACAATTAACTTCGATGAGGAGAATGACACTTTCGTGCTAGACTATAACAATAAGAATATTCGCAGGAACCGCAACAAGGAGCCAGTGTATAAAGACTTTGAGGGGGAAGATTACGGAATGTATTTGGATGATGACGAGGATTATGAATTTGATATGAGAAGTGCAGTTTCTACTCCGGCCCGACCGCAGGGTAGATACCAACCTAAAAAGGGCGTGAAACCAAATAAAAAATACCATAAGCCTATGAGTACCAGTTCCAAAAGAAACACTATTCGTGATTTTTCGTTTTCGGACTCTAAAATCGGCTGGGGTGACCGAACTGTTAAAAGCACCTCAGCCAAAGGCAGACAGATAAAACGCGAGCATGACAGGCGACGTATGAACATGAGCGATGTCGCAGATGGGCGTGCGGGTGAACCAAGTAAGGGTTCATATGAGGAATTCTTGAGTGTACGCAATGGGATTCCACTGGAAAGTCCAAACAGTAGTGACAGTGGGGTGGAGATAGAGGACGCTCAAAAGGACGTGTTTTACCACAGTCAGCCAAAACAATTAAGAACTGACAAGTATAGCCAAAAACCTACCATGTGGCAACGGCTGACTTGGAGGTTTAAGAAAAGTGTAACAGTGACCAAGGTGGATGACCGATTTTAAGAGTCACGTGACTCCCAGTTACGGTATTTCCAAACACAAAACGATCGTTTAAAATCGGATTTTTTGGAGGTATTAGAAAACACGGGGATTATGAAGCTACTCGGAGATCAGTTCAGTTAGGATGGTTTATTTGATACATTAATAATCAAACTTCTGGGCAGTAATTAAAATCGTGATCATCTTGTTAACTAAGGTCGATTGCCAAAGAACTTACGACCAGCAAACCTTTACACAAAATCAACACCATATACTTGATTGTTCATATATACATTTATATTGAAGCTACGGACGACTTATGAAACTGTCCATTACTATAATAATTCATCCATCATTTGGTAGTTGGACTATAGCACTACAGGTTTTTATGTGCTTAAAGCAAACCGCATTTCCAGTACTGTATAGAAGGGGGTTCTCATGCACAGTAGACAATATTTAAAGAAACACTACTACTAGAATATGTTAACATGTACTTGTACAAAGGGATTATACTTGTTGGTAACTAATGAACTGGTATTTATTTATAACCATTAAAGGTAAATGTCATCATTTAATTTTTCGGTTTCATATTATGTCCATGACGACTTATAGATGCATAATATATTTATCATTCCGTTTGTTTATAGAAATATTACAAATATTTATACTGTTCATCAGGATATTTCAAAACCATTAACTATATAAACTATTGTACAGAATCATATGTTCCTTTTTATTCATTAATTGAATTCAATTTCGACAAACCATGGAGAAACCTTGTGGGTACAGAAAATGAAGACAAAGACATTTACTCCCAGTTACTGATATTGAATTCCACTACACTGATACTGTGAACTTTACTAGGCTAAAATTCGACCAAACATAATTCAGCGTTAAGAAATATTCAAATACTTAGGGGCGAATTTTATAAAATAAAGATACCAAATATTTCATTTCGTAATAGTAGTAGTTATTGTTAAAATTGAGCGGGAGGTCGTGGGTTCGATCCCCGACCGCGATATATCTAAGTCCTTTGAAATGTTACTGGTAGCTTCCTGCTTGACGCTCAGTATATATACAAGGAATTTTCAAGGCTGATTGGCACGGTATTAGGATAATGTGACTGGGTGTGGTATCACGCCACATGTATATGGCGTGATACTACAGTGTGGTAGGCTCGGATCACTTTATCTGCCTCAAGTAGACATAGTCTCCAAAATGACTGAATTACTGTCGGTGGGACGTTAAACCCCCAAAAATTAAGCAAACATAGTGTAATAATTTGTCATATTATTCATGTACTAGAATACAAAGTGTAACAGGAGTGGGTTTACACAGAATTTAAGAAATTCCGTATCTGTATCGCTTAGTTTTGTTGGTGGAGTTCAAGCCAGATGTAAATAAGGCGCATGTGATATACATCTGAGCAGTGAAATGAGACACACTGATGTTGTCACGGTCAACTGGCATTCACCGCCTTTTGTCCATTACGTTACACGTATCTGATGACAGTGGAAACCCCCCCTGAATGGCCACCTGGAGTTTAAGGTGTGGAGTTAGTGTACTTTAAAGTACTTTAAACCATACATCAGAAGATCGTGATGGTTTGTAATCATAGGACTATTCAACCAATCTTAAATCCGCATTTTTTACTCTTTATGTAACTAGGCAGAGATGATCGGTTCAGTGATCTTATATCTAACCAATATTATATCTTTTCAGCTGTGACTAGCAGGGCCCCTATGACATCATTCTTCGTAGTCTAAATTTGGTTAAATATTTTGAAATAGTCCAGGTAATTTTCATAATAATTGGATTTAAACGTGAAAAATATTTCTCGAATATATGAATATATTAAAATAAATTGACTTTCATATCTGAATATTCAGGGAAAATTTGCATTTACTCAATCTGTCTATAATCTAGACTCATGGGATCGGTGAATAAGGGCGCTGAACATGAGTGTTCTTTTTGAAAATATGTAGCCAATTTAACTGTGATAAAAACAAGGAAAAGTTTCTTAGCATTTACTTGTAATAAATTGTATACGGATTTACAAGCAATATACTCATAATTAATGGACGAAAACCCATGACAATACAATTGTACTATAATGTTCATAATACCACAATAATTTTACTAATTCATAACCACCATTGTTTCATAATTTGTTTCTTGTGTTTTATTGAAAAAATAAAATACCAAACTGTTTTAATATATAAATGTACATGCGTATTTTTTTTTTAATTTTTGACTTCTGTGGTCGGGGAGAAAGGTTAGTCTGAATATCACTTAGCCCCTCGATGCTGTTGGTTCGAGTCATATTCAAGTCACTTGGTGAGGAAGCCACTAGTCAAAAGAGTGAAATCGCATTGAGACATCAGGCGACCGTCCCCGGTGGCCGAGTGGTTAGAGCGTGCGCCTCGGGAGCGGGAGGTCGTGGGTTCGATCCCCGGCCGCGACATACCAAAGTCGTAAACAATGGTACTATTATAGCTCCCTTGCTTGGCACTCAGTATATAAGGGTAGTTCCATGACTGGTGTCAGGATAATGTGACTGGGTGTGGTATCATGCCACATGTCTACGGCGTGATACTGCAGTGTTGCAGCACTATATCTGTCTCAAGTAGACATCGTCTCCAAATGACTGAAATACTGTCGGTGGGGCGTTAAACCCAACAAACAGAGACATCAGGTAGACAAAGTATTTGAATATCACACTAGCAGTGAAGTCAGTTGACCGTTGTAGCACAGCGCGTTCACGCACGCAGATAAATGTATTTGTAACTCGTGCTTTTCATGAAACGGAAAGAAACGAAGGAAAAGAACACACTATGAAGTACAGTCTACGGTTCAATCATAGTTTATCTAAATATCGGTAGAGTAATGTCAGCAGTCCTCATCAGACATCTAGGCTTATTCCAGCATCCTTCTGCTTTCTATCAATCTTCGATATTGTCGCATATATTTCAAGGGTTGGACCACTACTTTGCGGCCTGTGTCAAAAAAAAAGAGAGTCTTGCTCACAGCGCGGTTAGAACTTTTGAATTCACAGTCATTTATGTTACCACAACACCACGATGCCCTTCGTTGAAGATATTGCACTTTGCGACTTAGACATTTCTTATTTTGAAAGAAATATCAGAAAATCTAAAATGGGCGGCATTCATGACCAAATTGGTTATCGTTGTTCACCGCTTTAGGTTCAAGATCCAGTCGGGTCACTCCGTTGTTACATATGATGAAACTTTCCTGTTGGCTTGCGGTAAGTCGCTGGTTCTACCCGTGTTTCTCATACCTGTATTTCTACTTACCTGGACGTCGCCTAAAGACTGAAATACAGCGATGGTTAACCCCTGTATAAAGGCAACCAGATCATCATTAGGAGATTGTTGTAAATACATTAATTCTTCTTTAGATTTGAAAGACCTTAGCAATTATATGTATTGATTAAATGATGTATCATTATGCATAATCAACACCATTGGTGCATTATTATAAATAGTACTGCTCACTTGTGCGGGAGAAATGAAAAGAATAGGATGTTCTGGTGTCGTCTACGTTGTCTGTATATAACTGCAGTAAAAGGGGCCTCCGTGATCGAGTGGTTTTAGTCTCTAGACCTTAAAAGTACTACTTTGCTCCTAACCGCTTCTGGCTCGAGGCCTGCCGATCTGGTCTTTCGGATTTTATATGCGGAAGCCTACCAACTGGTTTGCGTTAGGTCGGGCATTCTAACTTTCTCTGCACTCGGGTCTTCACCTGCCTGTTGGCCGTCATTTTTCTGGTTGAAATATGGCCATAGAAACCTCATCAACAATAATTTAAAATTACCCTCTAATCAGCATGAAATCTTCAGACCATATTTCCCAAATGCTTGGAAAGGATGCCAGGACGAAGTGACTTTCAGTTCTTTTGTGTCTGATAGCGCAGGTTAAATGTGATAATTGCCAAGGACCATTTTCTGTGTATATTTAGAGTAGATATCTTTCTTGCTGTATAAGTGAATTGAATATTATGAATATTGGGTAAATATTGTATCTGCAGAAAATAGATACGGCTTAAGAATAATGACGCATCGCTGTTCTTCGGGGGAATTTTAAAGCAGTTCGTTGGCATATGGTCATTGTGTAAAATTTTGAATTTCAAGGAACTGTGGTATCATTTAAATATCAATATACAGGCGCAAGGCCACCCAGTGCAATATTGATCGTAAAAAATGGGTAGTCTTTTTTCTGCGTTATGAACGATATGAAAACCATACTTAGAAGACTAATCAAATTCATTCTTCGCGCATGCGTTACTTCAAAGGCTGAAATTTTAATAACACTTGCTCGCTATCCGGGACTGGTGAAGACGCCATGATGCGAAACGTGTATAGCAAGCACCTGCTTCGGGATTACCATATTTGAAATCCTGATGTGGGCGTTGACGAGAAATAGCGTTTTCCCGTGCAATGTGACATACCTGATTCGAGTTTATTCGTCAGAAAAACAAAAACTAACATTAACGAGGGGAGTTGAAAAAACAACAACATTTTTTTTTATTTCTACCGATCAACTGTGGACGAGCTCTTTATATGGAAGGTTGAATAACCAAATGGCGCAGTCATTTTTAGCTTGTCATTTTCAAGAAAAAGTCGAGTTATTATGATGACTGGATCGACGGTGCCTATTAATCAAATACATTTAACAGACGAGCGTTGGCATCTACATGCGGTGCTCTTGTTTATTTCTACCATAAATTCATATTCAACATTTTAGAGCAAATAAACATCTACTTCCCGTCTGTCACCCATTATCATTAAGCAACAAGATGTTTCCCCATGATGTCATACTTATTCAATAGTTCTTATCATCGGCCCATGTTTCCTCCAATTATTTTTGTGTGTCGGCTCTTTGTTGTAACGACAGGGCCCCGGTTTCGACAAATCCATCATGATCAAATGTGACTTACCGAGTCTGGTCAATGACAATGTTTACATACCGGGAACCAGATTGCGCGTGTGTTATATCTTCCCATAATTACACATTGCTGACTGACCTCGTTAAAACCATAAAAGATGCAAAAACTTCATGAACACATGTGCATTTTTCGTGTTAGACCTCAAGTGAAGATCCTTGTGTGTGTGTGGGGGGGGGGGGGGGGGGGGGGGGGGGTCCATTAAAATACCATTCTTTTTTTTCTCAGGAACACAACTGGTTGACTATCAATGTGGTAATTTGAAACTACATTTTACATGCCTGCTAATAATACCATTTCTACGAATGCATGACGAATGTTGTTTTTGTTTTGTTTTGTTGTTGTTGTTTTTTCAATGCATGCGGACTATTAAACCACATATATACTGTAGCACTGCCAGGCCGCGATATCTCCCAACAGACACGTGCTCGTGATCATCATCATGGCACAGTGTCAACCAGTCCTCAAACGATACTTATATGCAGTGATAGCGAGCTATACCGATAACATGCTTAACGGCGACCGAGAATTGGACCCAAGACCTCCAGATTCCGGGACGAACGCCTTAACCTTCGGTCACCAGGAAAGATATCAAAAAGACTGGGATAGTATCAGTAGTACATACGATCTTAGCAAACAGACTTAAATATATCATGTTAGAAAAGTCAAACCATTATCATCGCTCATCATTGTGACCTCTACAAGCCTTTGGACATAAAATATTTACAAGTTTGCAATCTAAAACCGAAAACCAGGTCATTATGAAGTTTAATGGCGCGTGCACTGTGTCCCAGTTATCACTATGGAAACGACATTGTTCCACAATTGCTTAGTAAATGATGTATGCAAAAAAATCAAGTGTGGGGAGGGGGGGGGGGGGTGTCCCTTTCAACTTCTTTTTTTCCCTCTTATTTTAAGTAATGTGTAATGTTCTTCAATACGTATAGTACTTCATTCGAACGAAAGAAATTTTAAGACAGACAACTTCACAAGTTCATCTGAAATATTTTGAAGGAACACGAGATTGTTATTACCGAAAATTAGCACTTAAATAACACATCATTTTTTTTTTTGGACATTAAAGTAAGCTTTTTACACGATATTTATTATCAAGTTTATAAAGTACAAACATATCTTTATTGTGCAAAATCCCAGGTATTTTAATGATACAAAATTAGCTTGTGTTGATCACTGCATGCCCTGATAACTTCTTCGCCTGTTAAACTTCCCAGCTTTATACGAACTGTCACGAGACAACTATGCTTTGGCATTTTATGTCAAAAATTGAACACGTCGTATAAACTAAGTAATAACCAGGCATCAATGGGAGAAAAATATTATGAAAAGATATTAGGGTTTTCGACATTCCATGCTCTTACTTACTGGAATAATAAAATTATTTACCTGTAAGTGTAGAGGAGTAGAAATATATTTATATGCGATTCAAGCAGGTGTATAAAATACACACTGGTCTGAATCAACATTTCTAAAAGAAATCACACTCGATGAAGGTATTATTAAAGCATAACATACACGACCTAAACAGGCAGACAGACAGACAGACAAAATGGTAATGTCGGTAGTATTACATTCTACCATGTGGAGGTGACGTTACTTCTTTCTCATAAGGGAAACAACTGTGTTTGAACAATTTAGTCAACTCTCAAGAGTTATCGATCTTCTTTTTCTATTTACTTTCTGAGTCCAAAAGATGGGAGGTAGCGATTGACACTTTTTAAAGCTTTCAGTTATTTCTTTATGTAATGTTAACCCTTTCAGTTTAATCTTTGAACTCTTTCTACAATGTTTTCATGAATTCCACAGCGGTACGCTTGTATCATTTGGGACAGCTCAGCGCTACAATAACCCTACATAAGACGGGCAATAGAAGAACCCCTGCCCACTCGGCTTATGAAAAATGAACCAATTATTATTTCAAAACATTATTTGAAAAATATTGTTTGGCGTGTAAATTTTACCGGTCAGGTGTAACACGAAGCTACATTACATTACAATATATATATCGTGCAGTCAATGTTCTATATTTAGTAAAAAAAAAATGTATTAGGTATGATTAGCATTGTGGGATATATCGACAGTTTACAGCTTAGACAGACAGACAGACAGACAGACAGACAGTTTTTAACAGTCCCACTTTCATATAGATATTTTTAAAAAATATAAAATATTTTAAAATACAATATCCTCTCAGAACGAGACATGAGAGACTTAGGACAGTGTACTAGATCAAGGTAAACAGTTCAGTTACAAATATATGGAGGAAATTTGATTGTGTTGAGTGTATATATGGAATATATCTCATCGAGAAGTGATACAATTTAAATATTTTCATGAACGCTCATGAAAATGTGAAATTGTATCACTTTGAGCTGAAATATATTCCATTTTCACTCAATATGAACAAGGTTTCTTTTTATTTTAAACTACCTGCTTCTACATACCCATATACACACCCGTTTTAAGCAAAAAAGTAGTTCTGGCAGAATTATATCACTCACACTATGAGATATGGATTTTATCTCATTGAAAGAACTCAATGTTCCATTGGTAAACATAAAATGAAATACTGTTTTATATAAAATTAACGTTGACGTTCAAATTATGGTATCCGACCGGCTGTTGGGTCAATAGCTTCGATTTCCGATCATGCAAAATACATGTATACGTAACACATTATTTTTTTCATCACATATATTTCCTCTAGCTACACGATATACTTTTATATTTTATATGTATATATTCATATCGAATTAAGTTACGGCCCTTTTGCGCTGAGCCCACGAGTGCAACAATCGTAAGGCTATAGCGTTGTACATATCAAATTGTCAGATTAAACACGAGATGATGTGGTCAAATTTTATAGCAGAAACAAACTGATATTTGGAGCGTACACTATTATGTGCACAACAACAACATGTCATGGCCGATACAATGTATATCGTAAAGTTTTTGTTTAGAGTAAGTACCTTTGGCCGTCTCCTTATCTGAGCCTTGGATGTCTGTCGGGCTCTATCTATTGACACGAGCGCCGATTAAGATGTTCTATTCCCAGACCGATATACATGTATCATATATCTGCATAGTGAAAAGCGAAAATTAACACAAAATTTCATCATGCAGACGACAAATTGTCTTCTAGTACTTCACTGTGTCATAGGTCTTACCGCGCTGAATGGCGCCCTTGAAACGGGCCTGGAGACATGTGCAAGCAAAGCTGAGGTTCAGGAACTTCGGGAACTTCTAGAGGAGCAGGCACGACTTAACCAGAAGTTGATAAATGAAATTGAACAGCTTAAGAAGACAGATGTGACGAGGAGAGGTATTTTCATGCACGTTTAGATTTACGTTTGGTTTTCATGGAGTTTTGAATGTGTTAAATTGTTTAGTCTAAAATTTCTCAAGATATTCCTACTACATGTATTTGCTTGTCTTATACCTTCAATACATTTTTGATTTAGCTTGTCATTAATGAAAATTCTATAAATTCTGGCGACGCTGCAGGTCACCGGTTCGATGTCGACTTTTCTTCAATGTCCATTATATGCTTTTTCTCTAGTACAAACGGAAAAAAATATGAGAACAAATGAGAAAAAAAAAAACGAAACTTACAGCAGTGTAGTTTGGGTTGTAAAAAAATAAAATGAAAAATTAACATAAAATTTATTTCAGCTGCAGGACATTTGCTACCGGTAGCATTCACCGCATACCTTGACCACGAGGTTCACGGCTTGACACCTGGCCAAATTCTTCTATATAATCAAGCGATCCACAACGAGGGCTCAGCTTATGACGTGACCACCGGAATATTCACTGTCCCTGTGTCAGGGACGTACCTGTTCATTTTCCAGGTGGAAGACTGGCGGGAGATCGAGACAAGGGCTTATTTGAAGGTTGACGGCGTTCATCAGGTGGATGCCATCATTTATGGCAATGGTCAGAGTGTTTCCGGCGGGAATGCCGTGGTGATGCCACTGGACCTTGGCCAGAAGGTCTGGGTGGAGATGGAAGCGGGTCAGGTGTTTGGGTCAGACGGGTTCCGTGGGACAACATTCACTGGTGTCTTGTTGTACTAGTGCCAGCATTCAGAGTTTAATTTGGTTTTGTAGCTTGTGTACTAGTATGTCTATACAGAAATTAAATAATTGATTTACTGTCTACCTGAAACCGGCTGTTGATGATTTAAATTCATACAGTATTCATTTTGTATCATAAGGTTCTGTATGAGAATATTTCGTTTGAGACAAATTTACACTTTTGTGTTGGAAAACTGAAACTGAACTTCTAATATCCCTAAAAAGAAAATAAAATGATATGTTGTGGAGTCGTTGTCATGTGGATAATCTATTAAACATTGGAGAGTAAAATGATGGCCTCTACATGTATTACAGCTTCTTTGCCGATACTGAGGGCTCAGCGCAAAACTTGTTCTTTAATGCATATAAGTTACGGCCCTTTTGCGCTGAGCCCACGAATTACAGTGCACGGCTAATATAGTTTTAATAGCATTACCAAGACTGGACATTACCTCTGTGAGGGATGATGAACTGGTACTTCTCAATAGCGTTAGTCTCTACTTCGCCAGTCCGTTGATTGTATACAATTGGGCCATACATCACTCCAATATACGGGGAAGATCATGAAATATTCAGAAAATAATGGGACCTGTACTATAGTCGTTTATCATGATGATTAAAATAAGAATAATGTTGTTTTTAAGAGTGGACTGAGTAAATACTAACCGAAATTCCTAAATAAACACTGAAAATAACATTCCATTCACATGTATATAAATGTATATATTTACGAATCATTCTTTAACTGAGTAACTGGCCTTTCATATAAGAAAAATGGCTTTGTTTCTATACCCGGTCACGTTTTCTATCTTGAGCTATTTTGGCTTGAACTGAACTTGTATCATTAGTCTACATTGACAGCAAAATTAAAGAAAAAAATGATATAACATCTTAAGTGAAAATGAACATTCTGCTTTTGCTAGGCAAACTCCGCGCAGTAGTTACATCCCCTTATAGTTTTAGGTTTTTGTTTTTGCTTGCAAGGGAGATCACTGTGTGGAGTTTGTTTGCTAGCTTGCTTGGGTTATCGTCCTTTTGACGACTTCCGCATGAGACGGATATAGCGCTGACAGTGGTATAATAATACTCGATGTTACATTTTTATGGCACCGAGCATACAGGTTCTGGAACTACCCTTGTTTGTTGAGAACCAAGCAAGAGAAACATGCTAGTACTATTAAAGCAAATTTGATATATCGCTACCAATGATCGGTTTAATCTAATGGGGTAAAGTCGATAACCTTCTAATTAGAATTGGTTCCTCTGAATTTGGTTAATTATAGTGACAATGTGTTACAAAAATGAGAGTGTGTTAGTAGTCAATCACTCGTAATAGGGATATCAACATGGTAGGTCTCGTTTTAAGAAATGTCAAAAAACCTTTCAGTCTAAATAAAGTACGATGTATTTCAATTAAGGTAATTCACACATCATTGAATTATAATCATTGTTCTTCAAATGCATGGAAAGACTAAATTGCTGTGGCAAGCATCCATTGAGTTAGAGTTATAGGCTATTGTGCTCAAATTCTATAAAGGCTTGCATTTGCTATAAAATTCCAATGATCACTTGATGGACCATTATCACAATTATATAATAAATGAACATTGAGTTACATTACTAGACCAAAAAATAATTTTGTCACAAATTTTACATTTAAGTAATCCATTAAATTATGATCATGGTCCAACAAATGCTTAAAAAAGACTTCAGTGCCGATGCAAGCACCCACTGACTTGATGTTTTGCTTCAGGTCGGTAATGGTTTGAAATTAAGGCGTAAAAAAATATGCTGCTTACCCCGTCGACCTTCTTTTTTTTTTCATACCAACACTTTTCTTTTCTAACATCCATGTTAAAGCGTCACATCCTCTACAGAGAAGTAAGGGGAAAAAGTTAATAATTATGAAAAATACAAAAATACCGACCCCATGTCAATGTAAGCAAACGACTTTTTGGTGAGCTTTAGCACCATACTAGTACCATCATCGGTATCACAATTTATTTGAAAGAGCTCACCAAAATCTGAATTGAAGCTACGGTGACATAGTGACCACAGCACCGCAAGCTTCTTGGTCTTCCAACTGTTTGGCCATTACTTTACACATAAGCTAAAACGCAAAGAGTGCAACAATGATGAGAGCAGAAACTTTCTGAATGCCATACGATGAGTAATGAGCTGATATTGAATGTCTTTATAAACTGAATCCGTGTGTGGTTTCCATCTGAAACCGAAAGATGATTAATGTTGTAGGTTGACGATACAATGGCTGATGTTATTAATATCGCTCACAGTGACATAAGTAAAACTCGGTTACAACGAACTCGTCGGTAACATGTATATCAAATCCATCTTCTATACTTCCAACGCTCACGGGAGACTTTAATATGAATTTTACACAGTATGTAAAGAGGATAGTTGAAATAACAAATATTGTAAGTATGATTTTTTATTGGGTTGAACGTCCCACCGACAGTATTTCTAAGCCTACTTGAGACATATATAGTGTTTTTACATTGCAGTATCACGCCAGACATGTGGCATAATACCACACCCAGACACATTATCCTGACACCGGGCCAACCAATCCTGCAACTACCCATTAATGCAGAACGCCATGTAAGGACGCTGTATGTCGTGGCCGGGATCGAACCCACGACCTCCTGATTATGGAGCGGACGCTCTAACCACTTAGCAATCGAGACCGGTAATGTTGGAGGTTCCCAGATAATGAGATTACACATAAAAATGTGAAGATGTTACAATTGTCTGGGAAACGAAATGTGTGTGTGTGTGAGAGAGAGACGAGGTTCATATGTTTAACATAAATAACAAACTACAAGACATTATGGGGATTCACATAGCCTGTCTAACTGCAGAATGCACCTGCAGCCAAGTAAGCAAGTCACACATTACTTGCAGCACACTGGCAAGATTTGGAACAACCCTTGTGTGTATGGCTGAATTATTCACCTAGCACGTCGTTAATTACTCTTTTTTTTATAAAGAACACCACAAAGCTCAGATAGCCACTACTGGTATTTTCAAAACCGTGGGGATGAATGCACAAACTTCATACACTAACAATATCAGTAATGCGGTTATATCAAGGTTCAAGGACGAGAACCTCTGCAATAGCCTACCCAACTAAGATGTTCAATAAAACTTCATTGCGGTCATTTCCATCATTGAAATCCCCATCAAACTATGGAGGAAGGTGTATGCAGACGAACAACCTAATATGACATTTTTAGTTCATGAAAATTGTACATTCGTTCCAAAGGATGTGTGGTCCAGAAATAACATACCCGACTGCGGATTCGAAGGCTGTGGGTTCGAACCCCATTTGGGAAAAGGATTTTCCATGACCTTGCAGGCGCCCAGTACTGGTCCAACCCAACAACCTTCAAGGGGGGGGGGGGTAGTTTAAGTTGTAAGAACTTGTTTCCCAAATGTGCTTCAATTAGCAAGTTTAAAGTAAAATTTGTGAAATCTTAGTCAACACTGTGTGTGTGTTGGCATTTATGCCATAGCTTCTTTACCTATTTACAGAACTTGCAGTTTATTATGTTTATATGGTCTTCTTTCTCCCCACATATGCAAGTAGCTGTACCAAATTTCACTATCTGAAAGCACTGAAATGATTGTTGAACAACAAGACTAACAAACTTTTTATAAATTTATTTTCATTTTTGGAACAAATTATACAACAGATATAATCAATCTATGTATTCTGATACTGCTATATTAATTATTTCAACACTTTCCTTAATCTGGAGCAGTACATATCCATTTTAATGTGTATTTAGTCCTTTTATGGGTCTTTTTTTCTGAAATTATTCTGTGTGAATTTTGTAGCAAGTTTGGTGTTTGCTTCATGTTCTGGGGCTGCCAATGTAGTTCCATGCCTATGGAGTCTCAGTGTTACCATCTGTCCTGCAGTGTATGATGAGTCATGGATTTCTATGTACACCTGGAATTGAAAGAACAATCACTGCATTCAACTTTGACCTTATACCTCATGCCTTAAATGGTATATGAATAAATGGATTTCTCTTTGTAGAATCTGAGCATCAATACTACACTACAATATTTACGGGTGAACTACAACCATTTCCATTTAACCAAAAATTCGCTTAAAAGTTTATTTGATTATTTGAGTGTTTCTTTGTTTGCTTGTGTTAAATGTCCCAATGAACTACATAATGTATAATGAGCTACATGAAGTGCTGCTTCACTGCGATATCACGCCACAGACAAATGACATAAAACCACACCAATACACATTATCCTGACATTGGGCTTACAAGTCCTGGAACTACCCATATTAGCCGAATGCCAAGAACAATGACTTGTTAGTCTGTTTGGGTTTAACGTCACACTGACAGTATTTAAATTACTTGTATACATAAGATGGATACAGCACTGCAACACTGGTATACACCCCATAAATGAGAGGCACAATACTTCACATTATCCTGACACTGGGAAAACCAGTCCTGGAACAAGTCAACCATTATATGCTATGCTGCAAACAAGGAATCTATACTAGTAGTAATACCACTTATTACATTGTGCCCAGGGACAAAACCTGATTTCTGGCAGATGCCCTAGCCACTTGGCTAGCGGGAGATAAATTGGCACAGTTTTAACACCTTTGCTATGTTGCAACCAGTGATCACTTGCCTGACAGACATGCATGATTTTAATATATCTACTACTACTACTACTTACTTACCAAAGGGAGATGGGGCCTTTAAATTGCTTATTTTACTCAGTTTCATTCCATTGCATTTTTTTAAGGTAAACCAAGATTGATATCAGACAGGACCAACAATTTTCTTATTACATTAAAAAATATTTCACCGTCATTTCTTTTGAGCATGTTATGATCAATCGTGAATGGACTGTATATGACTATATCTAAGCACTTCATTTCAGTGGCAAAATATATGTAAGCCCAATGCACTCATTTCCTTCCCAGAAGTTAGCTAGCATGTGCAGTTTTGTTTGCAACTTTCCTGATTTAATTTTGAGTATTTTTATACACTATATTATTGCATGTGTATATCGAACCACTAAAGCATGGCTATTTTACTTACACTGTTTCAGGGCCTTTTTTCCTTATATAATTGAGGCCTATATTTGTTGACTTCCCAATTGCAAAAAGCTGCTTCTTTCCTAACTTTTGTAAAACTAAAAGAATTTCCCCAAAGTACAAAGCTGAAATTCCCATTATCTTGACATAATTTAAGATTATATGTAGCCTGCTATTTTTTTTTATGATATATACTAGTCTACTCAAAGTTTGCTAAGCACCATCTGCTATTTTCCCATAGCGTTTCATGCTTAGACAAGCGACTTTAAAGGCATGCTACATTAAATTTTACAATAAAGCAAATCTTGCTTTTATGCAGAAGTATTGTTTATGTACCAAACTTACTACCAGTAACAAAAAATAAGCCTTTCGGATCCTCAGTATTGGGAATTAATCATAATTAGAAAGTGCAAAATTTGGAGAAAACACCTTTAAATATAAAGTCAGCTAAATTCAGAACTTTGATCTTCAAATATTCCTATTTTTTTTTTTGAATACTTTTAAGGATATTTGTGACGATGTTGGCCTGTTCATGGTCATTTTTTTCTGTATTGATCACAAGATTTAACTTCAATTTATAAAATGCCATTTCTGCAAAAAACACACTTTTTTGAATTTGCCAACTAATGACAGGAATTGGCTAAATCGTTGTAACTCATTTTTGAGTCTCTTTTCTATCATTTTGACAAAAACTATGCGTAAAAATGATGGTCAGCTAACGCTTTCCTTTCAGGTACATAGCATTACATTAAGCATGTGTTTTCATGTGACTCTATGGGAAAATAGCCGGTGGTGCTTAGCAAACTTTGAGTAGTATATATACCAATATATCTAAATCTTAAAATTCAGTCTACCTTTTCCCAATCTGGCCAAAAGTCATGCTAGAATTTCACTAAATGAAAGGCCCTGACTTATATATATATATCGTTTTGTACACCCTGAAAATCTGAAATTAGCTTGTCATAGGTGAAAATAATCATGAATGGATGACATAATTTCCAAAACTTACATGAATGATGGCAGAATGCAGCTGTTTTAGTTGCTTTTCACATTGTTGACAGAGACATAGTGGTAGAGGACCACCAGCAGGAACAGGGTCACACCCAAGGCGTTGGCAAATATAGCCAGCTGTACGTCGGTCACCATTCTGGTTTGATAGACAAAGAAATTATTTAACTTTAAACAACAACATTTTATTACTTTTACTGGCTTGCTTTTCATATGTACACGTGTACTCTCGATTCTTTTTAAGTTCTTTGCTCTTTTTGCCGTATTAATATTTTCCACCCTCCCCCACCCCAGTTCTCCGGTCTCCTCTCAAATGATACGCCACTACTGATGCCGTCAGTTCAAACTATTATGTTAATTGTTGGTTGTAACTCGCCGACTATAAATGAACGATATTATGCAGGAAACATAGCTAATCCGTTCATGTGGGCGAAATTCGTGACTATCCGAATACTATGCTATAATGAGCCCTTTTATTTATTTTACGTAATTTTTCATCACAGTGACATAAATCGTCGTAAAGAATGTTCAATATGATTCTTCTCTTATTTTCTGTTTAAATTATGTTCATATAATACAAAATTCCGAAAATTAAAGGGTATACTTACTTGAAAATAGATATTTCACTTCAAACGTTCACGTATTAATGGCTGGTTTTCGTCCGTGACACGTCAGCGGTGGGTACCAGCCGATAAGAACCCCAAAGTACCGAAAGTACGAAAAGTTCTATCTTGCTGCATCAAATATCAAACGATACTGCATAGCTATATTCGTCATTTTGTCTATTTGATTAGGATATTTTGATTAAACAAAGGGTCACTGTACATACAGTAGTACAGATCTTGACCAAACTGAAGCAAATGATATCGAGAAATGTCTAAAATTAAGCTAATCATTATGTATGGTCTTCAAACTTTTGATTTTTTTAGGATCCAGACCATTTTTAAAAAGATGAAACGACAAAAATAATAAATAAATAAATTATAAGGAGCTCCTCCCGCTTTTGGGGGCTTAACAAAATCCCAGTCAGTGGTAATAGTACTGTAAATAATAAATAATGTTTGGAGACATCTGATAATGAGCTGTGATCAAGAAAAATTGGCGTCAAACAAAGTATTGACTTTGTTGACAGGACTCGCCAATATTTCTCTCACACAATCGAATTTTCTTCTAAAGGGGGATATATATTTTTTCTCTTTGTCTTTATTTTTAACACCTTTTGTTTGAATTTAACGATAAAAAAGTAATAATAATTATAATAATAAAAAAAAAACCGCATGTATGGAAATGTAAATCAATCGCAGACCATAGACACATGAAATAGTACTGCATGGTAGCTTTCTGCTTGGCGCTCAGCATTAATATAGGGTAGTTCCAGGACTGACTGGCCCTTTGTCAGGATAAGGAGGCTGGGTGTGGTTACATGACACACGTCTACGGCGTGATACTACAGTGAGGCAGCACTATGTCTGTCCCAAGTGCAAGTAGTCTCCAAACGATATACGTTGGGTGGACGGACATATAATTTTATACGAGGGATAGCCCGCAATTAACGCGAGTTGTGTTGATATCTAAGAACTAAAATCAGTTTTGATGAATCTCTCACTCTCGCTCTCTCTCGCTCTAACCATGGTCGATTTCCTTCAAAGTACCCATTTAACTGAAAAAAAAAAAAAAAAAAAAAAAAAAAAAAACCACACACGCACATATTTTAAGCAGCATAATTGAACTTTGGAATCATGTTTATTATTTTTGAGCAGGTATACTCTTAAGACACTTTGATATACCCCGTCCCGTGGGGTGCAATGCTTTTTCGAGTTAAATCTCTTTTCCGATAAGTGTGTTTTCAATTCGGGGAAAAAATAGTCACTTGGCTATAGAAGAACGGGTGACCTTTTTTTGATTCCAAGCGAGTTGTCATGTAGAAAACGAACATACTTCAAATCTGTTTCAAGCAAAACTGTTTATAGTGCTTTATCATTTGTCTCAATACAACATTTTTAAAAAATCGTCTACTGTATGACAACTATTGATACTGATAATAATTACCTTCATCACAGCTATAGATTGTTCCTTTGGCATTTTATTTTCTAGTTTTTGGGCCCAGATGCGATTACTAACATTACTTACTTTCCATTTTCGCATTCGTTTCAAAACTTATTGCTAAATTCGCAAATGTTGTTTGGTTGTTGTTGTTTTTTTCGTTTTTTTCTGGTTTTTTTTCTGTTGTTGTTTTTTTTTGTATGTATTTTCAGATTGTTTGGCTCTTGTAACTCTCCAATTGTTTTGGTCACCAGTTAACAAAACAAATGCGATGTCCAGCTTGCCTTTATTTCGTTTAACTTTCACGCACGTTTTCAAAATTAGATGAACTTTTGTCGTGCTAATGACATGTAAATTCAGGATTTCATTTCTTTTTTTTTCTTTTTTTAAACAATTTACCTGGCCGTTGACGCGACTAGATAATCAAGGCTTACAATATCTTTCAATCATTGTTTCTCGGATTTGTTTGTTTATTTTGTTTAACGTCCCATCAACTGTTTTCCAGTCTTTTGGAGACTATGTCTGTAGCAACGTAAAATGTCATACCAACGCTGAATGTCGAATATGACGTTATATGTCGCAAGGCTGACGCTAAATGTCGCAACCAACGCTAAATGTCGCAAAAACATCCTGGCGTTATATGTCGTATCTGTGACGCAAATTAATGTCGAAAAATTGCACTGCCGCTATATGTCGCTAGATCAACGCTAAATGTCACACCCCTTTATGAGCACTCTTTTGAAGTATTACTGACCTGGTTTAACCTCCTGACGTATCCCGTAACAATGAGCTAGGGGTAACCGGGATGAACTGAGCACGACCGTAAAGGCCCAGTCTTTACTGTGCCAGTCTGAGATGTAGAAATTGTTTGTTTTGAGTAGATATGGAGTATATCTCTCCGAAAAAAAAAATATTAATTTGAAATTATATCACCTTGAAGTTAGATACATTCTATATTTACGAAATACAAGCACATTTTAAATTAGATCATGGAAACAACAACGGTGGAGATTGTATAAATAGTTTTGCACAATAAAAACAGTCTTTTAGATTTCGTTCTTAGAAAATGAATACCTGTAAGGCTATGTTACATTCACAAACAAAAAAGTTATACCGGTTTGAAGTTTTCTTTTCTGCAGTTTTTGCTGCTCACTGATAATGGAGTACGATAAAAAAATTGTTACAGTAATAATTTCGACAAAATAATCGATACCAAGTTGACGCTCTTATTTCAACAAAAACAAAAAGGAATACAAATATGTATATTGTGATTTCACTAAAATTGGGGAAACAACCAATTTTCTTCACCACATCAGACCGGTGACAGTGGTGATATGAAATATATCACTCACTGCACGTGCGATGACGATATAATATATATTCAACTGATAGAAGTAAGTACTTCATTGGTTTGCATGAAATAAGTCGATGCATCCCAGATTGGTGATCCGGAACCCGGCGGACAAACCTAGCTAACAGCACTGTGGACCACCAAAATGTTTCAAGCCACCAATAATGGTTTCCTTTTTTTGACATGCAATAAATTAGGATTTCTTGGCATTTAGATAAAGACAATTCTATTGTTTCGCGGAAATAATTTGAATTTGAAATCACATTTTTTTTTATCTGCTACGTCACTAATTTATGCACTCGTGATTCGCTAACGGAGACATTCGAGGATATACGGAAAATGCATATTTTGTTTAATTTTGTAAACAATTGAATGAATTTAGTAAAAGGTTCTTTCTTATTTATGCATCGTAGTACCGTTGTCGTCAACGAGTATGTACAGATTGCATATCGTAACAAATCTGTAGCACACATTTTGTTTTTGTCCGAAGAATATTATAATAAATACTGCTTTTGGAAGCATAATGAGCCTTTATTGTTTATTGCTGAAATTCTCTTTCATAGACACTTACCGTCTTAGGCCAAAGTTTTATTAGTTTAAAAATGTTAAGATTTAATTCTACATGTATTTATGAACATAAGAATGATTTGAAATAATGTGTCGTATACTCAATATCAAAGATGTTCTGCTGTCTCGAAAAGCGGCTGGAAAGAATTAATTAACAATTTCAAAATTTATTTTTTATTTTGGATTTTTATTGGATACGACGCTCCTGTATATTAATATATACCCTTACACACAAAAAAAATGACCGCCAATAATTTAATTTATCCTTAATACTCAAAGATACCCGGTACGTTGCTGCCCATTAAAAAAAAATCAATGACCTTATTATACAATGTATATATAAGGTCATTGATTTTTTTTTCTTTTTAATGGACAGCAGCGTACCGGGTACCTTTGGTTATACTGTCCGTTAGGTTTAATTTTAAATTGAAAGTGAATGGCTTCGGATTAAAAAATATTTAACGATATATAATTTAAAGGTAAAAATCAAAGCACTGATAGTGCAGGTGGGGCGAAAGAATCGCAGTGCCAAACAATCGGTAATGTTCATTTCTAGTTGATTTCCATTTGAAAAAGTAAGAGTGGAAACTAACGGAGACTATAGTCAACAGTACAAGCATAACGAGCAGTTAGAGCAAGTTCTTCCCTCTGGCAATCCATCTTTCTTCAAATAATACAATCATTCCATTTCAAAAACTGTTCCCTCTTTTAAATTCTCTACCGGTACCTCACTACCTTTCTTATATTACCCATTGTCTCCTCTCAAGACATTAACACACATGCGGCTGGCTTCCTAATAAATATACAGAAACAGATGAGGGCTGAGGACATTATTGGGGAAAGATGTAAGACGAGACTTTGATGGAGAATGTATGTGAAGGGGTGTATGGCATGTTTTCAAGAGACATTGCAAGAGAGATAGAAAAGAAAAACGGTATTTACTTATTAAAACAGATACTGAAATAATTTTCATATGTAAGCAGTGGTTGTAATATATATGCTACTGGTCCGTTGTTCTACTAATATAAAAAACGATATGTACACTTGCATTTTGTAGGTAAATTATGACAAGTACATGCGGTAGAATATGGAGTAGACACGACACATATGGCCGAATCCGTTTTATGTTCGCTGTAAGTTATAAACCTACTTGGATGTAGAAAAAAAGATTAAATTTACTTAACTTCGCATAAATATCAAGTCCATTTATGACTAAGCAGTGCTTTAAAAAATATATTACCGAAAAAAAAACCCAACCAAACAAACAAACAAAAAACAAACAAAAAAACTGCAGCTAACGACAACGACAGTATTTCAATTATTTTGGAAATTTGGAGACTGTCTGCTTGGGACAGATATAGTGCTGTCACACTGCAGTATCATACCGTCGACATGTAGCATGATACCACACCCAATACCTTTTTTAAACGACTTTTGTATATCGAACCCAAGCCTCCAGCTCCAAAGGCGGACGATCTAGATATCCACTCTGCATCCGGAGATAGTAAACTATAACTTAA
The DNA here is from genome assembly GCA_021229015.1 of Solen grandis. Classification (NCBI taxonomy): domain Eukaryota; kingdom Metazoa; phylum Mollusca; class Bivalvia; order Adapedonta; family Solenidae; genus Solen; species Solen grandis. Next base: position 89,445,839 of record CM037777.1, read on the forward strand.
AATGAAGTTTTTCATCAAAAACACATTTTGTCATCCTATGATAATGACTGGAAAAGTCTGTATGTCTCTGTATTTCAAATGGCTAGATGACTTTTAAGCCAATGTATTCAACATTATTGTAAAAAACATAGCCAGGAGAACTATATACAAATGTATTCAATATTATTGTAAATACATAGCCAGATGAACTATATATAAATGTATTCAACATTATTATAAATACATAGCCAGGTGAACTATATACAAATGTATTCAACATTATTATAAATACATAGCTAGGTGAACTATATATAAATGTATTCAACATTATTATAAATACATAGCCAGGTGAACTATATATAAATGTATTCAACATTATTATAAATACATAGCCAGGTGAACTATATACAAATGTATTCAACATTATTATAAATACATAGCCAGATGAACTATATACAAATGTATTCAACATTATTATAAATACATAGCCAGGTGAACTATATACAAATGTATTCAACATTATTATAAATACATAGCCAGGTGAACTATATACAAATGTATTCAACATAATTATAAATACATAGCCAGGTGAACTATATATAAATGTATTCAACATTAATATAAATACATAGCCAGGTGAACTATATACAAATGTATTCAACATTATTATAAATACATAGCCAGGTGAACTATATATAAATGTATTCAACATTATTATAAATACATAGCCAGGTGAACTATATACAAATGTAGTCAACATATTTATAAATACATAGCCAGGTGAACTATATATAAATGTATTCAACATTAATATAAATACATAGCCAGGTGAACTATATACAAATGTATTCAACATTATTATAAATACATAGCCAGGTGAACTATATACAAATGTAGTCAACATTATTAATAAATACATAGCCAGGTGGTATCAACATATTATAAATACATAGCCAGGTGAACTATATACAAATGTATTCAACATTATTATAAATACATAGCCTGGTGAACTATATACAAATTTAGTCAACATATTTATAAATACATAGCCAGGTGAACTATATATAAATGTATTCAACATTAATATAAATACATAGCCTGGTGAACTATATACAAATGTAGTCAACATTATTATAAATACATAGCCAGATGAACTATATAATTGTAGTCAACATTTTTATAAATACATAGCCAGGTGAACTATATACAAATGTATTCAACATTATTATAAATACATAGCCAGGTGAACTATATACACATTTAGTCAACATTATTATAAATACATAGCCAGGTGAACTATATATAAATGTATTCAACATTATTATAAATACATAGCCAGGTGAACTATATACAAATGTAGTCAACATTATTATAAATACATAGCCAGGTGAACTATATACAAATGTATTCAACATTATTATAAATACATAGCCAGATGAACTATATACAAATGTAGTCAACATTATTATAAATACATAGCCAGGTGAACTATATACAAATGTAGTCAACATTATTATAAATACATAGCCAGGTGAACTATATACAAATGTATTCAACATTATTATAAATACATAGCCAGGTGAACTATATACAAATGTATTCAACATTAATATAAATACATAGCCAGGTGAACTATATATAAATGTATTCAACATTATTATAAATACATAGCCAGGTGAACTATATACAAATGTAGTCAACATTATTATAAATACATAGCCAGGTGAACTATATACAAATGTATTTAACGTTATTGTAAATACTTGAAGGGCGCAGTTGTCCAGTGGTAACGTATCCGATGACGGATCCGAAGGTTGTGGGTTCGAACCCCGTTGGAAGCAAGAATTCTTCATGACCTTCCTAGGCACAAAGTACTGGTCCAACCCAGGAACCGTCGAGAGGGATTAGTATAAATTGCAAGAATTTGTTCCCCAATCGATGTAAAATAAATAAGTTTAAACTATTGTAAAATTCATTTAC
>CM037777.1:89447897-89497897 GCA_021229015.1 Solen grandis
TTAACAATTGTAGACTTAACGATTAAGTCAATATATAGTGTTGCAGTCGTGTGTCAAAGTTATCAACTGAGAAGACATACATGTATGTACATACATAAAGCTATATTATAATGAGTATAATGTAACACATCCATGATGACATATTGTTTTCATTAGTATATATTTTATTACATCTATACATTGACACGTGCTATTTAGACCACACACACACACACACACACGCGCGCGCGCGCAGAGCTATACTTTATATATGAAAAATATACAAAATGCTTACTAACAGAGCTTTTTTTTCTATATTTGGTCTGCAACCAAATTGATTACATCGTCTCTCTTGCAATATTGACAAGGGGGACTTTTATAAACCTTAAATATATGGTAACATGAAAAGTAAGGTAAATATTATTTACAAGTCATATATGGATGTTAGTCTACTTTTGAACATATCTTGCAATATAATACATTATATATAAATAAATTCAAAATTTCGCATGCCTACACTATAACATAATTGAACACTCAATGCAATCTCACACCCACATTAAACTGAAAGTACCAGTATGCAAACTATCTAAATAAATGAGAAAAAAAAATCATTTTAAAATACAAACTTTTTCTCAAAGGTTACACTAAGAATACCCATCTTGTGAAACGAAACTATTGGATTATATCTACTATATTGTTATTGCATTTTTGTTATAATCAATATACAAGAAACATGAAAGTCATAAGCAATAATAAAACCATTTTGACATTGATAAACATACGCATGTCAGTCTTTTACAGCAATATATGTAAGCGTAGGAATTTGACTTTGGTAAAACAGTCACGTGGTTATTGAGGTTAAGTTAAAACCATTTAAGTGGATATCGCGGTAGACTTGACTATTTGAGTTTACCCGTCGCCTCGACAGTATTTCAGTCATATAGCGACGTCTAGCTAATAACAGGTGGAGGAAGACCCCGAATGCACGGAGGCATCCGGGTAGAACCCCCGACCTACCGCAAGCCAGCTGGAAGGCTTCCTCACATGGAAATCCGAATGACCCTGCTGAGATTCGAACCCACGCGGTGAGGGGCTGAGTGGGTGTTAAAGTCAGCGACCTTACCCTCTTGGCCGGATATCGCGGTAGAGGTAAAACTTTAAGTGGTTCTCGCGGTAAAGTAAAACTATTTAGGTGGTTATCGTGATAGAGGTAAACTATTTAAGTAAATATCGCGATAAAGGTAAATTGTTTGAGTATATATCGCAGTAGAGGTTAAACTATTTAAGTGGTAATCGCGGTAGAGGTAAGACAACTCAAATAAATATCCATGCATATTAGTAGAATATGCTGAAAATCTCTTAAACATAGAGAAATGTTAAGGAAATAAATGGAATTTTGCGTGAATATTTTGGTGTCGGTGGAGATCTAGACATTTTCTAGGTGTATTTATTTACTCTTATGATTGTAGATTTTAACGTCTCACCGACAGTATTTCATTCATTTTGAGACTATGTCTCCTTGAGATAGATATAGTGCTGCCGCACTACAGTATCACGCCGTAGACATGTGGCATGATACCACAATGAGTCACATTATTTGGACTGCGGGCCAACCAGTCCTGGAACTACCTTAATATGCTAAGTGCCAAGCAAGGGAACTACACCAGTACCATTTTTTAAGACGGCGTGTCACGACTGGGGGTTGAATCCACGACCCCTCGATTCCGGAGTGATCCCTCCAATCACTTGGTCACCGGGACCGGTGAATATTGAATTGGTAAGCAGAAGTTTGGACTCTATTCATCTGCGGGATATTTTGTGAACATCAGGATTATGTGTTATTTTGTAAAGTATACCATGATAAATGCTTATGTGGATTCACTATGAATATCAACTTACAGGTAGTTTCACGCTAATATGTCGCCCTCACTGTCATTACTTTGGAACTATATTTGTATAAAACTTGGTAAACTTTATTTTTTATTAAATCTTAATACGTTTTAAAGTTTTCAGATTTTGCTTTCTCGTTACGCTTGTCTCGTAGCAAGGTATCACGATTTAGGTGGTTATCGCTGATGAACTTGTTCGCTTTGTCGCTGACGCTGAAGATCCCAAAGCATGTTGACTATCCCGTCTGCGAAAAGCATCGCGATACAGGGACAAACCCTTTTATTGCAAATGTAAGACAAAAATATGAAAACACCCTGCGAAGCATTGATGGCTACCACAATAAACGAAAAGACTGAAAGGTCTAGCATAGAGTCTACAAACTGCAGAGGCCATGTGGCACCGATCAACACGCTAAGCTTTACATAGATGCCGATTTCTCTTCTGTCGCTAGATCTTTGAACACAAGGTGCACTTCGGATTTTGTAAAGGGACAAAGCAAGAAACAAAATATTTAAGAAAGACATTATAACACTCGGAGCGAAAAATGATATTGCAATTGTAAATACGTCTGATAAAAAACAGGCATATTTTCCGTATCCCGTGAATGAAAATTCAGATATAGCTAAATGTGTACACACTGTTGCTAGGACAACAACAAGTGGGAATCCAAAAACGTACAACATATACTTAAATCTCTTAATCTTAAAGGACGATTGCACCTGGAATTGATTCAAATAAAACACATAGAACATGTAATAGGAACACATGTTCATAGCACAAAACGTTGAAAGCCAGAAGTAGTGAATCAATAATCCCAATGTAACGCATACATATTTAATTGCCATCAGCGGTAGTCCAAACTGAAGAAAACATTGAGCTTGGAAAAGGCTAAAACACAGAGTCATGATATTTTTTCCAGGGTCAGTTCTAAGTTCTGAAAATATGGTATATGTAATCAGTGTTAGAAATAAACAAAACAATGATAGAGCGGTAAAAACGTGACTTGATATCAAATATACAGTGGTCATAATGTCATTACTATTGCTAATTTTCCTGGCCACGTTTTGTTCAGTATAGTTCGTCTTCTTATCATAATCTCTTTTGCATATTCGAACAGCGCCACCAATTAGTGCATATTCCATTTCAGTGAACGAGAAATTCTTTGAAGGAATCTGCAACACTTTTGTTGAATTGTCCAACACAATTTCATCCTCACTAAGCTGAATTTGCGTGCAGGTCATAAACCTATTAACCACATTGTAATTGTCAATTGTAGATGTCAAAAAAATTGCAGTCTCACATCTACAACTTTGTTTATCTGGGTCTTCTACAAAACTATACGCACGTTCGCTTTCATGAGTAAGCATGATTACTTCGTGACCAGATTTTGTCAAGAAGACATGTCTACCTGTAATAAATTCATACAGTGTGTTTTCTACACGTGTGATATTAGTTGTGAAATTAACACTAACATCTAGCTCGAAAATGGCAGACGTGTAATTTTTAAGTTTAAATTTGCTGCCTGGTTCACAAGAGGTATAAATAACACAGTCAAAATTCGTGAGGTAAACTTCCGAATCGTTTCCAATTTTATATATGATATCACTAGTGATCATATATGGAACAGAATTAGGGCAAAAATTGCATCTCACCGTCTTACAAGTCTATGTTTACACGTGACATTCTGCCTTTGCCATACTGACAAGTGATATGCTGTATTATGTTAAGTGCGTTTATCAATGCTGTCTACTGACTTATGCTCTTGTGTATCTTGCATTAGTTAATGATTTGGCTTTCATGTGTCAAAATTTGATGCTGTTATATTTTAATGTTTTGTTGAGCAACTATCAATGTGACATTTGTTTTACGTTAAACTGTCTAAACTGCCTCATTTGGGGCAGAATAATCAAAGAGAAGTTAATTCGTAGAATCAAGATCCTGCGTTTCGTTTTTACTCAGGGGAGGAAACTGAATACTCGGAACTCTGGGAAAGTAATATGATCATAACAGGAGTTGAAATATAATAAATGTATAACAGTTTGACTTTTTAAATAGTTTTATTTTCACTTAGGGTAATTTTTAGGAGGGGGTGGGGGGCATAGCCCCTTGGTTTTTAGGTGTGTGTGTAGGGGGGAGGGCATAGCCCCTTAGGAAATATTTTTTCTAGGAGGACGGAGGTGCATTCTGAGGGGCATCTGAGGGAAATTTGGTAGATTTTTTTTTTCAGTTTTGACAAGATTCCTGTCCCACGACCCTCTTGTTATTGTAATGGTGGCGAATGACAACGCTTGGAGGTTGTTGCAGTAGGCGGGCAGTTAACATATTATTGCTCTTAGGAAGGACCAGTACTAGACTCATATCCTCCGTAAAAATCTCGCATACAAAACCATGGTAGGTAGCCGCCGGGCTTGAACTCACAACCCGCTTATTCAATATATAGATCGTGAAAATATTTTTCTACATGATTTATAGTGACATTAATACGAACTTTATGGCACTGGCTGCAAAGCTAGGTTGCGAGTTCTAATCAAGCTTGGGGACGTTTTTGTGATATGTATTAAAAACTTGTTAATAATTTATTTAATAAAAATGAAAATAAAATGTATATTCAGCAATACTAAAGGCGTTTGCCTGATTCAGATTAAAGCAGACACAATTCCGTTGTTGTTGTAGTTGTATTGGGGTTTACCGTCGCTGCGATAGTATTTCAATCATATTGCGATGTCCAGCTAATTACAGGTGGAGGAAGACCCCGAGAACACAGAGGTACCCGGGTAGAACCACCGACCTACCGCAAGCCAGCTGAAAGGCTTCCTCACATGAAAAATTCGAAGTCCCTACCGGGATTCGAACCCACAGCGGTGGGGGGCTGAGAGATTTGTAGTCCACGACTGTAACCGCTCGGCCACGGCCCGATGACTCTGGGACTTAATTACGAAACTACGAACAGTATGTAGATCGAAGAGATGTGCTCGTATATAAAATTTTGCGTGACGTTCATTATTTTGAAATATTCATCTTTGTAAACCTGAGCTCATATAATTTATATCTGAAATGTTTGGCCTGCAATTAGAAAAGCAATTGAAAGTATTATGTAAAATGCAATTATGTCTTTAAGCAGTGGATCTACTTTCAATTTCAAACAATTTGTTTAAAAGAAATAACTTTTTCGAATTTGGAAAAAGCCACAGTTTCGTACTTCATTTTGCCGATTCTTCCCGAACAGTAGTATAAAGTGACTTATTATAGGCACGCCACCTTTTCTGTGGAGGACGAAATTCTGTATATACTACTCCGAACTACCGACAGCGAGTTCAGGTGAACAACTACAGTTCTACTCGAGTTATAGAGCGTCCGCCTCGGGTGCGGGAGGTCGTGGGTTCGATCCCTGGTCGCAACATACCAAAGTCGCAAAAGAAAAAGGTACTGTTAAAGCTCCCTTGCTTGACGCTCACCATTTAAGGGTAGATGCAGGACTGGCTGGCCCGGTGTCAGGGTAATGTGACTGGGTGTGGTATAATGCCACATGTCCACGGCGTGATACTGCAATGTGGCAGCACTATATCTATTTCAAGTAAACATCGTCTCCAAATGACTTAAAAATACTGTCGGTGGGACGTTAAACCCAACAAACACACACTACTCGAGTAAACTCGTATTGATGACGTAATAAATATACTCTAGTTAGCAATCAACTGAACGTATGAGGCTTACCCCTTGTGACTTTATATGTAAATAGGCATATGATTAAAACAATAGATCTTTTATTTATGACTTTTTTCGAGCTTGGGCTTTAATAAAGTAGCTGCCAGCTTACATGCTTATTTAAGGACAGGATATCATAGATATTTATAAATTTCTATAAATTTGCCTAGATGCTTTCCGTCCTCCATATTGCTTTCTAGTCTACCCACCTACCTCTCTGGGTTGAACTCGCGTAACCCTACAGAGTTCGTATGGTAAAACCCCGCACGTTTTATTTGCAACTCTGGTAACTCTAGTTAACTCTAGTAGCTAAACTGAACTCGCTCCAAGTCAAACCGGCAGAGCGCCCTCCAACGTCATGATGCTAGGTGCACATTTTGACATTTGTCATTCTGCTTGCGTACATGTGTTATTTTGCTTAGCTACACGTGTCATTCATCGATTCGTTAAACCGACGAAATAAATTCCATTTTAATACGAAACTGGACTGTCCAGCTATACACAGTGCTATACGGTGATGAAATGGAAATAAAAGCAGATGTATTTTCAGTAGTTAATTATGATGTGAATGAGTAATGAATGTTTAATGTAAAAAAACAACAACAAATAACGCAGACGACGATTACACCGTATTGTACTAGTCAAAATGATGCTAGTCACTTAGACAAATGAAGCAATAAACATGTCAAAAGGCAAAATGTATTTTTTGCCCGAATTCTGTTCCATAATCATATCATAAAGCTCGATGGTAGATAACACAATTATTTCCTTTTCACCATCTTTTTGACTGTTATATCGTTCATATAATTCAAGCTCAAATTTCATCGAGTAAAAAACATCCGAAGCTTCAGGAGAAACGGCTCGACATGATCCATCGTACAACAATAATCCTTCGCTACAAAACAGCGATCTACAGCGTCCCTGGAAGAAAAAAAAGCCATGATGCCACTTTGCTCTTGACAGAACTAAAAATTGAAAAATCTTGGAAGAGATTTATTTAAAGTACAGCTGTCCCAAAATATTTTAAAATCCGGCTTATATATAGGGAACAATGTTAATTTTAAAATTTCACTACAGAGACTTCACCTGTAATGATAAAGGCTAATTGGGGACACAAGTCTTATTACAGACCCTTATAATTCGGAAAAAAATTGTATGAGGTCACTCAAGACCTTTTTAAGGCTATATGCCTTAGCGGCAATAAATTTGGGCTATTTTCTATTCTCTTTTTAATTTTCATGATTTAGAGGGAACTTTTATAATTGGAACTCGAACGTGATATCCTGGCACAATGGTAAATTGTTGTGTATATTGCGTACGCATTTGATTACTTTCTTGTAAGCAAATCGATGTATACATTATTATTTATAAATTGAGATAAATTGTTCTAAATTTATCATTTTGATATGTTTCTGCATTACTAAGGACTCTGTCATGGACTTAACATAAGTATGGCCCCTTTTCCACTAAGAATCTCGGTTATCGATTTTGTACCTCCTCACTTTTTATAGAAGAGTTGTTTTGAAACGTGAAATACTTCTTCAAAGACATCACCTCTATCATGGATTTTGACATATGCCTTTTGTATGCTTAACCCTTTAAGGTGTGGCTTTGAAACTTGGTATACCTTTAATGAGCATCACATCCACATGTAGGCAAGAGGGGATAACTCTGTCATGGATGATTGCCCCTTCTCGAAATAGAACTTTGATTAATGCTCTAATACTCAAATACTATGTCACTTAAACCTTTGGGATATTGCTTTGAAAGAAACTTAGAATACATGTTTATGATTTACGGGCAACTCTTTTTTAATGTCTAGTTTGTATTTTGCTATCGGTGGGGCGAAAAACTTTATTAAACAGTTATATACTACAACAAGATGTGTCTTTCAAACGAGAATGGGTACCCTTATATTCATAATAATTTGCTAGATACAGTTTAAAGTACTCGTTTCAAGGATTTCTTTAAATTCTTCGCGCTACAATTACTCGCTGAAATGCCCCTAACGGTTACACTTGTAAATTTCAAATTACTTATTACCATTTCAAATACATATGAAAGCATGAGGTTCATAGAAATGTTAATATATGAATATTTGGAAACTTCTCAACACATATGAGAGAGAGAGAGAGAGAGAGAGAGAGAGAGAGAGAGAGTACAGGCAGATAGAAAGTATAGGCAGAAAGTAATAGACATTAGGGTTTTAAATCTGCCTGTTAGTGCCCATTACTGCCAGCCATAAATTCACCTAAGATAACTGGATATCTAGCCTTTTTTAAGTCAGTTACATTATGTGGATAACACATTTCTCACATAATTATATGGAAAAAAAAACATGATATCTAGTTAACATAAGTGAATATGTGATTGGCAGTAGTAGGTACTAACACCTTTGTCCTGTTAAGATACCTAAGTGGATAACATGAACATTTTTACTTGCCAGATAATAACTGAATATGTGACAATTTTTCAGAAAAGTTTCCACATAGCTAAGTGGGCAAATGGCGGACAGAAATATGCCACAATATTATGGTTCTTTTTCACTGCACTTTCCCTAGTTGCGATCTGTAACGTTTCCACTCAATCCGTTCAATAGTTTCGAAGTTATGCTCCGGACAAAAATCAGTATAAAATATACAAAGGAAGAATGTGACCAGGTAGAGTTATGGCTCTTAGGCACATCACTTTATGGCTCTTAGGCACATCACTTCTAGTCTTATCTTTTGTTTAAGTTTCAAAACGATCCATTTGATAATTCCAAAACAAGAAAATCTGCGACGGACAAACCGGCCACACGTTGACTGCTATACTACCCCTTCATACTTCGTTTGGAGGGGTATAAACAAAGAGATTAAATCAAGAAGTAATATTTATTTGACTTCCCATTAATGGGATATACAGTCAAACCCGCTCAAGTGATCGGTCAAGAGAACAAGAGAAAAGACAGCTTAACAGAGATTGCCGCTAAATGAAGGTTAAACATAATATCAAAATGTTAGGTTTTAGTATCCAAACTGACTGTCAAATACATGTTGACCACTTAATACAGGTGCCCGTCTATGTAGGTTCAACTGTAAATTAAGAAAAGAAAAAATAAAAAAAAATACCAATATATTGTCATAACTTCCATTTTTACACGAGTGGTCTTCGTTTATCATGATAAGTAAGTCATCTGGACTCATTGAAAACATAGTTCTGTAGAACACTGGCTCATCAACCAAAATATCCGGATTTGACCCAGAGGCGACCTGAAAAAATGCGGGGTAAATATGCTATATAAGTAAATCCTAATTATAAGTGTATACATACACTCGATTGAAAAAAAAAGTGCATGTCTTAACTTTCTTTCAATACTTCTTGCTTTCAAATTAACAACATCCCTATACATGCATCATATCCTATCGACCCGTATGTCCGAAATCATTTTGGCGGGGAGAGGGTGAAATTCGAAATAGCAACACGAACCTGCAACAGTTATGCTTGACAGTAGTTCGCATCTCTCTACCGCTCCCTGTTGCCTTGACCTGCACTCTAAGATTATATCTCTGAATATGCGGTGTATATATCGGGTATAAGTATATGTATGAAAAGGGGAAGCCACTCTAGGTGACGTAAAAATGTCAGTATAGATTAGGTCTTAAGATTTCTATTATCATTTTTTTCCGTCTGGAAACTATACTGTCAGTTTGCATTTTGTATACTGGAAGTACTTTAAATTTGAATTAGTCTGTGCTGCAGCATTCATATTAAGCTTCCGTATTGTCAGATCTCGGATGTGTTTTCGATGAATAGTCATTCGCTTCCGTAAATCATCGGTTCATTGACAAATAAAGTTTCTAAAAAAAAAAAAAAAAAACCTGCGGGATTCCGTGACACTGCTGTAGATGAGCGAAGATTTTCGCAGGTTTTTTTTTTTTTTTTTTTTTTTTCCAGAAACTTTATTTTGTCAATTAGGCAGCGATGTTAGGCAGTCATCCGCGCAAATGTTTGATATACCTGTTATTAAATTATTGTGACGTTTGATTACCGCCTTACCTTCGTAAACTTGCATGAATTGTTTAACCAAAGCACGCACTGCCTTGTAAACACCATAAAGGAAACAAGGAATGATGTCTTGTTATGTTTAATGTTTTATATCGATACCCCATATACATTTAGAGAAAATTAAAAATGTATCATCGGTTTAGTTAAAACATTGGTTAAGTGTAGTCCGCAGTTCAGACAGTTACATAGTTCTCAGTTCTTTGTTATTACCTAGAGAGGCGTCCCTTATTTTATTGCACGGCGGATCACCGCCAGGCATACTGTATTTGGTTCGTAGGTTGTCAATGGAACCGGATTTGGAGGTATAAAATCCTTTCGGTTGCAGTTTCGGCATTTTTTCGTAATAAGACATGAACTTTGTGCCTAGAACTGAGGGAGCATGATTGAAATAAAAATAACGGGATAATACGTAAAATAAATAAATCCAGAAATGAATTGTATTCAATGCTGGAAATGAAGGCAAACTATGTAACAATTCGGAATTGATCCTTTCGTATCCTATTCTGTTTTTACCATGATTAGAGATTATTTTTATTAACATTATCAAAATACCCATTTCAACATAAAAACATACTCTATCAATTTTAATTATGAACTGAAATTTACAAGTTCATGTCAATTTGATAAATATCGTTTTGAAATGGGAGCAGTACAAAACCATTATAAGAATCGAGATATTCATATTCTGAAATGGAGCAACGACATATGAAGCCCGACATACATTTTGATAAACAAAAATGAAATCTACAACTATATTAAAAGTCTATACATGGTAAGTTGATATTTATTGTAATTACAAAGCTACATAAGATAGAGGTTTATGAAAATTTATATAAATATCCTTTTTTCAGGTTATTGTTTAAATCCCAGAAATGAAAGTATATTTCGGAAATGTTCGGACTTTTACATTGCTGCAATTGTTAGCGATTATTTTCATGACGCTTGAGATTGGCTACGGTATTTCTAGGCAGCGGAAAAGTATTTGGTGAAATTTGTGAAAAATACATATAGTTAAAAAAATAGAGTTTAAAATAATTGCTTACTAGTGCATGTGTATTTACATAAAACAATTTAAAAAAAAATACCTAAAAGGGGGGTTTGAGGATTTTAAATAAATTCTTCATTCTATCAAATATCATTTCAAATATCTGCAGCTTTGTGTTCAGCTATGATATACTTAATTTATGTAAAAATGTATATAATGAGTAAAAAAGTATGGGAAACAATTTCTGTAAGGAAATTTTATTGCATTACTGCATACATTTGGTTTTATTTATTTATTTATTTACACATATATATAATGTCATAGGGTGAGAAAGATTTGCAGCCTACCGTGACTCGAACCCGGGGCCTCTTGCTTACAGGGCGAATGCTCTACTGACTGAGCTTCCCAGCCGCATATACATCTTTCTTCCCTATTGTGACTAATCAGTACTGTGACATTATCCCCCTTCATTTAAGAATTTGTCCCTGACTTTTAGGAGTTACAGGGTAAATCTAACCATGTGTAGGTATAATTAGACAGACCTGGCATCTATGTCACAGTCCCACGTTGGGCGCCTTATGTCACAGGGTGAGAAAAATGTGCAGCCTGACTGGGACTCGAACCTGGGACCTTTCGCTTACAGGGCGAATGCTCTACCGACTGAGCTACCCAGCTGGTAGCATACAACATCCACATATTTATCCCCTACTGTATCTCTGGAATCTCTTTCTTATTTATATTTTTAATACCAAAGCAGATATATTACTGATGCTCACACACAATATTTAAAATCATGAATATGCAACTAATTATCTTCATTTTTCGACTTTTTTCACCTTGCAACAACTAGAAAATTGGAGAGGAAAACCTGGTAAATTAAACACTAACAACACATAAGTGCTAAAGAAAGGCCAGGGGCAGCTATATCCAGTTTTCAAGCCAAAATTCAGCATTCTGATCACCTAAGCAGCAGTTAATAACACCTCAAGCAACCAATAGACCATTTCATCAGGGGTATGTGGTATAATTTGTGACAAAACTGACAAATCTATGACTGATGGAAAATCTGATGCATATGTTTACTACCCAACTGAACACTATGTAGAATGTTATACCAACATGAAGATTGACTTTGTGTTTGGAGAGGACTATTGACTTACATATGTGAACGCCTCATTTCAGAGTGAAATATGTGCCTGTCAGCCAATCCATGAATGCACAATATTCATTGACAATCCTATTGTACTATATTTTCTCTTTTTCTTTTAGTTTTGATGATTTATTGTGTTTTAATTTTACCTTCATTTTATAAAAAAATGACCTTGCTTACATTTTACATTTCAACTCAGATTTTTCTTAACTGAAAGTTCAGACGGTCTAAAACTCCCTTATTTATTGACCTAGTGATTAAAAAATATCATGAATGTTCTTATAGCAAATGGTATTTAATTTCATGCTCTAAAATGTAAGAACAAACTCTGAAAAAAGGGTTTGAACTTATAGATTTGCTTATTGAGTAGAAAATATGGGAGACTGTCATTCCAGATTGTCAGTCATCCTTTCTAAAGTGAATGCACAATACTTTATTTCCAGTTTAATTTCCTTTTTTTTGCATGGACCAAAACTGCTTCTTGTTTAAATCAAAATAATTGAAAAACACTATCCTACATTCCTTTTTTGGAATATGAATCAATAACTTAAAGCAATGTGTCCTGATCATAACCCTCATAGCACATCAAGCTCAAGGTGAGCTATTCTGATCACCTTATGTCCCATCTTCTGATGGCAACAATTTGCTTTAAAAGATATATCTTCTGAAACTATTTGTAGTATGCCCATTTCTTGTTTGCAATGACAAACAACAAAATTTGATTCTGAATATTTTAAAAAGGTTGTTACCTGAAACAAAGGGTCAGAATAATTCAATTTCATCTGTTACAAATTGCCATCTCATGACTAAAAAAATTTGCACAAATGTTTAATTCATAGCCTTCTAGCATAATTGCTTACTTTAAGTTTATTCCTTAAAAAATGGAGCACCCGATGATTGGCTAAAAAATCTTTGTAACTAACGGTCAGATTTAAATTTCATTTGGCACAAATGGTCACCTCATAGTTCTCTAACACATTGCTAAAATGAATTTGATTCTTTGAAAAATTATATCTTAATTGGGGGCAGCTAGTTTCTGTTTGTACTCTTCTTATATATACATGTAGTTAAATTCAAAATCTTTCTCCTAAAGTTAGTGTTTAAAAATATATTTCCTAATGATAAACTCCTGGTTCTTTCCTGCAATCCTATAAGTTTTTGATCCCATGGAAAATGAGGCTTCCAGATGATTGACTTATTTTCTATTAATTATAATCTGTATTAGATCTTTGAACATTTACTGTACCCGATATTTGACATTGGTTACTGCTGAAGGTAACCAGGTCAAATCAAGTGGCCTAAAATGTTATAATTAGGTGTATTGTACTCTTCCCTCTATTGCACCTTTTGTTTACAGATATTGTCCTTTGTTAAAAATTGTCTTCCCTTCCCAGAGCAATTCTTTTTATACTTAAATTTAGCTGATGATACTTGGAGACGATGTGTCGCGAGCAATTTTTTTTATATTAGAGCCTCTTTTCCTTTCAGAGTTAGTGCCCTTATTTAAAAAAAGAAAAGAAAATCTGCAGCATCACATTGTTCCTATTAAAATAGTCTGATGTTGCAAAAACCTTTTCAAGGAGAGCTCTTCTCTTCAGAATATTTGCTCTTTTTGGAAAATTATATCCACAGTTTTACTTTGATCTTATTAAAGATAGACTGATGATATATGTTTTAATGTATTGACAACTTGTAAAGGATGTTATAATAAATTTTGGAGGAAGGCCCTTTTACTTTCTGAGTCATTTACCTTTGTCTTCAGCTAAAATCTCATAAAATTTAAGATAGGCTGATGATATATGGTTCATGTTCCAGTAACATGGAACTCTTTGTTAAAAAAATGTCCACAAAATGATAATTCTCAATATATTTAAGTTTCTGAATTCCGGTACAATGACTTTCTCATATTTTCTTATGGGTCAATCAGGCTATGTTCTATCTTTCATTTTTGTAAGCTTGACATTTCAAAGAACAGGGTGAGCTATTGTAGTCACACCGGCGTCGGCGTCCAAAGAAATGTTAAGGTTTTGTTTAACGTTGCCATATACTGCACTTTTACTCAACTGATGTCCCGCAAACTTCACACATGTGTTTATCATCATCAGACCAACCAGTAGAAAAAGGAACAGTAACTCTTCCAAATATTTTAGCATATATATGGCCCTTTTTGGATTTAGAAAAAAATGTTAAAATTTGTTTAACATTGATTTTTCTCCACTTTTACTTGATGGGTGTCCCCCAAACTTCACAAGGCTTGATCATCATGAGATCAACCAGAAGAATCAGGAACTGCAACTCTTCCATTTTTTATATTTATAGCCCTTTTTGGACTTAGAAAAACGTTCAAGTTTTGTTTAATAATGCCATTATCTCCATTTTAACTCAATGGATGTCTTCCAAACTTTACACATGCCTTGATGATCATCATCACACCAACTACTAGAAACAGAGACAGTAATTCTTACAAATATTTTTTGTAAATTTATGGCACTTTTTGGACTTATTTTTTTTTTAAGTTTTGTTTTACATTGCTATTATCTCCAGTTTCACTCAATGGATGTCTCTCAAAATTCACACGTGTTTATCATCATCAGTAGAAACAGGAATGTATGCCCAAGTAGTGACACGAACAGTAACTCTAAATTATGCCCCTTTTCTGACATGATTTATCTTTTTGTACTAACTCACTATTTCACTGAATTCTTTGAGATTTTGCATTAAACTTTAAAACACATGTTTATTGTTCATGTGTATATTTTGATAATACAGAGATTCTTATTTTGCCTTTATCAAATGCAATATTTATTTTTATTGACAAGCATTCAAATAGTCGGACAGCTCTTGTTGAAGGATAGTAATCTGTTTTAGTTCACTAAAGCAATATCTTTTCTCATTATTTGAATTTGTGATATTTTCATTTCATTTCAAATATGCATCACTATACTTAAAAATGTATTTTATAAATGTGATACTAAAATGATATATAATTTACCTGAAGCATCTTGAAAAACAATTTTTATGCATTCCTATCTTTTTATGCTGTATATTAAAATTACTTCTTGAAAAAATTACACAAAAGAAATATTTTCTTTTACAATGTTTAATCTTTTACCACTGTAAAATTTTATAAAACCTTCCAATCATCAACCATTTCTTTCTGTAAACTAACTTATGTAGTGCCAATAAGTAACACTTATCGGTCAGAGACTGTTGTAAGCAGTTCAATAACTTAGCCAGTAGAACAATCACCCTTTAGGCGTCCCGGGCTAAAGTCTTGGCCTGGCTGCATATTTTTCTCACTTGGTTATTTTGCAGCAAACAAGTGATCATTATAGTATCTCCACTGTATATACTTCCTTTTTGTTTATCAGGAACATTATTAATTTAATCTCTGTAAATTCTGCAACAAATTCCAAATTTGCAGTGAAGATGTAACCGTTATCGGTGGGAGACTTTTGTAAGTGGTCTCGAATTTCAGTCCTGGTCTGGCTGCAAATTTTTCTCACCTTTTTGATAACATTGAAACTTTTTTTTGTTCTCTAAATATGTATATTAGGCTTTTGTTTTCATATTAAATATATTGTGTGTCTTTCTTCATTTTAAGATTCACTTCAAGTCTTGGAACTAGTTTTCTATTTATGTAATTAAATATATATACTTATGTAAACAAGTTCACATCTTAATAAAAGTTATGTAAAAACACTATTTGTTTTCTTGTTAACCCACATAAATTTTATAATCAGACATTTTTTCTTAGTCGCCGTGCTTATTTCAATGTGATGCCTCAAGCAGCACTTTTGTACTTGTACCTAATTGAGTTTGATATTTAATATTGCCATTTGTAATGTATGTAATGTATGTTAATTCATTTATCGTTACCGTTACGCGTTTGTCTGATAAAAAATGTTTCTTACCACTCCAAAGCTGGGTAAATTGCAGATGGCGCAGTACAAATTCTTAAATGGATACCAGACCTCCGCATGACTACTGGATGTACAAAGTGACGATGCGGTACCAAATATTTTCCATTTACCAGTCAAATTACATTCTGAAATAATATACTCATCTGAAAAGCCAACCACATCAATTTCTGGGTTGCAAGCAAAGCAGGCGAAGTTCTTGTACTTCCTTTTATTTAATCTGAACTTTGGCATCATCCTTGCCCACGGCTGGGAGTTGTCCTCACACAGGGATTTTGCAACAATATCCTCAGAGGAAAGAAAACCTGTTTGATTACACTTATTGTACTCTTGTATCTCATGAGATAATTCGCCAGAATCACCGTATAAATCATTAAGCAGATTTACCAAATAGGCTGGGAACCTATCCTGGTTAAAATGTAATATCTTTCCATAATAAACTTGATATTCATCTTTCTCAAATGCAGACTCACAGCTTTTTGCCATGTTAGCTGTGAAGTATGTGCGGCATTGTTGTGCAATCATGGAAAGAAAACCTATAAGGTCCGTATGAGCAGATGCTCCCAAGAAATTATTACATTCAATGTAAAAATGCATTTCAACTATCTCTGGTTCTTGAACATTGCATAGCAAACAATAAATATTTTGATATGCTATATCCTTGAAATTAGCTAAAACCGGTATATGTGAGAGAGAATCGCTGATGTTCTTATCCTTCATATTACATCTATCTTCGAGAGCATGCTGATTTCCGATGCAGGTATTAATAACTAGTGCTTCTGGTATATTTTTAGTATCTATTGATTCCCCGAATATGTTCTCTTTATTGTCTTGAACAGTCAATAAATCTTTCCATTTAAGACATTTATATGGCTGTTTACTTATCAGTATATCGTTGCAACATCTTTTTTTTTGTGCACACAAAGGGCTACATTCGCAAGATTCACAAATAAAATTCCGCGATTGCTGACGATCTATATCCAGATAAGAGAAAGTATCATTACATACACCCCATCCCCGCAAACAGAAAGAAGCATTTCCAATTGCTTTCGAAGAATGTCTTCACTTTCTTCTTTTGTTGCTTGATGCGTTTCTGGGATCTGATTTGAAAGCCTACTACCATATGAATCTTCTATTAAATCTCTCATATTTTCTATTATATACTTGCCACTTAATTTTATGTTTACATCTATTTTGGATTTAATACCCTTGTTTTCGTATACCAATTGTTCAGATATGAAAACAGTTCTGTTTTTTGTGTTTAACGTTCGTGATGACATCGAGACACCATTGCATAACATGCAGTATACGTTTTTGAAAGGTGACATTGATAGTTCTCTAGGCTTAGATATACATGCCTGTTCAACAAATGGGTCAACAATAACCATGTCTCCAGTAACATTGCATCTATCAATAGTCTCTGATGCCGATGTTGATGAAATGCTTGGATTGCAAATATAGCAAAACACATTCTTGAAGATTCCAAAATGTGATATAAGATGTTCACAGGCCCATTCAACATCAGCGTCATCGTGCTGCCAGTATCCCGTAACATTACAAGTATCAACCTTTTTTTCTACCACGGCAGAGGGAGGCTGAGGTATTTTTGCATTCTCTGGACCTTTATAAGCAACCTTACACCCAAACTTCAGAATCCTTAATCGCAGTTCGGATAGTGAACTTACATTATTGACTTGGTTCATGGTTATGTTATCTCGGCAATAAACAGAAATTTTCCATGGAATTAACGAACTGTCATCTTCATGACATTTTGCGCAATGTTTATTTTTGTACGCTTTACCCGATAAGCGCGATGTCACTGGTTGAACAGATTCATCCGAATCACTACTGCATTCAAGTCGGTCAGATATTTGTGCCAAAGGAGAGCAGTGTGCTACCAAGTTGTAAAATGTAGCAGTTGTGTTTGGGAAAAGATTAACATCGACATGATCATATTGAAGGTAGCCTTCAACGTTGTCTGGGCAACAGTTCCTTGACTCTACACATGTTTGGAGGCAGGAACAAAATCCACAGTCCTCGGAACTTCCAGTACTTACCTTTCCATTTATAAAATTGTCAGAAATGCAATATCTTTGCAAAGGACAAACTAACGAATAGCGTCCAACTAATTTTTCAATGTCAGGCATGTATCCTGTATACCGAAATATCCATCTCCGAGCATGTTCATTTAATCCACGATATGCCATAGTATCTCTAAAACCAATGAACAACATAATGGTAAGAATATACCATAATCTGTTACATCAGCGATGCCATGATTCTGTAAAAGAAAAAAATATAATACGACGAATAAGTAAATGTGATTAGTACTGAATAGATATCAGAATGCATAGGGTATTGATTAGTTACGACACAGGCGTTTGAAGTTCGATCAATAAATAAGTATAATATAGCAAATGATAAGCCCCTTATATAATAAAGATACAAGGAATGCAACGCCTTTTCGCCACCCAACCCACGTTTGGTTGAATTATACGATCAGGGTAATAAATAAAAGCATTTAGTGAGCCTAACGATAAAATACAGCAAAAAACAACCTATGGTATTTTAAATCACGCCATTCTACAAGAATAACACAGCAATCTTTGCTCATTTTTCTAAACAGACAGTATTTAAAATATCATTGGTTGTTTTGGGTGCCATCCATAAACTACGTCGGGACTAATTTTAAGTGCGAGTTCAATTGAGTTCGGCGCCCGCGCGATGTCAAAATAGTCACCCGGCAGACGACAGGCGATCGACAGGCGTGCTTTTAGATACGCCGGGATCTTATCGTAAACTAATCTGTGGTTAATTGTGATCATGACATAAATGGCCAAAGACATTATATGCCGATATGCTGATAGAATTTGAACTTGAATTTTTAAAGAAAATGACACCTCATGGTGTCAGATGCAAAATGATTTATGCCAATAAAAGAGGCTTCTCTAGTGGATAAAGTATACCTACTAATATCACTAACAGACAAACAGATAAGCCTCTGAAGACTTGACACGAGGACAAAATAAGCAATATGTAGGTAAGTCCGCCCCCAGAACTTTGGAAGAATGCTCCCTACTCCCCTTTCACCAAATTTCCCTACTGTCCTGGACATAACACATTTGTATTTTAATATAAGTACTTTTATTATTTATACAAGATAGATCAATTTGAATTTACTGAAAGATACAAACGCATTGATATTGTAATCGGAGAACTTTGGTCTGCAGTTTGTGTTCATAACACTTTAAATGTGTAAACCTTTCGCGGAATTAATAATACAATAAGATTAATTTTGTGATTCTTGCATGTTAATATATGTTTTGCGTTCGTAAAACTTAGATTTATGATGTTTTGTGTGTGTAGAACCTAAATGTATGTTTTGTGTTTGTAAAACCTTGATATATATATTATATATATATAGAGAGAGAGAGAGAGAGAGAGTATCTTATTTTTCTTCACGTATATATTGCGCAAATCTGTTTGATATTCATATATCCTTAGTAGTAAGAGTTTAAGATCCTATACAAGGTCCGACGGAATACGGAAAACATTTTATAATATATTGAAATCAACGGTATGAACTATATTGATTTTACACACGCATGCATGTATATACGCTAACTCACGTTCATTCCCGCATTCACCTATGCATCCATGTACTCATTCTCGTACACCGGAAAAAGATTGATATTATTATTATAGATTGAAAAAGTTATTGTCATTTGTATATCAAATGCCGTGTAACAGACTTTAACAAGAAATAAAAGAAAGAAAAATGAAAAGTCGATTATTATATTAAGGACAATAATAACAAAGCATAAATGCAGAGGTTAACTTACGTGCGACTATTTGACAACAGAAAAGTAACATCCAAACTATCTCTCCAGCGTCATCACTATGTGATATTAATATAGTTTTACAGTTTTTTTAATTTATTCTTTTTATTTATTATTTTTAAATAATTCAATGGTGAATTATCACGTTAGTATGCCCAATAAACAAATCAGGGCTCATTTAAATCCAGATGACATTTAAAATACCATAGTTAAAATAAATACTAGATTTTAATTTGAATTAATTTTGATGATGTGGTGCTAAGTTCAGCTCTGCTAATGACACACAAGATAATTTAGAATACAGTATCCCCGATGCACGTACTTGCAGCACTACGTGACATGTCCCGCAGCATGACGTCTTCACTAGTTCAGGATTGCGATCTACGAAGTTAGCGCATGCGCAAAGTGTCACCAGTAACGGCAAATGAAAACAGAAAAAAAAAACTAAAGAAAGGTTTTATAAATCTAAATATTGTTCCAATACCGCCTGTGACGTATTTCCTGTGATGGGGAAACCACTTTTTTTTATCAAAATCATGAATAGTTGCGTTGGGTGATAATTCGTCTGAAGATGGGTATGAATAAACGTAATACACATATAAAGTTAAAAATAAAATTCTTAGTCAATGGCCATCTGTGATCGAGCTGTTTTAAGGACATTTCAGCGTATTACCACTGATTTTAGTTTTGATTCGTGTATTAAATCATGGTTTAAAGTATACTTGCCAAATGCTAGTGATCGAGAAAGTCACATTTTAGTGTTTTACATGTATATGCAAATTTGGTTAAATCTTCATTAAAAATAGCAGTCTTAGTGGAGAAACAAACATGGTGAGGTATACTATTTTTTTTTTACATTTTCATAAAGCCTTTATATCAGGGGATTGGGTAAAAATAGAAAGAAAATGTGCCCGTTATTTATTTTTAATCATTAATAATGTATATAAAATAGCTTTATAGATTCATAGCATTTGGGTAGTAATTGTTTACATTTTCGCCTAGCACAAAGGCAATGTTTTGCTCGTTTTGTATTTACCATGCACGTATGACAATATTTTCACCCACCTGTAACTTATAAAACACGTAAATTACAAATTGTGATAAAATATTCTGAAAATATTATTTAATATGTTATTAAAGTATTTAGAATGCACTCTTTCAATTTTTTAATGTTTAAATTTTTTTAACAAATTTAAGCAAGGAGTGATGTTTTTCCATTAGCTAACTCTCTAAAGCAAGCATGGCGACTCCCTATTTTTAATTCAAATATCTTTTAGGTATAGTCTAAAGTACTTATGTGCAAAACTTTAGAAAAATGTCCGTTTGAAAAAACCGCAAAAACATCTTTAAGAGTTAAATTAGTTCCATAAGGAGTAAGGAGCATTACCAAACACCGCGTGAGTTCGAATACTTTCCCACGCCCTTTATTTTAAGATTTTTGCTCGTATCGTTATTTTTTAAAAATGTTTTACTAATCCCTGTTTATTCGGATTTTAAACTTAAGTAAAAACCTTTTTCATTTGTATCTTATCTTTGCAAACGTGAAATAAGCTTTGTTCTTATCTCTTGAATGTCTTTCTTGAAATAAATACCCTGTTTACAAGATGTACATACACTTCCAAACCTTAACAAATCAATAGAATAAACGATGAAAAGAAGTAAAACGTGATTTTTGCATAATTGAGTTGAGCATTGGGATATATAAAACTTTCGAATAGGTATATTCTGATTGAATTCTTCAATTCTTAACACCGAGAAAAAAAATCGATATTACTTCATGGAAAAAAATGAGGGTCGGTAGGATTCGAACTTATAAACCTCGGATGACATTCATCTTACCATTGGTCTCTTTTTGCCAAACAGCCAATACCTCGCTTTCGCATTACTTGAGCGTGGTTATGAAACCTCGCGAGCAAGCACGAACTACCTACGATCATAATTATATTTTTTTACGTGTATATTATTCGTGAATTCAAGTAAAATGTCAAATTTAACGAGCAGTAGATGGAATGGAACTCAGCATCCTGATATTTATACATTGAATTCAGAGTGAATAAAACGTGCTGCTAGCTGAATCAGGAATCCATTTATAATAACGATTTTTTTGCAAAGGAATGCAGGATAGGCTTTGATACTTAAGAAGAAAAATGACAAATGTCAAGGCGTGGCTTACCATTTTTAGAGATATTTCAAATTAACGTACAATTGACATGTGCATGGGCATGACTAATGTTCATAGCTCAATGGCGTCGGCGTCTCAGGAAACAAACTCCACAAATTGATCTCCCTTGCACACTCACTTAGCAAAAAGAATCAATGCCGTCACAAATGTCACGTAATGATAGTAGACTTACACAATGGCGAAGGTTTATTATCCATAGATCTTCATCTGCAGATTGTTTTTGTTTTTTTTACCACAAGGTGATAATTGATGTTTATTTAAGAAAATATATTTAGGAAAATGCCACCCGCTACAAAAAAAAAAAGAATTTGAAAAAATAACGTTTATTTATTTATTTATTTTTTTCATTTTTTTATTTGTGGTCATTTCATCATAATCAATATTATATGAATGAGAGAAAACTAACAATTTAAAAAAAATAATATATATATATCAGAAATCCTTATAAATGGCTTCTCATGGTGGCAGCGATCTATGCCGAAGAATGAATGGGAGATAATTGCGTGGAGCTTGCTCAGGAAATGTTCCCTGGTTACCATTTCGAAACTTTACCATCCTTAATGCATGTATAAACATTTCCTCTTTATATCATTGATAATGCATAGATACTACTGACATAAACTTGTCACAATAACTTACAATAACATTACTGGAATTATATTTTCACAATAAGCTGAACAGACTCGAAACAAATTCATATAAATATATATATCGATGTGTATACTTCGGTAACCCAAAGCTGAATGCCAACATCACGATATATACCATGAAAATCCCGTGCTAAACCCCGAACTTAAACGCCGCCTGGTTATTAATTCATTACAACCAAGGGGAAATAATTTTATTTTAATTCGTACCTCAAACAACACTATATATATATATATTTGTAAAACATTGCCATTATCTCAACTATGACCGATTGGATGTATATCAAACTTCACACATGTGTCTATCGTCAATAGAGTAACATGTAAAAACAGTAATTCTTCCAAATACTTATGCATATTTATGGTCCTTTTTGGACTTAGAAAAAGTGTTAAACATTGCCGTTTTCTCCACCTTTGCTCAGTGGATGTCACATAAATGAACAATTATAAAAAAACAAAAACACTTGTTTAATATTGCCATAATCTCTACTATTAATCAATACACGTCCCTAATACTTCACATGTGTTTAAAATCATCAGGCCAACCAGTAGAAACAGGAACAGTTAATATTCCAAATATTAATGCACTCGTATTTATGGCCCCCTTTTAGACACATTCATACATCATTATCAGACCAATAAATAGAAACAGGAACAGCAACTCTTCCAGATATTTTTATATATTAATGGCCCTTTTTGACTTTGATATATATTTTTTTTCAAATTGCCATTATCTCCACTGTTGCTCAATGGATGTCTCTCAACCGTCACAAATTCATAAATCATTATCAGATCAATCAAAAGAAACAGAAACAGTTATTCTCCCAAATATTTACGCATGTTTATGACATTTTTAGACTTAAAACATGTTAAAACTTTTACTTAACATTGATATTATCTCCAATTCCTTTTAGTATATTTCCCTTATAATTCACACATGAAATTTCTAACCTGTATTAGGGATCGGGCAAGAGAACAAAACTCTCTCTTAGATTTAACACAGCTATGCCCTTTTTATTTAGAATCTCGGTAAAGTTTTTCACACCACCTCGATTTTTCACTTAACTCTTTCAGGTATTGCTTTGAAGCTTTGAATTCCTGTTAATGACCATCATATTTATTTTTATATGTCAAAGTACATAACTCTGTCTTGGATTTTGACATAATTATGCACCTTTTCTGAAATGATAATTTTTGTTTGTTTGTACGAACACACCTTTTCACTGAAATCTTAGATTTGTTGCTTTAAAACTAAAACTTGGAACACATATTTATTGCTCTTGTGTACATTTTGGTAATACAGATTCTAACGTTGCCCTCAATTGCAGTATCTATTTTTACTGACATGCACTCGAATACTTACAGACCTTGTTATTATGTGTCTCCTACTGTCTAGAATTAATCTCATGTTTTGAGGGGCCTCCGTGGCCGAGAGGGTAAAGTCGCTGACTCTAACACTCACTCAGCCCCTCACCGCATGGGTTCGAAACCCGGCAGGGTCATTCGGATTTTCATGTGAGGAAGCTTTCCCGCTGGCTTGTGGTAGGTCGGTGGTTCTACACGGATGCCTCCATGCATTCGGGGTCTTCCTCCACGTGCAATTAGCTGGACGTCGCTATATGACTGAAATACTGTCGAAGCGATGGTAAACTCAAATAGTCAAGTCAAGTCATGTTTTTATTACGATGCATATTATAGCAGCAGCTATAAATATTTGGATGTGGGTGCGATACACTAACACCTTACACGATATTTTCATAGATATTTCAATAAATTGCCAAGTTTCATCAAGTATTTAATGAAGAAGGGAAAATACAACACATAGTATGAGCATTTATGATTAACATTGATAAAATACCGTTATTAACAGAAAAGTTGATTTATATCATGTTATAGGTTGGTTTATATAGGGAACGTGCAGGGGTAACGATAACACAATGTTCAACTGTATACAATTCTTGGGGACTACCTTGCCCAATCATTAAATAAAAACGGTCAATATTTGACTTCAAATCTAACAACTATTGCTTGAACACTAAATTAAAATATGCACAGTATGGACGAACCTGTCCCGTGTTTGGAACACCTAACTTTAAGTGACCAGCCAAGCTTCAAATAACTGAGTATACCAAACTTGACCTATGCTAGAGCAATGTTAAAGCCAAGACAGTGGCTCGTACAACGTTCATCTACTGCTCAGAAACAATACTTTCTCAAACCCTGTGGTTGAGCACGCACAAAACCAGGCGTTGGCTTATATCAGGCTGAACCTATCTAACTTGTTCAGCTGCTCTAAGCAGCAGTCCAGCAATGATGAGCAACTGTGTTACTTATCTCCCAAAAAAAAATGATATGGATTTTGGGTGCTCGAACTTTTTGATAGATTAAGTTAAAATTCAGGTACATACTGAACAGGGTGAGTACTGTTCATAAAACTGGGTGAACAGTACACACTGAATAGAATGCATACCGTTCATATAACTGGATGAACAGTACACACTGAATAGGGTGATACTGTTCATATAACTGGGTGAACAGTACAGACTAAATAGGGTGAGCATATAACTGGGTGAACAGTACAGACTAAATAGGGTGAGTACTGTTCATATAATTGGGTGAACAGTACACACTCAATTTATGGTGATTATCGTTCATTCTAATTGGGTAAACAGTGAACACTGAAAAGGGTGAGTACTGTTCATATTACATACTAAACGGGTTAGTATCGTTCATATAACTGCGTGAGTATCTTTCAGTTAATTGGGTTTATAGTACACACAGAACATGGTGAATACTGTTCATAAAACTTTGTGAACAGTACACTCTGTTTTATGATTGCGGGAACATCACTCGATGAATATGGGGACTATTGTTCAACATCACTCTTTACGCTTTACACACTTTATGTGGTGAGTAAAACCAACTTTATTCAATAAGTGATAATTTTATGAATAGTGTTCACCTTATTCAGTAAGTATTGTTCACCAACAGTTTTAACCTTATTCAGTGACAGAGTTGCGTACGTAATTGGATGAATAATACTCACTAAAAAATAAAGTAAAGGTGAGTATTGTTCATAAAATTGTGTGAACAGTACTCACTAAATAAAGGAGAGAATTGTTCATATAATTGTGTGAAAAGAACTCACTAAATAAAGGTGAGTTGTGTTCATATAATTGTGTGAACAGTACTCACTAAATAAAGGTGAGTTTTGTTCATATAATTGTGTGAACAGAACTCACTAAATAAAGGTGAGTTTTGTTCATATAATTGTGTGAACAGAACTCACTAAAAAAAGGAGAGTATTGTTCATATAATTGTGTGAACAGTACTCACTAAATAAAGGTGAGTTGTGTTCATATAATTGTGTGAACAGTACTCACTAAATAAAGGTGAGTTTTGTTCATATAATTGTGTGAACAGTACTCACTAAATCAAGGAGAGTATTGTTCGTATAATTGTGTGAACAGTACTCACTAAATAAAGGTGAGTTTTGTTCATATAATTGTATGAACAGTACTCACTAAATAAAGGTGAATTTTGTTCATATAATAAGGTGAACAGTACTCACTGGATAAGGTGAGTACTATTTACATTATTGGGAGAACTGTACTCACTTAATAAGGTGAGTTCTATTCATATCATTTGGTGAACAGAACTCACTAAATAAAGGTGAGTTTTGTTCATATAATTAGGTGAACAGTACTCACTGGATAAGGTGAGTACTATTCACATTATTGGGAGAACTGTACTTACTAAATAAGGTGGTTTCTATTCATATCATTGGGTGAACAATATAATAAGATGAGTTCTATTCATAGAACAGATATTATTCAAAAATCTACTTAACAAAGTTCACAAATGGATGAGTAATGCTAACCTACTTCAGCTAGTTATGTTCACCTATATCAGTGACTAACTCATCATTTATTAGTTAAGCAATGTTCCCCAATATGGATGAGTAAATCTCAATGAAATAGGTAAACATTTCTAACCGATAAAGGCGAAAAATGTTAGGAGGACTGTGCATGAGAGCCCACGACCAGGATTGCTTTGATTGAGACCTCAACTGTAAAACAGTTAAGGTAGGATAAGTTCGTAGAAGCGAACTATATAGATATGCATAGTCTGCATAGTGCAGAAACATGATGCAAACTTGACAAATTAGTTCATACCTTATATACGTTTCGTGTTATATCTTTGACACGGGTTTAGGTTTTCAATAATAATGATAATAATTTTATTTCATTAAACAATTATTTCATTCACTTTTAATGTAAACAGTGTATGTTTTCTTTAAATCAAATAGAATGATAATAATTTAGCCATTGTTTACAAAATAGAGCTTTTTTTTTTTTTTTCAACGTAAGGGAAACGTTTATCAAATAGCACGAGGATAATGTTATTATTGTTGTTAATCGGATTACAATAAGGCCCCAAAGTGGCGCAGTGGTAGTGACACCAAGTCATCAAAGTATTTCAATTTCACCGCATGGGTTGAAAACAACAATATAAAAAAAAAATTTAAAAAAACCTTTTTTTTTTTAAAAATATCTACACTAAAAAAATATTTAAAAAATCTTTTCAAGAAATATCAAAGTATATATACATACAATACTTATGTAAAATAACATACACGCAAATGTTTATTCCTTATTCTGATAACGCGAGAAAATAATATGAAAACCAGTGATAGATTATCAATGAGTGTGTTAATTCATTATCAATAATTATTGATATATAATGGCCTTTTCAGACAAAAATGGTAAAGTAGGAATTATACAGATTTAATTTTTTTTTAACTGTTTTCATTTTTGTAATACACGCATTATACATATGAATATATATAAAATGAAAATATCAATCCAAGTATAGCGTAGAACTTCCGCGTATCGCATTAAATAAGTTAGTTTTGGCTCACAATATGGGCTTTGGAACCGGGATAGAGGTATCTTTTTAGCATGGTCAAACTATTTTCATTTATCTTACTAAAAAACATAGAACAAATTCTTAAAAGTGTTAGATAGATAGATAGACAGACAGACAGACAGACAGACAGACAGATAGATAGATAGATGTAATAGATAGTAATAATAAGATAGATCCTGTCTGTCTGCTGTTGTCTCGTCCGTCCGTCGCTCCTCACTGACGCTGGGTTAAGAAATGGTAGTTAGTTTTATAGTTCGGGAGTACAATATGCATTGTGGTAATTTCTTTGGTGCAAATAGGGTCAAAGGGGCCAAGTCAAGGAAAAATCCACACGTCACTTCATGAGAAGTCGTGTCCGTCGTCCGTCGCGTCGTCCATCCACCACCGTCGTCTGGTCTGTCTGTCTGCTACTATGTTTAAAGATGTATCCTGAAATATACTATATATCTGATAAATATTATGTATACTTGTATAAGGGGCAAGGATTCTCCGCTGGAGATCGGAGCTGGGGTAAAACACCCTTTGTTTTGAACTGCTACATTAAAATATCAGTAACATAAGCTGTCGTTTTATTTAAGGCTCGAAATTCACCAACAATACTTAGCGTTGAGCAATACTTGGATATATAAACTACAACACGAATTCCTGTTTTATGAAACATCCAGGTACATGCCCAACCTGACATGAGTTATTACCTTGATAACTTATCATATTGTTAGGGAATCAAATATTTGGTCATTTTTATTGGAGAATTTCGGCGTAGCTGTCTAGCCTCATTTTTGACGTCAGACTGTTTCGAATGAATATAATTACGGTTTTCCTTTATTTACGGAAAAAAGGTTACGCAGTATTATTTGTTTGAGATGAAAACTAGCTGAACCTATGATTTTAATATTTCTTTTTTGATAATGAATGAGGTTTGCTTTAACTGTACATCAAGCAAGCTCTAGTTAAGAAGGGAACTAAGCAATACAGCAAAAACAATTGTTTTCTCGTAGTGGTTATCTCCCTTAGACACATTTGCGAATGTTTGATGATGAATGAATCTATGAAAACTACATATTGCCTTTGAATATGAAGAAAAAACAAATATAGTCATGACATTACAAAATCCATAAATTTAGAAAAAAAAATATGAAAATTTGGATTTTTTCCGGAGTCTGAAACTAATAGATGGATGAATGAGCATCCCGGAACTCCCTTTTTGTTGAACGCCAAACACAGAGGTGGATAATTATGCCAGTTCCACTTTAATGACTAAATTAATTTGAACTGTCGCGGTCGAAGACCGAACTTAAAATTAACCTCCCGACCACCGGGACTGAGTAAACAGATTGTACTAAGACGATAAAATTCATACCGTCATAAGCCTTATGGAATAGCGAAAATTGATTACATTCGGTTACCTTTCGTTCGACTATTCATATTAAAGCAGCTCGCTCACAGATTGTCATTGACTGAAAATTTGATTTTAAAACTATATGTGTGCATTGTATGTATATCTTTATTTCCGCCTCAATATAGACGATTACAACATATAAATTACACACACACACACACACACACACAAAAAAAAAACTAAAAAAAACTGAACATTTGATACCACCCAGAAATAACATATTTACACCGTTAAAGTTGCTACAAAAAAGAGACCCAGATACTATGCCTCCATCGTCACGAAACACCTATCAATACCCATCTACAGACGCATGGTTACCCTATGCAGCATTCTGTGAGAGAAAAAAAGGTCGTTTCTCCAACTCAAGCAATAGCGTTACGAACGGCAAAACTTTTATTTATAATCATAAATTCTATATTTAAACTTTCTTTTTCTTAGTACCGTCATATAACTGGTCACATTCTTAGCGCATGCCCTCACTTCACAGCTGAAAATTTTAATATCACTTACGGATTTAGTACATGTTTCGGGGGTACCATATTCTATAGTTGTCAGGTTTTCTTTGACTGCATTTATGAAAAATAGCATTCCCTCTGATAAGTTTCTTTGTCAGGAAACAATTTAAAACTTCACCAACATTTACGAGCGAGAGTAGAAAACCTTTATTTTTAGTTCTGCTGATCAACTGTAAACAAATTCACTTTGGTCACAGTATCAGTTATTAACTCAATAATTTAATTCGCAATTGAAAATTGTTACATTTATTAATAGATTGTTACTCATTGATTTCGACTCTGTTGATGCACATGATATGAGCTTCAAGACACATACATTTGTACTTCAGACCATAAAATTATATATGCATAACTCTACTATGAATCATAAGACGAAGATCTATGTTGAACCTTATATGTCACGGAACGTATGTCACACGAGTGAAAAATTCGACCGAACATATCGCATTTGAATATAAATAAGTTAAAGGCGTTTCAGCGAGTTTTTTCTAACGGACAGATTTTTCTAAAAAAATTGCATATAAATACTTCAGACTTAAACTAAAAGATACATGAATTAAAAATAGGGGGTCACCATGCTTGTTTAAGAGATCAAGCTTATGGTAGAGTATCACTATCTGCTAAAATTTGTTGAAAAAACATGGCATTAAAAATAAGAAATATTTCGTTTCTAATAACTGTAACAGCATATTAAAATGATATTTTTAAAATGTTTTTATTACCTTTGCAAACTTATAATGTATTCTTTAAGTTACACATAAAAATACTGTCATACAATCACAAAATACAAAACGGGTATAAAATCTCATTTGTGCCCGGACCAAAATGTATGCAAAAATTATTCCAAAACTGTGAATTAATAAATAAATAAATAAATATATATATATATATATATATATATATATATATTTTTTTTTTTTTTTTTTTCTAAATAAAAAAAATTCAACGGAGAGATTTCCTTTATTTTTCAGAGTCATTTCTCTGATATAAAAATGTTTTCTGAAAATGTAAAAAATACATACCTCACCAGATTTGTTTTGTTTTTTTTAACTAAAACTGCTTTTTTTTTATTGAAATTTTAGCCAAATTTGCATAAAAAACTCTAAAATGTGACTTTTTGTACCTTCAAAATTTGGCAAATATACTTTTGAATTATTTTTTTTTACCAAAATAAAAAAAAATCAGCTGTAACCCGCTGAAACGTCCTTAATACAAACAACTACTAGTTGAATATTGATAACAATATCCTTTGTCATGGTATGAAGGAAATCGTATTGTTTTTGGTTGGTATTATTTGTTATTAGTTACTGATTATATACTATTGAAACTTCTTTACAGTTATATAAATAACATAATACAAACAATTACATAGTTAAATATATATAAACATACTTGAATTAAAAATAGTCTATGACAGGTGTTGGAATATTTTAACATTTTTGTGTCCAACATTATGTGAAATTCAATGTGACCACTGTGTCTATATGCATAGTGAAGCTGTTTATAGTATGTTTTATGTATCTTATTAGTTAATATTTGGCATGTATGAAAGTATATGTTTGTTGTCAAGGAACACAACACTATATTGTTTGCGTGGTTCTTACCACACAGGACATGTATGAAAGTATATGATTGTTGTCAAGGAACACAACACTATATGTTTCACAGGACATGTATGAAAGTAAATGATTGCTGTCAAGGAACACAACACTATATTGTTTGTGTGGTTCTTGTCACACAGGACATGTATGACAAAATATGTTTGTTGTCAAGGAACACAACACTATATTGTTTGTGTGGTTCTTACCACACAGGACATGTATGACAGTATATGTTTGTTGTCAAGGAACACAACACTATATTGTTTGTGTGGTTCTTGTCACGCAGGACATGTATGAAAGTATATGTATGTTGTCAAGGAACACAACACTATATTGTTTGTGTGGTTCTTGTCACACAGGACATGTATGACAGTATATGATTGTTGTCAAGGAACACAACACTATATTGTTTGTGTGGTTCTTGTCACACAGGACATGTATGACAGTATATGTTTGTTGCCAAGGAACACAATACTATATTGTTTGTGTGGTTCTTACCACACAGGACATGTATGAAAGTATATGATTGTTGCCAAGGAACACAACACTATATTGTTTGTGTGGTTCTTACCACACAGGACATGTATGAAAGTATATGATTGTTGTCAAGGAACACAATACTATATTGTTTGTGTGGTTCTTACCACAGAGGACATGTATGAAAGTATATGATTGTTGTCAAGGAACACAACACTATATTGTTTGTGTGGTTCTTGTCACACAGGACATGTATGAAGTATATGATTGTTGTCAAGGAACACAACACTATATTGTTTGTGTGGTTCTTGTCACAAAGGACATGTTTGACATGTATTATAGGCCGGTGAACTTTATGTACTTAATAAAGTATCTGAATCTGAATCTGAAACAATATGTCACATAATATGTGATGTATACGTTTGTTGTTTATAGGAATATCAAAACGAATATCTCACATGCAGAAATGAGTGCGGAAAAATGATTTTTTCAACGAATATATCACATAATTTTGAAAACAAAAATCGTTTTACACTAGCCAAATTTTTATTTATTATTTTTTTTAAATTTATTGTTCGAAAATGATTATGGATTAGAGTAAGAAACTAGAGAAATTATATAAATATATTCTCTCTGGCTCGTGGTAGGGCGTTGGTTCTACCAGGATGCCACTTTCCACCTGTAATTAGATAGGATTCCTTCGCTTCTTTCCGTTTCATGAAAAGCACGAGTATTAACAAATAAATACATTTATCTGCGTGCGTGCACGCGCTATGCTACTGACTTCACTACTAGTGTGATATTCGAATACTTTGTCTACCTGATATTTGTGTTTTTGTTTGTTGGGTTTAACGTCTCACTGACAGTATTTCAGTCATTTGGAGACGATGTCTACTTGAGACAGATATAGTGCTGCCACACTGCAGTATCACGCCGTAGACATGTGGCATGATACCAAATCCAGTCACATTATCCTGACACCGAGCCAACCAGTCCTGCAACTACCCTAATATGCTGATCGCCATGCAAGGGAGCTATAACAGTACCATTTTTTACGACTTTGGTATGTCGCGGCCGGGGATTGAACCAACGACTCCCCGCTCCCGAGGCGGACGCTCTTACCACTCGGTCACCGGGGACGGTTATATAAGTTATTTAATACGAATCTATCTCCGCATTGTGCATCTTGATCGAAGTAGATCATTACCTTAAAATATTCAACGAATTAATAAGAATATTAATTTTCATACATAAGATGTTTTAAAATGATATGCATGCGTGTATGTGTGTTATTTTATGAATTATATTTCAACCTGCAATAACATGAGTGCGTATGTACAATCTGATTATAGATGGTCGCTTTGTCTTTGAAATTAATTAACATATTTAATAACAAAGACTAAGTGACTGTTTTGTGACTGCTACTCATGAACGATTTTTTATTAAAATTTAAATTCATATTTAACTGCACTTATCTTTTTATCATCTGCAAAATAATGTGCGCAATGCGTATGACTCCCCGACCTTAGAAAATCAATTACGCGGACAATGAAATATAAATAAACGATAAACAATGTTTCTAAAACGTTAAAAAGTTTTAAAAGTTAGGAAATATCATCTCTGTCATTAGAAATAATTCTTTGTAAAGTAAGTTCAACTCGTTATTTTTATCCTGGAAATTTAAAGACTTGGAACGGATTAGGAATTACTACGAAACTGAACGCTTATAGCTTTTAAAAGCAGGGAGCTGAAAACACTATCTTTATTTTGTAATCTCGTACAGGCACCACCACAATATAAAATTCAAAGAACGGCACTAAAAAGGGGATAAAAAAAACTTAACAGCAGTGTTATAGTTTGAACAATTCGTGGTTTATAACAAGCTATCTTCTAGCATATCTTGTAAGTACAATTTCTTGTGTCTTTTATAACTTGGTAAATTGCTAATATTAGACCACTTTAAAAGAGGTATTATGACCCCATAATACCCACTGAATGATATATGCTGTTGCCAATCGTAACCTGATTACAAATTGAGAGAAATTGTGACCTTGACCACCGACCCCAAAATCAGTAGGGGTCAGCTTTTTGTGATGACTAACCTTCTTACCCTTCCTATCCTATATGATGGTTTATATATCTATAAAATATTCTCCATATATTGGTCGGAAAAAAATTATGCTGAACTCTGACCTTTGATTTTCCGACCTTAAAATAATTAGGTGTCATCTAAATGTAATGTCAAGGCTCACTGACAAGTTTGATGACACTTGGTCAAATTGTTTCGGTCTGACGGACCGACTGACATGTGCAAAGCAATATACCCCCGTTCTTCGATGGGGATGGGGAGGGGGCGTAATGAGTTTATCGTACATGTATATATATACAAACACGCCGGCATGAGATATTCATTCAGGATGCAGTAGCCATGCAGTAATAAGGCTGCCTGTCAGTGCGTCTCTGTATCCGCGCAGTCGAAGAGCCCTATTCATACTACATGTAATTGAGGGGCCTATTCAATTGAATGGAGCCACCCGTGTATTTATATTTAAGGTAATTCTCTATGTTGACTCTCTTTCTTGAATGAGGTAAACAAAAATAATTTCGTAGTTTTCACAACATATTTCTGTGTAATTTTCATATTTCCCGACCTTTTCTACAAACTTTAGACTTCAGAAGAAAACATGGCTATATACATGCATATCTATATCGTGTCTACCGGTAATGTCTGACTAACATTTCGCTTGCGGCTCTCTTGCTTTGTCGAAGAATAAATATTCACCAACAGTAGAAATGGGCTAAAATTAGTCATCATCTATGTAGCATATTTTAAATCTTGACACGAAAACTGCGGGTTTCTAGTGTGTCTGGAATGATTTATTTAGTATGTGATTTGACCCGATATATTTTCTGATTTATATTTACTATGCCAACATTTCTAAGGGTAACTATACTGAGATATTAAGTTCTGACTCGAACTTAACGTTAAGCAATACTTCAATTCTGAACTAGATTAATACACATTCCTCCATTCCCATTTTATGAAGTATTCAAGTACATGACTGAGATGAAATGAATTGTTACCATAGTAACTAACAATTAATGTCTGAAAATTAAATATTTGAGTATTTTATTAGAGAAACAAGATTAATGACTATAACCATTTGAGTTTACCGTCGCTGCGACAGTATTTCAGTCATATAGCGACGTCCAGCTTATAGGTGGAGGAAGACGTACCCCGAATGCACGGAGGCATCCTGGTAGAACCGCCGACCTACCGCAAGCCACAAGATTAATGAAATTCGCCCTTAAGTTTTTAAGTATTACTTAGCGCTATTCGACCCACAACTTATTATCTCAGTATAGTTACCCTGAGAAATGTTGGCATATATAGGATCTGACACGATATGAAATGACAATTCATGTCAGGTTCTTTTTTATCATATGACCTATAGTGACAGTAAAACGCGATTATAACAACTAACAAACAAACCAATGAAGGAACAGACTATGCATGAATTACTTTTATAATCTAACAGCAAGAATATAGTTTCAAATAATAACTGAAAATAACGATTTAACGTGTGTATTTCTCATACATTTTCAACATCATATGAATAATGAATCAAACACATTTAATCCAGCTGTTCAACACACTATGCATACATATAGAATACACGCGCGTGACGCGTAGTGATGTAATTAGGCCTAAAAGTTACATGCAACTTGTTAAATATAGGAAAACATGTGATGGGTATATGACACCGGAAACAGATGTTTGAGCACAATGTCATATGATACAGCTAACCTTGTTCCTTATCTGTTTCGTGTACTATACTTGCCTCTTTTATGTGACCATGAAAAGCATGCTTTCCCTTGGGAGGATATATAAGGCGGAGCAGAATGTTACTTAGTGGCTTTTTCACGGACATTCACGTACAGGATATATCAACCTAGTGCGAGGTGTTTCTGTGCAGAAAATACCTGGCCACGAGCTTCATGT
Organism: Solen grandis; assembly: GCA_021229015.1. NCBI lineage: Eukaryota > Metazoa > Mollusca > Bivalvia > Adapedonta > Solenidae > Solen > Solen grandis. The sequence goes on from CM037777.1 coordinate 89,483,169, forward strand.
AACACCGAAAGCGTGAATAAAGACTGATCCACGAGGTTGATATCCGACTTACACACCTTCGACATTCATAACTAGCCATGTCAGACTAGGATTCAGACATTTTGTCCCAAGCCTTGGATTTCTTTGAGGAAGAAACCTCAAAACTATTTTTAACCCAGAACACATACATGTATATAAGCACAATTGTATTACTTTAATACATAATTCATTCAATGACTAATCAATTGGTTGATTGACTGATTAATTAATGTTTTCCTTCGTTTACTCACTCACTCACTCACTCACTTACTCATTCTTTTACTCACGCATCTCTGAGTCACTCGCTCACTTAGTCACTGATTCAAAGAAATTTATTTAAGATAAAAAAAAAATATTTATTCCTCTATGTACAAAAGTTTTGACTGGTTTTATCATAGACGGATTTAGGGGATGGTTTTTTTTTATTTTTTTTTTTTTATAGGAGACGATGTACGTTTATTTAGCTAAAGACTGCCTCTAGAATTTACCCAGCCACAAGTTAAACTTGATGATCGTGTATTTGTGTCGGGGGGGGGGGGGGTGAACTTCCATAGTGATGCATAATGATTTTAATTTTTTTTATTTGTCTTCAAATTTGTCTTCTTAAAAAAACACCCCCCACACACACAGCTAAAACCTCTATCCGCTTGTAACTATGAATTTATAAAGTACAAATTGTATGAAATCACGGGCAGAACCGGAACACACACACACACACACACACACACACACACGTAACACACACACACACACACACACACACACACAACAACACAAAAACACACACACACACACACACACACACACACACACACACACAAACACACAACACACAACACCTTAGAATGAAGTTTTTAAAGAAAACACGTGTTTACACATTATAAGTTTGGTTAGTATATAAATGAAGAATGAATGTGCTTACTACGTTTATTTCCATAGCAGTAGTAACTTTTACCACAAAATTACTAATGCATTCCATTACATGTTTCTGTACAAAAAAACTTTAAAGCATATAAAATGTGACTATTAAAAGAAGAGAATGTAAGGATGCACTTCGTTAATTCTTATTTTATTACATTTGTTGCTGTTTTATGTAAAACTGTCGTCCATGACGTCAGCGGGCTACATGTATCTTTGCACGTAACTGGGTTTTTCTGTGCAGAAGAACGGGTTGTTCTATACAGAGAAAAACTCGGTCTCACACCCTGTCCCGCAACTAACCTTATATGCTGAGCGCCGTGCAAGGGAGCTAAACCAGTACACTTTTTATGACTTTTGTATATCACGACCGGGGATCGAACCCACGACCTCCCGCTCCCGAGGCGGACGCTCTAACCACTCGGCCACCGTGGACGGTTTCAGAATTTAGTCTAGTCACTCTCTCTCTCTTTTCCCTCCTTTTTTTTTGGGGGGGGTGTCTTTTGGGGTTTATTTTCGTTTGGCTGGGGATAACTAAACTATACCCGAAGTTATAAATTCTTATATTAGGTTGATACACATTTCACCATTACTATGTTATGACATATTCACGTACACGACTAAGTTGAAATGAATTATTACCTTAATTACGAATAATTATTGATTAAAATAAAAAAAAAGGATATTTTTATTAGAGAAACAATACTAATGAAATTCGCTCGTATGTATTTCAGTTTTACTTAGCGCTAAGAATTGTTGGCGGAATTCGGCCCTGGTCTCATACAGAAACTTTGTAATGAATTGACCCGGGTAAGTGACCAGGTTCACTAACATACTGGTATACAGAATTAATCATAGATCCTATGACACAAGTATGACGCTTCATTTTATTTATTTTTTTTCCTGAATATGTATTTTAACATATATATTGCCTGCATTTTAATATTCATCTCAAATTGTTAAAAACTTCTCAAATTATGTTAAAGTCCGGTTTTGAAATTATGAAGAAAAGTCTGGTAGCTTAGGCTTAAGCAATAAGCCTGATACCTTTCCAATAATTCCATAATGGTTTATAAAATCGTTTTTGAATTGCAGTTTTATACATATAACTTACATACTTATAACGTACAGTGATTTAAATTACAGAATGTAACTCTGTAAAATATAATTAAACACACGTATCATAGAAAGACCTATGCTACAGTTATATTATAAGGTCTTTAGTGCATAAAACCTCTTTAACAGTTTCCCCAACTCTATGGAGGCTATTCGTTGCCAAAAATCCAGCCTTGTTGATCTGAGTTGAACAGTTTATTTTCCGACAAAATACACAATTCATTTGAATTTCTTAGAATTTAAACTCCAGAGATACATTCTTGGACTGAATTTGCCGATGCAACATTGTAGATACGTATTTCAACAAAATATGGTGGCTGATTTCTACCATTTCGTGTTTCGTGTTGCGGGGCGAAGTTTCGCCCCGAAATGTCGAAATCTCGGGGCGAGATTTCGGGGCGAAAGGTCGAAAACACGAAAATGCCAGTATTTCGGTGCGAGATTTCGGGGCGAAAACTCGAAATTTCGCCACGCAACACGAATCATAGTATTTCGTCATTTCGCCCCGAAATCTCGCCCCGAGATTTCGGCATTTCGTGTTTTCGACCATTCGCCCCGAAATCTCGCCCCGCCAGGAGTATACATTTTCCCTCCCCCCACGAAATTTTTTGGGGAAAGCGGCACGAAATAATCAATATTTCGTCTTTTCATATTTCGTGCGGCGCCCCACCAACCCGCCCGGATTGATCAGAAAGATCAGAAAATATGTATTTTACCCGTTGTTCACTAAAATTCCTCTTTAGTTCCTTCAGACCTAGCTCATCCAGGATAGCATCCATGTCAGGATCACATAAAGGTTATGGGTTAGATCTGTTAAAGAATGTTTTATCATAAGATATATAAAGAAAATTGAATAAAAAACAACATTCGATAAGTCCTGTTAAACATGATAAATATTTACATAATACAATAAAAGTGTGTAGGCTTCTATAAGTCACATACTATGTCAAGATCTATCCTCATGTATTGAGTTTTCTTACTATTGGTATTCTCAAGCTTTTTATACAAATTCAATACTCAACGTCATGTATGATGTGTGAAGTAATTTAACAGAGAAATAATTGACAATAAACAGAATTGATGTATCATTTTTTTTTCTGATTCATTATTGCATTGAAAATGTTTTGCATAAGTATAACAAATATCATTTGAATTTGATGAAGAGGTAACATTTTTCTACCATTTTCACAAATGCTCCTTTTTATCATTTTTAAGCCACTAGTCAACACTCAGCAAGCAGACGATCACTTATTTATGTAAACCAACAAAAAAGAACCTAAGTGCAACTGTTGTTCATAGATTTTACCTCTGTATGTGCACATTACCCATGGCAAACTCATTTGAAGTTCATTGTCGAGAACTGCAGACATAATAATAATATTCTGACTGTTATTGGAATTGAAAGTTATTTTTTAAGTCTGCTTTTTAAAACCTTGGACAGTTTATTACATTTGAAGGATTTAAATAGATCTATATCATATATGATATGAAAGTGGGAGATCGTGTAGGTATTTTCTTTGAACCAAATACTCCAGGATATTTGAATGTCTGGCGTCAGAATCTTGTATATGGGCTAAAATCAAATGGTCCTTATCGATGTCAACATAAACGTTCAGGTAATGATGACTCATCATATATTTCTAGTATCTTGAATCCATGAAATATGTATCACTTACCGTGCAGTAATTAGAGAAATAAAGCGTCTGCGCCTGAAAAAAAGGTGTCTGCGCATGCGTACAATATGTACCGGAAGGCGAAATGCGAAATATTGAATACTCGCCTGGCGGGTTGGCGGGGCGCCGCACGAAAAGTCGAAAAGACGAAATATTGATTATTTCGTGCCGCGGGGCGAGATTTCGCCCCGAAATGCGAAATGTTTGATTCTCGCCTGGCGGGTTGGCGGGGCGCCAGGCGAAATGTCGAAAAGACGAAATATTGATTATTTCGTGCCGCGGGGCGAGATTATGCGGCGAAATGTCAAAATCTCGGGGCGAGATTTCGGGGCGAAAGGTCGAAAACACGAAATGTCGAAATCTCGGGGCGAGATTTCGGGGCGAAATGACGAAATATTATGTTTCGTGTTGCGTGGCGAAATTTCGAAATACTGGCATTTTCGTGTTTTCGCCGCAAGATTTCGACATTTCGGGGCGAAACTTCGCCCCGCAACACAAAACACGAAATGGCAGAAATAAACCACCATAACAAAATGCATTTTAATAAACTACAAAACGCCTTTTTACTTTAACGCTCGCAAATTTACATTGTCCGACCATCATGATTCAGCTCAGCTTAATCCAGGTTTACACGTTTGCAATGTTGATAAATATGCTCCGCCCATTTCCCCGCCCACTACGTAAATAAACGTAATTGTCCGCTCACTTTCGGTATTTTCCGACAACAACTGGCAAATCTCCACGCAGTTATCTCCCATGTACGAATAAGGGAAGTGTTGCAGCGTGTAGGTCTACACATTCAAGGCAAATGCATTATGAGAATTAAACAGTATCACAATTATTTACTAAGCATAAAGTGTTTCATGTGCATGAGTGCCATTGCATGCAGGTATTGAATCAACATCAGAAGATATAAAAAAGATTAGTTTTTGAAACGTACCCTACCTACATTGTAAAGCCAGCAATATAAGCGCAGCATGGTGTAAATTTATATTTAGATTTTTATATCCCTGGCCAGGATTTTAACTTTGATGTTTTTTTAGTCGAACCACCAAAGCCACATGATATGAGAACCCACTTCACCACAACTGAGCTTTTTTCAAAATTTAATATCTAGCCACTGCCATTACTGGTGTTGTGAATTCGCGCTCAATGCCACTTTCATAAAAAAGGTCGATTTTTTTTATTCACAATTTTCAGAAAAACAATGCATAATTTTCACAAACAGAGCTGATGTGTACCGGACTAATTTTTTTGAATAACAATGCAAGAACACATCCAAAATTAAGGTGCCTTAAGTAGTCAATATTGACTATTGGCGGTATAAAGTTCAAGTTGAAGTATTCATTATGTCTTTAATCAGGAGATGTTCTATAAAGATATAAGATATCTCCTGCTTTAATAAAGATTGATCCTTTGTTTGTCACCTAGTATATTAATGTTTTAAATGCAAAAAAAGTGTCTGACTTATATTATTTTGAATCTCTGTGTTTGTTCATATACATACCTGCAGATTGATTAATTTCTTTAAAAAAATACACAAAAGTTACATGCCATCAACTGTCTGTGTCTTAATCCAACTCTTAATGGGTTTTTGTTTCCAGACAGTAAAAATTACTACTTGACTATAAATCAAGATTTTTTATGCAAAACAAATATATTTATAGAAGGAAAAAGTCAAATTGATATTTAAGGTTCAGTTAAGTTGCTGCTTTACTATTGTCCAATTTTCAAGTCAAAACAGATGGAAGATTTGCTACAGATAGATCTATACAATAATTTTTACAGGCCAAATTCTGGCTGCTGCCTTTCCCGGTAATATTAAGTAACATTTAATTACTATATCACAAATATAACCTTAATACTAGGGTATGACTGGATAAGAAAAAAGAGGAAAAAATCTATGCAGTTTCTAATGTAAAGCTTTCATTTCTTAATATTCACTTATAACGTTAGTAAAATTAAAACCAAAATTATGAAGCTTAAATGTCTGTACATAGCAACTTCCCTTTCATAGATCTACATAACATTTTTTCAACCATTTTTTTTTTCGTTTTCATTTTACCATGTATATATTAAAAGAGTCCAAAGGTAAGTATAATGATTAACAATGATGTATATAAAATTATTGTATCTACAAAATATCATTTTCAGACTCAGGTAAATACGAAATCTTTCTGTACTTACCGATTTATCATGGTGTAAGAGTTACCTCTCTTTATTATCCGCTCGTGAAATTTGGCTCCGCCTTTAAATCTTCGCCTTTTTCCGTGATACTGTCATATATGGAAGTTGCAAAATCGTCTTCAAATGTTAATCGCGTAGAAATGTAAAAGTCAAGTATGCAGTTGTAAACCTGAGAGTGTTATCTGATGAGGCTCCATTCTCGAACGTCGTGATGTACGGCGTAAAACGGGTCGTGTATGTCGTTGTACATTTCGTAAATTTGAGTTTGAAAAATTATAAATATTTTTTGCATTTTATCTTAGCTGCATGTTACAAAATTACATTCTAGAAGTAAAAACGTTACTAGTTAAATCGAGATAATCAAAACACACAATACGAGCACAATATGTACCTCTCGGATAAACGTTTATACTTTTACAAATATGTTTTGTTGAAACGAAGTATAAATTGTCATGATTACAAGGCTGGATTTTTGGCAACGATTAGCCTCCATACAACTCCAGCTTCGTTCGATAACGCATCAATTCTTCTGGTCGAAGACCTTTTGTAGGTCTTTGTTCTGGTATCCGCGACTGATTGCATAGCATAGAAAATACACAAAATGACAATAATAGAGCGGTTACATGCAGAAACAGACATGTTAATGATAATGAAGCTGTAAATGTGCGAACGTAGAGACACTCCTTATCTTACGGCTTCCTAATCTTGAAGAAATCTATTTTTGTATTCGATAGCTTAGAGTTATATAACTATTTTCTGAGCAATCTTTACCACTTATTTCTGAAGTTATCTTTTTAAATCTAAAATATATTGAACTTCAGTGGCTGACTTGAATTGAACTATCCCCACATTTTGAACGAGGTCAGTTCAAGGTTGATCAAACGATTTATTGGCGATGTCTTGAATGATTCATAGACTCCTTAACGGTTGATGTTGCTGTTGCTCCAATTACCGCGATGTCAGATAAATATGGGTGAAAGAATACCCTGAAGGGCTTAGAGTCATCCAGATAGAACTACCAAACTTGCGGCTACAGAAAGCTACATCACTTAAACGAAATTGTTATCCCTCCCTGAGTCAATACACCTGACATCAAAATGTTTTAAAATAGGGTCATATAAAGATCATCCTGCATTTTGACTGATTTAAAAAGAAAGATGTTGCTTATTGAAAGGAATGAACTAATGCAGCATTACACACAAAATACCTCTTTTGTGATCAAGCTTGATAAACAACAATAATTCGCTGTCCATTGATAATGTTAGATGTTCGTCTTTAAGTCTTGTTTTGATTTATTAACTTAATTCTATTAATCTTGGCCTTGTATCTGTTACACAGTCCAAGACTGAATATAATACTCTCAACACTTTTAAAAGTGGCCTTTCGTAATTTGTTTGCCATGTTCTTCACTTTTATGACTAATATCCGATATATATTTTCGCACTTTTCTTGAAGGACCCTGTATTACCCAGCCTTTGATATCAAAAGTGGTTTCTTGTGTTTCATACTTGTGATTTAAAGTTTTTTCCTTTTTATGAGATTAGACTGAAGTGTTGTTTTTAATGTTTTACCTCCCATACTGAACATCCTCGTCAATATAATCACACAGTCTAATTTGGAGTAGATCGCTGAGTTTAGGGTTGATACAATATAGGCTTCAAGACATATTCTGTGTTCGGATATATAAAGTGATACAAAGGCTATCCAAATGGTAAGCTCAGTTTCACACACACTTACAGGATCAAAACATATGTGATCCTAAGTAATGCTAGGACCCACAAGCTACATCATGGGTTACCCCTCTCTCCATGCAGTTATCTCCCCTTCATTCTTCGGCATAGATTTCTGCCACCACGAGTGTCATTTATCAGGATTTTAGATTATATAATTTTTTTTTTAATTATTAAAAAAACTGTTTCTATGTATCAGCTTAGTTTTCTCTCATTCAAATACGATGAAATAAATAAAAAATGAAAACAAATAAAAATGTTTAAAAAAAAAATGAAAATAACCGTTATTCTTTATTTTTTCAAACTCTTTTTATTTTATAGCGAGTGGCATTTTCCTAAGCATATTTTCTTAAATAAATACCAATTATCGCCCTGTGATTAAAAGATAATCTATTTAGAAAATTACTTTTTCTTTGCATGAAGATCTATAAATAATAATTCTTCGCCATTTTGTAAGCCTACAGTCATCACGTGACATTTGAGACGGCAGTGATTCTTTTTGCTAAGTGAGCGTGCAAGGGAGATCACTGTGTGGAGTTTGGGTTATCCCCAATTAAATGGGAACAGAGATGTCCTCCGATACTGTTGAATTCTCGTATTCTCGTCAATTACATTTTATACCAAATTATATAATTAAAAGTAAGTTTATTTTTTTTATCTCATTGAAGTTATTGTGATTTTTTGGTAAACAATCATACATGTTGGTGTTCGCCATGCTTATTTTAAATCAAGACTATTTTTTTTTTTTTTTTTTTTGCTGGAGTTTACCGTCGCTTCGTCATATACCGACATCCAGCTAATACCTAGTGGAGTAAGACACCGGGAGTCTATGGGCATCATCGACCTTGCATTTAACCATGTAGAGGTCACGTCACGCTCCTTTAGCATAGCGGTTTACAGCGTAGTTCTTGTTTATCAAGTTTCATTTTATATCTTTTATACAGTTTCTACAGTCAGTTTCTTACTTTCTCCTTTTCATATCTTTCTTTATTGAAAATAATTGTTTATTAAAGGACTTAAAAACGCACGCCTGAATTTTTTTCCCACACGAAGTATTCCATCAAATGTATATCATTTATCTTCTTTATTGTGTTGGTTTCTAAATGGCGATGAATAGGTTACGAGGAACGTGCATAAATATAATCATAAAGTAAGCATTTTCGTCGTAAAAACACACTAATACAAAGCGTCCGTTTTCAAAGACGGTAAGTATAAAAAATACTGTACAGATTTATGCATTTTCGAGGCAGATTTTATGATAATCAAATGGGTTGTTTATGATGATGGACGATTATGATTATTTTTATTATTACGATAAATAGTGATTACTCTTATTATTACGATAATAGAGATTACTCTTATTATTTCCATAATAATGATTACTGTTATTATTACGATAAAAGTGATTACTTTTATCATTACGATAATAATGATTACTCTTATCATTTCGATAATAATGATTACTTTTATCATTACGATAATAATGATTACTCTTATTATTACGATAATAGTGATTACTGTTATTATTACGATAATAGTGATTACTTTTATTATTACGATAATAATGATTACTTTTATCATTTCGATAATAATGATTACTTTTATCATTACGATAATAATGATTACTCTTATTATTACGATAATAGTGATTATTCTTATTATTACGATAATAGTGATTATTCTTATTATTACGATAATAGTGATTACTCTTATTATTTCCATAATAATGATTACTCTTATTATTACGATCATAGTGATTATTCTTATTATTACGATCATAGTGATTATTCTTATTATTACGATCATAGTGATTATTCTTATTATTACGATAATAGTGATTACTCTTATTATTTCCATAATAATGATTACTTTTATCATTTCGATAATAATGATTACTTTTATCATTACGATAATAATGATTACTCTTATTATTACGATCATAGTGATTATTCTTATTATTACGATCATAGTGATTATTCTTATTATTACGATTACGATATATGATTACTTTTATCATTTCGATAATAATGATTACTTTTATCATTACGATAATAATGATTACTCTTATTATTACGATCATAGTGATTATTCTTATTATTACGATAATAATGATTACTTTTATCATTTCCATAATAATGATTACTTTTATTATTACGATAATAGTGATTACTTTTATTATTTCGATAAAAATGATTACATTTATTATTTCCATAAAAATGATTACTCTTATTATTACGATAATAATGATTACTTTTATTATTTCGATAATAATGATTACTCTTATTATTTCGATAATAATGATTACTTATATTATTACGATAATAATGCTTACTCTTATTATTACGATAATAATGATTACTCTTATTATTTCGATAATAATGATTACTCTTATTATTACGATAATAATGATTACTCTTATTATTTCGATAATAATGATTACTCTTATTATTACGATAATAATGATTACTCTTATTATTACGATAATAGTGATTACTCTTATTATAACGATAATAATGATTACTGTTATTATTAAGATAATGGTGATTACTGTTATTATTACGATAATAATGATTACTCTTATTATAACGATAATAATGATTACTGTTATTATTGCGATAATAGTGATTACTGTTATTATTACGATAATGGTGATTACTCTTTTTATTACGATAATAGTGATTCCTTTTATTATTACGATAATAATGATTACTCTTATTATTACGATAATAGTGATTACTTTTAATATTACGATTATAATGCTTACTTTTAATTTATCAACAAAACATATTTTTACGCGCTGCTTCAAGTTCTACTGGAAATAATTGAATTTCCTATCTTTATCTGCCATAATGCCCGGGTTGAAACATTTTGGGCGAACACTAGTTCTGTGATTTATATATGGCTGAAGCAAATAATAAACCAAAGCGCTGAAAGCACTGAAGTTGTGTGTGTTTCAAGTGAAAGAAGGTTTGACGAGCTGCAGGTCTGCTGGGTAACTTTATTTTTGCCAGATACCAAACTTAAATGAGATAATGAAAGATTTTTGTTTTAGATTTTTCTTCCTTTTGATTTAGATGTGCATATTGATATAAATCTTAGAAAATGTAGGCAAGAGAAATAGGGAGAGTAAGAGAGGCGATGTGTTAATTGTTACCTGTCCATTGTAACAAATGGTGTGTTCATCTTTTCTTGTAACGACCTTGTTAACGTAAAGTTAAAGCGGGTTTATTTGCATCGCTTGAAAATTTGATCCCCGTTTATTAAATTTACTTTGATAAACAAAAGAACTGCGACAATCCTGTCCTCTCAGCGCTTTCAGCGCTTTGATTTGTACTCAGTATGTGACGGTACAGTCTCTATTTATGGATTGAAGTAATTGTGCAAAGGTCATTGGGTGGCTCGTAATTAAGTTCGGATAAAGGATATACTTGTTTCGGTCATTTTATAGAAAAACAAATAACCTAGGAGGTATCTAAGGTCGACAGCTTGATGTGATTATTAGTATGGTACACGGATTTGTATCGGACTTTAAGATTTTTACATTAATTATTGTAACACCATAAAATGACCGAAACCTGCATATTTACTATCTAACTATTGTGTCCCGTAAGATTTATTTTTGACACAAAATTGATTTTTGTTTAATCGTTCGGTCATTTTATGAGCCACCCTTGCATCAAAACAAATTATATTCCTCCGCATGGTCCAGTGATAGCTATGCAACATCATAGGGAAATTAGTTTGTCGTAAGAATATATTTTTGACACAAATTTTGATTTTTTCAGCATCTTTACACCTGTGTTGTAGAGTTATGTTTAATCGTTCGATCATTTGTACACAATTGAGAGGTCCTTCGGTCACCAGAGTAGAGAATCGAATGCTCAGAAAGTAGGTACTGACTACGTCATATACAACTAAAAGCGAAATAATTTAAAAAAGAATCTGTGTATGATATTCAAGGGATATATGATAGACATTATTTTTTTCATTTTAAATGTATTTCCGTTCCGTCTTAATGTGAAAAGTAGAGGATATCTGTTTGCTTTGGGTGAATATGGAATATATCTCATCGAAAAGTGATACAATTATGATATTTTAATATATGAAAATTGTAACACTTTGAGATGAGATATATTTCATATTCACACACACAAAAAAAAATATTTTTAGCTTATGTTGTTTTCTATAGTTTTTGCATTAAACTAGTCATATATTTACCAAAAATGGCGCCAAATCACCTTTTTCTCCCATGTTCAGCATAGTTTTACGAAGATAGGGATTTCCCACATGGAAGAAAATTCTATCTTCCATGTCACGTGATCAGCTTTCTTTCATGTCACGTAAATAAACAATGATGACTGTAAGTTATACATTATACCAAGATACAAAACTATTTTGTTGTAATTCATGTGAATAGATATATGTTTGAAAATATTATATACATGTACATCTAGTTAGTTATCCCTTTATTATCATTTACTACTACGAATGTGAAATAAGGCTTAATATTTGGGGGGAATATTACGTACCGTCAAGGACTGGTATTTTTAACTAAGTTTTTTAAGCAAATGGTAATTTTCAGTTGAACGAACATCAGAATCTAGGTACATACTTGCGTGTGAACTTTAAAATGCCGATTTAAAGAAAAGAAAAATGTAAGCGCGATATGTTTATTAAATCGAGGCTGACGGTCTGTGGCAAGTAATTATCATTCATGGAAGAAAAAGAAACCATCATTCGTAAATTCATGAAGGATTGGGATATCTCACCCTCGGGATCAGAAATTTCAGGCAGGGACGAGGCAGAGTCCCTGTCTGAAATTTGACCCTACATGAATACTCATGGTGGATTCTTATAATCCGTTTACGTTCTACTTAGATATATATTTCAATGTACATATCGGGAACCAAAATCTATAATTTCAAAGTGAGATATGAAGTATATCTCACTGATATATTTCAGTATCTCATCGAAAATCATAAGATAATTAGAGGATAATTGTTTTTTTCGGTGTAAGATTCAGCGGGTTACAGTTGATTTTGATATTATTTTTTTTTAATTTCTCATTTATTTTAAGTTGAATGATAAAAGAAAACCCAAAGTTTAAGATTCATGTGTTAAGAATATCAAAAATTTTTTGCAAATTTGGCTAAAATTTCAATAAAAAAGCAGTTTAGTTAAAAAACAAATCTGGTGAGGTATTTATTTTTTACATTTTCATAAAGCATTTATATCAGAAAACTGACTCTGAAAAAATATAGAAAATCTGTCCGTTGAAAAATTTTTATTTAGAAATATATAATTATTGTAAAACATGTATAAAAAATTTTAAAAATACAATTTTAATATGCTGTTACAGTATATAGAAATGAAGTCTTTCTTATTTTTAATGTTATGTTTTTCAACAAATTTTATGAAATAGTGATGCTCTACCATAAGCTTGATCTCTAAAACAAGCATGGTGACCCGCTATTTTTTTTTTTAATTCATATTGCAATTTTTTAGAAAAGTTTGTCCGTTTGAAAAACGCCTTTAATAATTTCACTGAGTGAACATAAAAAGCGATATTTCACGAATGGCGAAGTCACGAGTGAAAATGCATCTTTTCATGTTCACGAACATAGGTCATTTGTCAGGTAGGTTCCATATTTTCTCCATATTAAGATATCGCGGTTTATTTTATGCAATACATTTTTCGAATTTTGAACAAAATACAAGCGTTTCATTGGACGATCAAGTAGGATAAACTGTAATTACTTATTATATCTTTATAACAGAAACTTAAATACTGCTTTAGACCTTTTACTACATCAAGTGTTTTGAGTCGTTATTACATCTCACAAAGTCAATTTTATTTCTACCTCAGGGGACTGCTGTAATATACTTTTAATGAGTGTATCGGAGACGAGAGAGTTACATGAGTGTGTAAGTCTACGGTGTTTTGTAATAAAACTAACATTATGAGGTAAATTACTACTGTTTTCAACACACGACTCGGATGCTGGTTAAACATGCTTGCACATTTTTTTTTTCATTTTTGAGGGGGTATTCTCCCACGAGATTTTTATGAGGTCAGGGGTTTCTTTGGCGTATATTTTTATGATATTTTATAACACAAAAACGTCTTTCTCACATGCCTGAATACATGGGAATACATGTGGATGAAAACAGGTAATGTTTAATTGCATCTTTATTTCGTTCCACGTCCCAGTTACTTGTACATGTACCAGTTATTTGCGCACTTTCTCTGCATGAGAGAGATATAGTGGTGTCTTTGACTCGAAGCCTCTTATAATGTAGGCCATTCCTTGATATAAGAAGAAAATAGCTTATGATCATTTTTGCCGTTCATCTGTTCATACATATTTGCAGCTGTTAAATGTACAAGAAAAGCAAATACTCGTTAAACTTTCTCTCTATATATATTAAAGAAGCTCTTGCTATTAGAAATTGTACACTCAATACACCTCCTACCTAAATATTATACAAAATACTTTTTATTTCACACATTCATTCACTTTTCCTGTTGTTTATATGTTTTTAATTGTGTGTAATGTAACATTTTTTTTCCATTATGTGTTGAGACGATGTACATTGTACAAGTCTGAATAAAAATATGTTCTATTCTGTTCTGTCATTCAAGACAAAACTGGTTAGTAAATAACTCTTCCTATGTCTCCACAAATCTACCCGCCAAAATTACAACAAGTAAGCATTCTTTAGTGCCCATAAAGAGAGTCAAAACTGCATTAAAATCAAAGTCTCAGGCAGGAATCAACAAGTATATGTTGTTGTTCGTGCATAAAGACAGAGCAATTTCATGGAACACATGCGAAGATTGGTAATGAATCTGTTGGCATCGATGAACACTGATCTTCAATTTCTAGTAAAGCTGTAATGAATCTAAACTCAATTTAAGCATGAAGCAACAAATCTTCCTTTTGATGCAATAAGATTTAAGGAAGTTATCAGCACGAAGTTGACAATATGATTTTGTAAACACAAAACCCACACGGGCCATGCCTGTAAAGGTCAGATGCAAAATATTTGATAGGATTAACTGTTGAATTTGATATGCTACTATGAA
>CM037777.1:89497997-89511315 GCA_021229015.1 Solen grandis
TTAATATTTAAATTTATATTAAAATAATAAACGATTGTTCATTGAAGGCTGTAAAAATATAGGAGGAGTAAGAGTGGCATTGTGCTAATTGTTATCAGTCTGTTGAAACAAATGGTGCGTTCATCTAATGACCATGTTAACGCAACGTTAAAGCGGGGTTATTGGCATTGTGTGAAAATTTGACCTCCGTTTATTTAATTTAGTGTGATAACAAAAGAAATGAGACATAATAGAGCAACAAATCAAAGCGCTCAATGCGCTGAGAGACGGCGGCCGGATTAACAGGAAAAAAGCTGTGATTCTTAATTATTGATTCCATAGAGGCAAAAGCTACATGACGCAAAAACTGCACACACTCTCCAGCAACTATAGTCGGTAGGAAGACAATCGAATTCGCACTTTGTTATTACAAAACATACCGGAATTAGGGTCATGAACCTGACTGTATGAATTTCAAAAGTAGGTCATTCTCTAGGACCCGATTTATATACACTCTCTACTGTTACTTTAGTGTAGAACTTGGCAAGGTACTTGATGTTTTAGATACTGTAATGTTTATTTCTTTTTCAAAGTTAAGAAATGCTCTGGGAGAAACCATACTCGTTTTCATGAAAAAATTACGCGTGAACTACTTTATGTTAACTACAGACATTCGAAGCGTTACTTTTTAGCTCACCTGAGCACTTGTGCTCGGGTGAGCTTTTGTGATCGCCTTTCGTCCGTCGTGCGTCGTGCGTCGTCCGTCGTCAACAATTGCTTGTGAACACTCTAGAGGCCACAGTTTTGGCCCAATCTTCATGAAACTTGGTCAGGATGTTTGTCTACATGATATCTCGGATGAGTTCGAAATTGGGTCATGTGGGGTCAAAAAAAAAACCTTGTGAACACTCTAGAGGCCACAAATTTGGCCCAATCTTCATGAAACTTAATCAGGATGTTTGTCTACATGATATCTCGGATGAGTTCGAAATTGGGTCATGTGGGGTCAAAAACTAGGTCACTAGGTCAAATCCTTGAAAAACCTTGTGAACACTCTAGAGGCCACAGTTTTGGCCCAATCTTCATGATAATTGGTCAGGATGTTTGTCTACATGATATCTCGGATGAGTTCGATATTGGGTCATGTGGGGTCAAAAACTAGGTCACAGGTCAAATCTTGAAAAACCTTGTGAACACTCTAAGGCCACATTTTGGCCCAATCTTCATAAATTGGTCAGGATTTTGTCTACATGATATCTCAGATGAGTTCGAAATTGGGTCACATGGGGTCAAAAACTAGGTCACCAGGGAAAATCTTAGAAAAACCTTGTGAACACTAAATTGGTCAGGATGTTTGTCTACATGATATCTCAGATGAGTTCGAAATTGGGTCACATGGGGTCAAAAACTAGGTCACCAGGTCAAATCTTAGAAAAACCTTTTGAACACTCTACAGGCCACAATTTTGGCCCAATCTTCATGAAACTTGGTCAGGATGTTTGTCTACATGATATCTCAGATGAGTTCGAAATTGGGTCATGTGGGGTCAAAAACTAGGTCACCAGGTCAAATCTTAGAAAAACCTTGTGAACACTCTACAGGCCACAATTTTGGCCCAATCTTTTTGAAACTTGGTCAGGATGTTTGTCTACATGATATCTCGATGAGTTCGAAATTGGGTCATGTGGGGTCAAAAACTAGGTCACAGGTCAAATCTTGAAAAACTTGTGAACACTCTAGAGGCCACAGTTTTAGCCCAATCTTCATAATACTTGGTCAGGATGTTTGTCTACATGATATCTCGGATGAGTTCGAAATTGGGTCAATGGGGTCAAAAACTAGGTCACCAGGGAAAATCTTAGAAAAACCCGGCAAATCTAAGGAAGGCCACAGTTTTAGCCATATCTTCAATAGATTTGGTCAGGATGTTTAATTATTGGATGAGTTTGAAAATGAGTCACATGAGGAAAAAGGTCCGGTAAATCTAAGAAAAACCTTGTGAACACTCAAGAGGCCTACATTTTTGTCCCAGTCTTCATTAAACTTAATATGAATGATGACTGCATGAATTCCCAGTTGAGTGCAAATTCAGGTAGGATCAATATGTAGGTCACTTAGTCAAATGTTAGAAAAACACTTTTAGATGCCAGATTTTTTGTCATTATGCCTAACACAGCCATCTTACTCAGGTGAGCGACACAGGGCCATCTTGGCCCTCTTGTTTTCTTCTTTTTACAGGAGTAGATCTTCAAGTATGTAAAATGGGTTGCTGTTCTGATTTATTAGTGTCACGGATATATTGTTCACGCTTAAAATGGATGTTTACAGAGCAAAATAACACGTTTACAAACAACAGCACATGGATAACGGTTACGGTTATGAATAAAAGGTCTGCGTAACATATTCCATTCGTATTCGTAAGTGCAGAATCGCATTGCGTGGATCCGTACTTAGCGCGGAGAGGTACAGTTAAACTTGTCATGGAAGATATGCAAATTAGCAAGGTCAGCGATGCCTTTCTAGCCACTAAAGACGGCAGCATGCTGCCGTCTAATAACCCCTGGAGATATCTCTGATGTATTTGAGATAGCTAGATGTGATTATACGGAGGTTTTACGGATTTTTATCGTGATTCAAGCTTTCTATATGGACCATTGAAGCACCACTAAATAACCGAAACCTGCACATCCGCCATCCAAATTCAGGCACGAGCCACCCTTTGCATTCGAAAGAAACTATACTCCTCCGCGTGAAAAGACGGCAGCATGCTGCCGTCTAATAACCCCTGGAGATATCTCTGATGTATTTGAGATAGCTAGATGTAATTATACGGAAGTTTTACGGATTTTTATCGTGATTCCCTTTGCATTCGAAAGAAACTATACTCCTCCGCGTGATAAAGTGAGTTACGCAACATCCTAGGGAAAATAGTTCTTCTGTGCTTTTATACTACATACAATTATTGTGTCTAGTAAATATTTATTTTATACTCAAAACTGAATGTTCACTACTTTGGCTCAATCTCAGCATATCTGTATTGTAGAATTCTGTTTAATCGTTCGGTCATTCCACGGAGGTACATTATTATCGTCTCTGGTCATTCATACAAAATTGAGAGGTTATTCGGTTTTAAATGTAGAGAAACGGACCCTCAGAATGTAGCCACTAAAGATGTGAGTAATTACGTGTAGTGTTTGTATGTTTTTACATTTTCTACATTATGCTGTAATACTAATATGAAACTGCTTTTTCATTGATTTTGAAGCTGACAGTTTGTATCTGAATTCTGAATATTTTAAGACCTCAAAACATCTTTAAAAATAAATTCTGAGCTTTAATGAATCGGGTTGATTGCAAGGTACTTTAACCAAGTTTTAAAACCCGTTGCAGTCATCATACACAACAAATGGGTTTGGTTTCTTTTTAATAACGATCGAAGACTTGCATATTTAGAATTTTGTTTTGTTTTTTATTTTCATCAGTTAATGCAAGTAATTGGTTCATAAAGTGTTTCTTTTTAACATTGTGTGTGACGTATGGCCGTAGCGGACATGTCTAATTTACGGCCCAGGCCCAATCTGCGATCCCAGTATGTAAAGTGCTTGAAATGGATAAATTTACCTGAATATTACATAGCTTATGCTGTAAAGCCTTGTAACTATATATTTATTTAATACATATCATCAATACAAAAAGAATGCCATACTCCTATATCACGCTACATTATCAAGGGAAGCAGATTGTTAATTAATACTGGGACCTGTACCTAATTCCCTTACC
Organism: Solen grandis; assembly: GCA_021229015.1. NCBI lineage: Eukaryota > Metazoa > Mollusca > Bivalvia > Adapedonta > Solenidae > Solen > Solen grandis. Next base: position 89,501,757 of record CM037777.1, read on the forward strand.
AAATGAAAACTTATCTATTCTGACTTTTTCGTCATCATTGCCCATGTTCTTGCTGCTGCTGCTGATGATGATGATAGTTTTTACATTGACATTAATACCGCCTTAGCAGCTTACTGTCTGGAAATTTCATGCATCTTGCAGACCCAAACTATTCCAATTCTTATATAAAAAATGAATTAACCTGTTGTAAAATGTATCTTCATTGATCTATAGATGAGTTAATTTATGTCTTAAACATTACATAATGTGTCTACTATATTTTAAGTATTTTCTGTACTTTTTTTTCTATACTTCTAAAATTATTTGTTGGTAGTCATGCTTCAAAAACATGCGCGGCGTTTTTGATGATTGGCATCAAAATTTGTCTTGTAAATTTTATCGCAAGCGACGCAAAGGGGGGGGGGGGGTGGGGGGGGGGGGCGCTACAATAAATCCTTGTTACACGTTTTCTGTAGAAAAATACCACTGTTTTAACTGAATATTTCTGAAAAACCTTTTCCTAGTGCTTATGCAGATAATTCTACATATTTCAAATTCTTTTTTACCGTCCCCGGTGGCCGAGTGGCTAGAGCGTCCGCCTCGGGAGCGAAAGGTCGTGCGCTCAGCATATAAGGGTAGTTGCAGGACTGGTTGGCCCGGTGTCAGGATAATATGACTGGGTGTGGTATCACGCCACATGTCTACGGCGTGATACTGCAGTGTGGCAGCACTATATCTGTCTCAAGTAGACATCGTCTCTAAATGACTGAAATACTGTCGGTGGGACGTTAAAAAATTCTTTTTTCTGTTACATTAAAGGTATAACGTGCTGCTGTAATCTATTTTAATGCTCTGTGCTCTTTGAAATTCAGAAAGAAAATTCAATGAAAATATAAGAAAGAATTACTTGGTAGGAAAGGAACCTTGTATTTCTATGTTGCATGTAAAGAGGACTAGTAATAGTTGATTCCCTTGTTGGACACCAAGGTTTGAGAATTACTATTTTTCATTTTTAAGAGGGTTCCTGAAGAGCCAGCATTTTGAAAATATGAGGAAGAAAAGCTCCCAGGTCTTCTTTGAATGCAATGACTTTGTTTTCATATGACGTCAAAAATTTCATCTGCTACCCATATTAATTTCCTCTCTACAGCTTTCAATTCTAGACGAATTCTCTTCAATTTTTCACAGATGATGTATGTTAGGATAAGTAATTGAATCTGATCAGGTTTTATATGGTTTGCAGAGCAGAAAGCCCTATATTTGTTTAGAACAAAAGAAATCTAGTTCAGTATTGTTTCTGTGCATTAATAAAATTTGATCTCTCCTGTTGAGAAAAACTTCATACATCTACCTATTCGCCGTATACCCGCGCTTTTCTTTTATCATATTCAAAGCCAATTTCGCTCTTCTTCTGCAATCAACGCTGACATAGGCATTGTATATCTTATGTGATGACAACATGTGTAGAACCGTGTGTCAGGGGTTAGTAATGATTGCGAATACGTTTTTGTCTTCCTCGCTGCTGTTTTGGTTTTTATAAGTCCGATAATTATGCGCCAAAATAGATTTGGGAGTCAAAAACAAGCTTATCATTGATTTATCTCTCTACTTTTAAGTAAAAAATATCTCAAGGCTGATATTACCATAAATATTGCAAATTACCAACCTGGCGTCGTATCTGACGCTTCACCTGGTACCTATTTTCGGTTTCGTTGATATACGGTGCAAACGGACTATAGGCGTCGACCAGTGAGTGCATAAATATATGGGAGAATAAAATAGATTCTTTATTGAACTCTCTTGACGACACAGTGGCGGGCTATGTGACCAAGTTGAATTGAAATCAGGTTGTTACTACGTACTATACTGCCATGATACCCTAGGTCAATGCACACTCTCACGTGTGAGGTCGCGACTCGGAACAAAACCATCGACAGTGTGCTCTCATTTTCTGCCTAAATCATAAAATATACACTTTTCCAAGTGACCTACATTGAGTGACTATATCAGGACTTCCGTTTGATTTATGCTGATGCAAACACTTGTTTGAATTCACTCCAAATATCCGTGTTAAACAATTTGCAGCAAATAGAAATTACTTAAGGATACACTGATGTGGTCAATGACTAATCAATATGAACAGTCTGAAATAATTAAGATAAAAGATATCAAGTAGTTCACGTTTGAACTCTGAATTGCAGTATGGTCCCATTAGTAGATAGATTAAGTTATCTCTTAGAAGAATATTGGCACAATGCGCATTATTTCCGCCGCTCCCGGATCTTTTCTTGTTTACAAGATTTCTCACACATACGCGCACACACAGGCCTCAATGGCCTATTCGACTGGGACTTTCCGTTGAGAACGGTTTTTTTTTTTACATAGAGGTTAAAAACATAAAGATTTGAATAAGGCTTTCTTTCATCCTGTCCCTCGCGATAATTTATTAGTTTTTCTGTTACAAGGAACCCAACTAATCAAGCTAAAATGATAAAATTGGCCATGCATGACATTTATTTAGTCAAGACACGTGACATTTTTTTTTTATCCAATAATCTCCACAAAGGAAGTTTTCAAGTTTTGCTTGAACGGAGGATACTAAATTGTTATATTTAGAACTTAATGAGTTCTGTTTAGCAAAAATATACGATGATTTGTTTGAATAAGAGTATATTCTTTTCAAATATCGCTTATGTGTACTAGTTTTTAATCTTGAAAATAATTTAGAGATTATTAACGAAGAATTTTCTTCGTTGAGTAAGTGCTTAAAGATCTCAACACCCCACCAGTCGAATGAAAAAAATAAAGTAACGAAAAAAATTTAGTCAATAAAACCCCATGTCGAATACGCCCAATTTGAACTGATGTGTTTATAAACGTGGAATGTTTTATAACGTAAAATGGTTAAGACATATACGAGTCCCATATGCCTACTTACATTGAACGTCGTCAGGTTACTTACAAATGAACAGGATTCGACACCAAACTAATTTGGCACCTAGAAGTCTCGGCACTACCTTAATTTGGCTGATTATATAATTAAGTGATCAAATTTAAACAAGAGGGCCAAGATGACCCTGTTCGCTCACCTGAGTAAGATGGCTGTGTTAGGCATATAACAAACAAGAGGGCCATGATGGCCCTGGATCGCTCACCTGGTATCATTAGGCTATGTAAAATCAAGTGACCCCTGGGGCAGAGCCAATTTTGACCCCAGGGTCATGATTTGAACAAAGTTGGTAAGAATCGACTAGACAATGCTACACACTACCACACTCTACTTGGTAGAGGTCTATTAGCCCATGTTACATACCAAATATATAAACTCCAGACCTTGAAGATTTTTCTATTTTTTTTTTCCAATATAAGTCTATGTAAAATCAAGTGATCCCTGGAGCGGGGCCAATTTTGACCCCAGCGTCATGATTTGAACAAACTTGGTAAGAATCCACTAGACAATGCTACACACCAAATATCTTAACTCCATGCCTTGTGGTTTCTGAGAAGAAGATTTTTCAAGTTTTTTTCTATATTAGCCTATGTTAAATCAAGTGACCCCTGGGGCAGGGCCAATTTTGACCCCAGGGTCATAATTTGAACAATCTTGGTAGAGAGTCATAAGATCATGCTACATACCAAAAATCAAAAGGCTAGGCCTTGTGGTTTCGGAGAAGAAGATTTTTTAAATTTTCATTTTTAAAATCTATTTTTAGCTCCTGTGACCTACTTATTTACCCAATCAAAATTATTTGAACAACTTTGATAGAGGTCATGATAAGGATGGTTCCTGTGAAGTTTGGTCGAAATCCATCCAGTGGTTTAGGAGGAGAAGTTGTTTAAAGGAAAAGTTGACGCAAGACGCACGGACGGACGGACGCCGGACAAAAGGCGATCACAAAAGCTCACCATGAGCACGTTGTGCTCAGGTGAGCTAAAAACCTGGCATCTAAAGTGTTTTCCTAACATTTAACAAAGTGACATAGATTTTGATCATACCTGAATTTGCACTCATCATTCATATCAAGTTTAATGAACACAGGGACAAAAAGGCCTCTAGAGTGTTCACAAGATTTTTTCAAATACCTACTTTTTGACCCTATGTTGCCCAGTTCTGAATTCATCTGAGATTTGATGTAAACAAACATTCTGACCAAGTTACATTAAGGTTAGTCTAAAACTGTGGTCTCTAAAGTGTTCACAAGGTTTTTCTAAGATTTGACCTGGTGAAAATTTTCATGTAAAAAACCCCAAGGTTCAAGATTGGGTCAAAACTGTGGCCTCTAGAGTGTTCACAAGCAATTGTTGATGACGGACGACGCATGACGGACAAAGGCGATCACAAAAGCTCACCCTGAGCACAAGTGCCATTCAAATAAGACATAAATCCAGTCTGTTTTATTCGTTCATCTGACGCTTTTCTATTTGTTTGCTTCAAATATGGTTAACAAGGCAGGAAGAAACGGTAAACGTTTAAACAAGAGGGCCATGATGGCCCTGAAACGCTCACCTGAGTACCATTGCTACAACTGATTACAAGGTTTTTAAACAGACAAGAATTCTGATATAACTCAATCTTAAACATTTTAGCCCTGACAATACTACACACCAAATATATAAGCACTGGGCCTTATGGTTTCATAGAAGAAGATTTTTAAAGATTTTCCTATATAACTCTATGTAAAACAAGTGACCCCTATTGCGGGGGCATTTATCATCGTTTGGCTATGATTTGAACAATCTTGGTAATGAACCATTAGATGATGATACATATGAAATATCTAAGCTCTAGGCCTTATGGATTCATAGAAGAAGATTTTTAATGTTTTTCCTATATAAATCTATGTAAAACAAGTGACCCCTGGTGCGGGGGCATTTATCACCATAGGGCTATGATTTGAACAATCTTGGTAATGAACCATAAGATGATGCTACATACCAAATATCTAAGCTATAGGCCTTATGGATTCATAGAAGAAGATTTTTAAAGATTTTCCTATATAACTCTATGTAAAACAAGAGATGATGCTACATACCAAATATCTAAGCTCTAGGCCTAATGGATTCATAGAAGAAGATTTTTAAAGATTTTCCTATATAACTATGTAAAACAAGTGACCCCTGGTGCGGGGGCATTTATCACCGTAGGGCTATGATTTGTACAATCTTGGTAATGGCCCATAAGATGATGCTACATACCAAATATCTAAGCTCTAGGCTTTGCAGTTTTGCAGAAAAAGAGTTTCAAAGTTTGCATTTTTAAAATCTATTTTTAGCTCCTGTGACCTAATTATGCAATGGACCAGAACCATTTATACAACTTTAGTAGAGCTTCATCCAAGGAACATTCCTGCAAAATATTTTTCAAATTGGCCAAGCCGTTTAGGAGGAGATGTTGTTTGAAGCAGTTGTTGACGCCAGACGCACGGACGGACGACGGACAAAAGGCGATCAGAAAAGCTCACCTTGAGCATGTTGTGCTCAGGTGAGCTAAAAAAACACACAAAAAACAAAAACACTGAGTGGATACCTAACACTGCATGCGAACCAAGTGCCAGGCATTTGTCGCGCAATAATTGACGATCTGGAAGTTGAGATTGTCTGTAACGGCACCAAAGTTGTAAAAGGTACTTTAGACAAAGTTTTGGATCGTGTTTACAAACCAGACAAGCACGACAGCGGTAGAGTCCATAGCAGCCAATTCCATTTTAACCGAACATGTTAACCAGTTTGATTTAATTCAATAGTTTAAAGTGCTAAATCTTTGGATCAGGAAGATCAAATATGATTGAATGTTTTTTTTTATTTAATTGTTGAGGAGCTAATGATAAATCCTGCATATACCAGTAAGTACATGTACTGTTATTTCAATTCCAAAATTAAGTTTATGAAAAATAGCAATTGACTTTATTTTGATGGAGTAACCATATTTTCATTACTCAATTAAAATTGTGAAAACCAAATTCCTTGGAAAGTTGTTGAGTAAATACCCAACTGACCTAAAACCTTATCTGTAACCCTGATAAGACTGAGAAAAAAATCAATGTTCACTTTAAACATATTTTGTCAGAAATGCGGAAAGGAAAGGTTCGAACTTGTTAACCTCGACCGTCTTATTGTCGATCCGTCTTTACTCAGAAACTTCAGGCGCACTTTTTAGTGAGGGATGTTTTTGTTTTTTTCTTTTCTTTCTTTTTTTTAAAATTTTAATTTAAACATTTTGGTTATTTCTAAGTGTTTAATCAGTGACAAAACAACAACAAAAAGACAAAAAACAAACAAAACAATATTCTATAAGAATAGATATTTTTTTAATTTAAGTCTTTAGTATCCTTTTTATTTTGCACATAAATTGTGTTTTCTATACATAGTATTTCATTTTCATTGACTTATCAATTACATGGCTCGATGACTTGATTACCTGGATTTGATTTGAATTAGTGATCATTATCTATATAAACGAGTACCAACCCCAAAAATATGGCAGATAAATTTTCAAATTCTTACATTTCTTCTTAATTTTCTAAATAAATTTAAAATACACATAGATAATTATAACTTTATTCGGAAAAAAATTTAAACAAGAGGGCCATAATGGCCTGGATCGCTCACCTGGTATCACTAGGCTACATAAAATCAAGTGACCCCTGAGGCAGGGCCAATTTTGACGCAAGGGCCATGATTTAAACAATCTTTGTAAAGGTCTACTAGCCCATGTTATATACCAAATATCTAACCTCCAGGCTTTGTTGTTTCTGAGAAGAAGATTGTTCAAGTTGTTTTTTTCCTATATCAGCCAATGTAAAATCAGGTGACCCATGGGGCGGGGCCAATTTTGATCCAAGGGCCATGATTTGAAGAGACTTGGTAGTGATCTATAAGACAATGTTACATACAAAATATCTGTGGTATCTGACAAGATGATTTTTCTAGTTTTTCCTATATTAGCCTATGTAAAATCAGGTGACCCCTGGGGTGGGGCCAATTTTGACCCCATGGCCATGATTTGAACAAACTAAGTAGAGGTTTACTAGGCCATGTTACATACCAAATATCTAAACTCCAGGCCATGTGGTTTCTGACAAGATTTTTCTAGTTTTTCCTATTTAAGTCCATGTAAAATAAAGTGACCTGGGGCAGCGCCAATTCTGACCCCAGGGTCATGATTTGAATAATTTTGTTAGAGGTCTACTAGACAAGGCCACATCCTAAATATCTTAGCTCTAGGCATTGTGGTTTCAGGGAAGATTTTTTTTTTTTAAGATTTCCCTTTTTAAAATCTATTTTAGCTCCTGTGACTTAATTATGCAACAGACCGGAACCATTTGAACAAGTTTTATAGAGGATCACCTCAAACTTAGATCACTTTCCCATCATTTAGTTACAGAGAAGAAGATTTTTAAGTAAATTGTTGATAACTCGCGACAACGGAAAAAGGCTGGTCCCCAAAAAATCTATAGGCCTACTATTTGTATTTATTCTTTTCAGGAAAAAGTATTTAGAATTTAACTGTTTCATAAAATAATACTTAAAACGTTATGTAAAAATAACAAAACTAATGACATTAAGAAACAAGAAACACAATACATTTCTGATTAAAGGGCTTAATATAGGTATGCATCTACTCTGCAGAATAATAAGAAATTTTTTTTAGCTTATACCCGCCCCCTCACCACACCATAAAAAAACAATACCTTTTTAACTTTTTCAATAACAAAATAGCCTTTTACATACCTCTGAAAGTTCATCGCCCTGGAAGTAAATTAGCTTGATTTTTGTGCAAGATTTAAATTTAATACATGTAGAGAAAACTGAAATTAGTTTTGTTGAGTAGTCTAAGTTATTATTTTTTCATTCATTCCTTAGGGCTGTAGCAGAGATTCTATATACAACCCCTGGCTGTAGTGAAAATTTTTCGATACCAATTACATTTTAATGTCCAACTTACATTTTTTCCATTCAAATATTAGACTGCTCGGAAAGTCGATATGCGAGTCTGGTGGTGCCTTAGGTATCACACGGCAAATATATGTTAATCAGTGAACGTGTCATTCAATTCGCATCAAAAAGTCACGGACGACTCCCGATGGACAGTTCCTACCTACATACATTAACAGCAAGGGGCCATAAGACAATAGGAGGGCGTACACTGACCTGATTAAGCCCATACTTCACCTCTCTCTGTACTCAAGACTATCTTCCACCTATAATATAAGTCTCCCCCAAAGAATGACCACTAGTCTACAAAATAAAGTACAAAACAGAACCCCACCCATTTAATTAAATTCAGCGAGACAAATATAAATGTGCACCTGGATACCCTTTCTCAATATTTTTCGGCTCTTCCAAGGATTTCTTTCTTGCAAGTTATTAAAGCTATCAAAATTCAAGATGCCAAGCCGCCATTGGCTAATTGATTGTGGGTCTTTAAAAAATGAAAAAGAAATGTGTCCACTGGACACGGATACACCCGTCATTATGTTTATTAGATAACATTTTGTCAGTGAATATGAAAAACTGTAAATATAAAAGATGATTTAAAGTGACCAAGTGATGTGACCTTGACCTTCAAGCTAGCATCTGTTCTCATTTTGTGACTCAGTGTTTTGTCCTAATGATCCCTCCTTGTGCCAAGTTATTTCAAAACAGGACTATACACAACAAAGAAACAGCCCAGACAGGACTTCTTACACAAATTTTTAAAATTAACTGCTGTGACCTTGACTTTGAAGCTAGTAACTTGATTCTTGTTTGCATTACATCATATCCTAGGGATCATTTGTGCGAAGTTATTCCAAAACACAACCAAGTGCTGTGATCTTGACATTAAAGCTAGCAACCTGGTTTTTATTCGCAACACATTGTTTTGTCCTAAGGATAATTTGTGCCCAGTCATTTCAAAACACCACTTTAAAACAAAGTTACAGCTGGGACAAAATTTAAAGGCTAACTGAGTACTGTGACCTTGACATTAAAGCTAGCGACCTGGTTCTTGTTCGCGACACATAATCTTGTCCGAAGGATCACTTGTGCCAAGTTATTTGAAAAATGACTAATCAAGACCAGTTATAACTGGGACAAGATTTTAAGGTCAACTTAATGTTGTGACCTTGACCTTCAAGCTAGCAACCTGGTACTTATTCGCGGCACATCGTCTTGTCCTAAGGATCACTTGTACGAAGTTATTTGAAAAACGACCAATCAAAACCAAAGTTACAGCTGGGACAAGATTTTAAGGTCAACGGAGTGTTGTGACCTTGACCATCAAGCAACCTGTCCTTATTCGCGACACATCATCTTATCCTAAGGATCACTTGTGCCTAGTTATTTGAACAAGAAAGCCATAGAGGCACTGAATCGCTCACCTGAGTATATAGTTACCCTAGGAACATCAGTACTACATGGATCAAAGTTATTTTAGCAACTTTTATGAAGGTTCACCAAAGGACCATCCCTTCCAAGTTTAATCAAATTCTGTCGTTTAAAGTTTTCACGATAGACATTTAAGGCAATTAGCTCCGCCCTGGCGGCCATGTTTTTTTTTGGATAAGAATAATTTTAGCAGTTTTGGTAGAGGGTTACC
>CM037777.1:89511415-89561415 GCA_021229015.1 Solen grandis
TTTAAAACGTTCTGATTTAAAACGACATACAATCAAATCATTTCTTCAACAGACAATTTTACGAGGGGACCGGTAATAACCCGGCATAATTCTCTGATTTTAACTAACCAAACAGAGTGTAGGGAATCTCAAGTTATGCTTAATTCCCATTGAACAATGGGTTGAATTTTACACCAACAAGTAGATTAGATGTTCGGGAAGTGCTCGTTGATTTACTATGTTTTCGTCTCATTTCGGAGTGAAATACTCTACAGTGTATATAACAGTAGAGCTTGAACATCAGCTATTCAGTCACATCATTTTCCGAAATCAAGTCTTATAAAATTATAAATTCACGTCCTATATAAACAACCACCATAGACACGACGTACATATCTTTTCCAAATGTATTTTCTGGAGACACCTAATTGAACTTAAAGCGGAAACTTATATCTAGTTTTTATAGCCTTGTTTGTTCTGTAAATGCCTTACAGATACCCATAAAGTGTATTGTTTTTCCTTTATTTGAGAAAAAAAAACAGTCTGTTTCTAGACTTAAGTATGAAATGTCTCTAGATATTTGTGCACTCATGAGTCGAGAGTAGAGTGGTAGTTTTTAGTTAAAGCTAAATTTGACACTTACTGAGGTGAATTTTTACTCAGGAACAAGCAGGCAAACACAAAACAAAAACATGTTCTTCTCGAAGTATGCCTGTATACATCAAAACGAATGAATTAACAAAGGAAGAAAGATGGCCTTTATTAATGGACATTTGAAGATGTGAACAAGCCGTATACGTGTATGACATTTATAAGAGTTGATGGTATGTGTAAAATGGGTTGACTGTAGATGAAAAAGCAAACGGACAATACATAATTATAGTGAACGCCACAGTATAATTATATTACATGTATTATAATGTAACAACGGCAAACGATGTCATGATTTTTAACGCGTAAACAAAACACTGCCAGTATCTCCATTTATAGTATTATTTTAAGAGCGAATAGCGCTTTATATCCGTGAGATAAAATTCATATCATCCACATTGTGAGTGATATAATACGTTTTCCGGAACTTATAAAATTATATGGATTTTTAGAATTCCCGTATTTACCAGTTGTTTCCTTTTTTTCTTTTAAATGACAAACGTTCTTCTGTATTCATCCGCGTGTGAACATGACTGAATGCACAAAATAATTCCAATTTTTTGTTCAGTGAGCATAAAATAAGAGAGGAAAATTTAATTTAGTTGTTTTGAGTGGATATGGAATATATATACAATTCTAGAATTAATCAAATCTACAATATTAAACATAGCTCCCTTGCTTGGCGCTCAGCATATAAGGGAAGTTGCAGGACTGGTTGGCCCGGTGTCAGGGTAATGTGACTGGGTGTGGTATCATGCCACATGTCTACCGCGTGATACTGCAGTGTGACAGCACTATATCTGTCTCAAGTAGACATAGTCTCCAAATGACTTAAATACTGTCAGTGGGACGTAAAACCCAACAAACAAACAATATTAAAATCGTATCGTTTCTGGATGAGGTTTATTCCATATCAACACAAAACAAACACAAATCATCTATATATTGACAAAACATAAGAGTTTGTATAGTACAGTAACCTGTATTAAGGACCCCGCTCGGTAAATATGGCCGTCTATAATGCAGTAATCTTAGTCTCAAGTTTGATTCATAATCATCCGTCAACAGTGACCTCTTCGGCTGCTGATGGCCTGTTCTCATGACAACGGGCATTTTCGGCCTTTGCTAAACGTTATTTTTCGCGTGAGGAAGGATCATAATACTGGGGCAAACTAAATTGTTTACTAGCTTATAAGAAAACAGCCTATTATCTTTAGTGTTAATTTAGCGCGTCCGCTAGACATGTGTTTGGTTCGATTCAATCCTGCGCCACTCAGTTTCGCCATTTTTGAACATTTGTAGCCATAGAAAATCAAGATCGAACTGAAATTAAAGTTCACTCTGAACGGAATTTAATGAATACTTCATGTCATGAATAGTCATGTACAAATGCATGATGAATATGAGTTGACTGAACGTAAAATGGTATATGACAGAGTGTAATTTTGTTTCTTTCCTCTGCAGACTGTGTAGAATCGGCTCTTGTTCTGTTTGCCAATGATTCAAAATAAGTCTATTTGAAGTAAAGGCATAAACGGTCCTTTCTTACTTTTCAAGACACCGAGTAGTAGCAAACGGTAAAAAAGCAACGTGATTTCAATTCATAGACCGACATTTGTTTTTATTTGACTTAATAGTTTTGTTTGTAGTAATGTACTGTCTAATGTGTGGACTCGAGACCGTGTTCTGCTATAAACAGTGAATTTCTGTCGGACGTTTTGTTGTTGCAGATTGCATACGTGTGATTTTTTAACTTTCAATGTAACATATCTCGTAAGCGATGTTTGCATCGAATATCAAAAGAAAATAAATTTCAGATACGTTATTTTGTTACACTTTCAGGAGTTTGAATAGTTCAGATGATTTGCCCTCTTGCTGCCTGCTATTGCGCAGTAATATCGCAATAAATGCACGAATCGCAATGGTTTTAGGTAAGAAATAGACATAATAGCGTGCTTGTCACATTAATGACCATTCTGTAGAAAAGAGAGGAAGAAAATTGTTTTATTTATACATTGCTGAATTTAGCTTATTGTCTTTACTACGTACCTTTGTCGTTTGGCATCGTAACACTCTTAACCAAGGGAACCAGCTGCGCACAGTTTATGACTTCCGGTAAGCAGTATTTCGACTTGATACTTATTTTGGCGATCGACATTCAGAATAGACTACTTCGTATAACGGTCATGAATAGCAGTACTTTAGGTGACTCGTGGGGGATTTATCGTTTCCGATAGCTGTAAATACCAGGCAAAAACGTCAAAAGAGATGCGACCACAGCTGTCTCCATCGAACTGGTCATAAAAAGCAGTAATAATAAAATAGGATACCCATTGGAACCCCGCAGAAATCAGAAATTACTGGATTTTCAAGGCAGATTTATGTCCATCCTTTAAGGTGAAAGATGTCTACTGCTTTAAGATTTGCGTAGATTTAAATTGGCATTTACTTCCTCATAAACGTGTCCTTTAGAGGTTAATATCTTTAAAACACAACTTTACTTTCAAAACTTAAGATTGATTACGTAATTGAACAAAACCTATTTACAAGGTCTGTTAACTTATTGCTCACAGTTATGTAATATTTTCACACAAAAAATGTAAAGAAGAACCATTTTAGAAGAACTTAATATTTTAAGAGACATTGATTTGTGTAGCCTAGAAATAGACTAAGAAAGAGTTTTTGTGTCAGAAAACAATGCGTGATGTTTCTGTAGCCATGATGATCTGGGTCCAGCTTCCTCATAAGTCATGAAAGTTAGCCAGTCCGATGTCAACATGGTGATATTCTTTTTTATTAGCTCGTGGCCACGAGCTAGCTGACCAATCAAATCGTTAGATTAACTCGTGGCCACGAGTTAGCAAGAATTGTTTTTCGTTTTTTTTTACTTAGTTACTACCTTGTGGCCACGAGATAATAAAAAAAGAAAAACACAAAGTCCCCTCTGTGCTTCCGTAGATGATACTGTAGGAATTAAAATAGTTTTATTATCAGACTAGATGAATAGTCGAGGATGCCGTGGTCCAGTTGTTATGCACCCGACTGTGGATCCGAAAGTTGTGGGTCCGAGCCCTATTAAAGCAATGATTTTTCATGACCTTCCAATCCGTAAAGTCCAAATGTCCAATCCCCTGTTGATTATATCTCTACTTAATTTTATTAACTAAAATTTTAAGTACAAATATTCAAAGACAGGTACTGTACACATAGGAATATATAGTTACATAACATTTCCTTGAGTGGCAGCACTATATCTGTCTCAAGTAGACAACGTCTCCAAATGATGGATATACTGTCGATGGGACGTTAAACCCAACAAACAAACTTTAGTCATTGTCTCGCCTATTGGGTGGCCATATTGTCACATGACCGCACTATTTCCGGTATGTTTAATTATAGATAAATACACATAACTTTGTTGTCTTATACGATAAAACCGTAGAGAAATCAAAGGTTAGTTTGTTTCCATAACAGATTTTCGCCGATTTTATTGCCCTTGTTTATTGGTAAATTATTGGGAACGCCATTATTTGTCTATTGATCAGACATGACTATATTATCACGCTTTGTTTGTCTATCCGTCTATTGTAAGATTTTATTGAGTTGTTAACGTTAACCAAGTTAGTAAAATTGCCGGGAACCAGTGATTGTCATTTTTCATTTTTCCCCCGATAATTGCCTTTTTTTAGGAAAACCTTATTTGCCGGACCCGGCCTATGAGTGGACTTTCTCTGTTAGTTGCCACTTATTACTGGCTATCGGCTGACGTTATTGCAAGGTAGAATAGACAGAGCGTAGAATCATCTCTCTCACGAAATTCCCAAGACGGTCCCTTATGTGGCAAAGATGGGAATTTATTGAGCTTTGCTCTAAATAGACTGACTGAGCTATCGTTTGTAATGTTGAACGCGTTAGGTACAATAATCGAAACAAATATTGACAAAGAATCCAGTTTGTTAAAGGAACCGAATCGATCCGGAAGTAGCATCTAGTGATGTATAGGTCATCTTCGAAATTGGTAGAGACCAGCTTTTAGGGGAAAAGTGTCTTGGGGTCGATTCCACGCCACCATCCGTGTCTTCAATAATGTCTGACTGACTCATTCTGTTCTCTTCAAATTCGCCTTAAAACAAGTTTTAGTTGTTCCCCTCTTGCTAACAGATTAGGGACCTGTAACGAGGTTCTCTTGTTTTAATCTTATTTTTTTTATCAACATTTTTATGATTGAGCAATAATTGTTTGATTTAATTAAGTTAGGGGAGGGTTTCCGTGGCCGAGCGGGTGAATTTTTGGTTTAATGTTTCACAGCTCCTCACATATCTGGGTTCCAACCTTAGAATGTTGTTGTTGTTTTTTTTTGGGGGGGGGATGGAGGTTGATGTTATTTTTTTTTGTTGTTTTTAAGGAAGCCTTGCTCGCGGTAAATCACTATTCTCCCAACTAGTGCCTCTGTGGGCCAATAGGTTCTTCGTCAACCTGACATTATATTTGAGGGATTAGAGCGAAACAAGGCTATGTGCATATAAGTATATAAGCACTTAACCTAGCTTTGCGCTCACTACTCGTTACGTACGTCATTTATGACTGAAATATTGACGTAGTGTCGCTAATTTCTCGCACAACAACAACAGAAAAAATAGGTCCATCAAGAGAACGGTTTCTTGGTTTTGGCTTGGAAGCGCGATTCTCGAGCGGAACCTTTACACTAGACAGGTCTCTTAATTAACTCTTGCAGTATTTGGAAAGAATAATCAAGGACTGAGTGGCCAAATGTCAGAACTTCGGAAAATGATTGAAACCCGTGTACACGATTTGTTACTGGAGTGTGACAGCACGTTTGTTCGACATCTAGCAAACATCCCTCTCACATGATTGAATAAATGTCGACAGACCGTAAAACTCTTTACAAACTTCCTTACAAATTGACTGGAATTTTTGGATACTTATACAATTAAGAATGCATCAAATCACAATGCATTTTAGTGCCATTTGTCTGGAAAAGACAAGACAAGACAAACGCCAATGTGTTGCAGAAAAGTCAGCCATTTCTTGACAAACCGAATCAATCAAGGTATATAGACATCTAAAGGTCTTCAGAAAACACTGAGTTTTGTCGCCATAAAGACATCAGTGTCCATCGTTAATTGACAGCCATAAGGGTTTCTAAAGTAGTCCTGGACAAGAGGGAGTAATGGCTAACATAAATCTAGAAGTTTGTGCAGTAATTGTATCGGACCACACGTCCTTTGAGATTTCGGAGACCCTCGGCTCTCTTCCGTAAACATCTCTGGCTGAGACGTGCCGATTGATTGAGGCAGCAGAACTCCGTATAACATTTCAGTGATCTCCTCCATTGTGTGGGCACTAAACCCTAAGTATTGAGATTTTCAGATCGAGATAAGATCAGAATATTTTACCGCGAGTATGATTTCCAAGAGTTTTGTTTGTTTGATTTACGAATATGAAAATGTTCTGATATACATCCCCAAGAGATCGCGTTTGATCTTCCCGTGCGGAAAGCTTTATCTGAAAGTGATTTTGATAATAAAGAAAAAGTGAAATGAAAGCAAAAAAATAAATAAAGCAGAATTCCCTTTCTAGATAGATGTTCGCTAAGTTAATGCTGATGATCAACATATATTTTAATTGAACACTTTTAGTAAAATATGACGTTTGGTACGCACTCATTAAAACTCGCATTAAATTCGTTTTAGAAATAACTGGAATTTGGCAATGTTTTAATGATAAATCATATATTGTAGTTTTCCATAACAAAATGTCATTTGATTAATTATATTCATACTTTATCTAATCGTTTCTGTTGGTCGATGGGACTTGTCTCAAAGTGTCCTCTTATAGAGTTCTGAATATATTCATTAGTCATGTCTAGTATACTGCAGGAGTTTGCCTTCCGCCTCCAGACATGGCATGCTTATCAGTCCAATCTAATGGCAAATCGCCTATTTGCACGAAACCATTTCTAGTGGCAGTTTTCATGATGCATATAAAAGTGCAAAATCATTAGATCCAACAAACGATATGGACATTTACGGCATATTTTGAGTACAAAATCTTCCTCTCTTGAACGTTTTTAAATCTTCTTCCAGTTTGTTTACAGTCAAAATTGTGTTCAGGGTTTGTGCAAGGAGAATTAGAAATGCATATACTCGTAAATGGTGTCCGCTTTCTGAATTGAGTCTGGGACTGAATCATTTAAGGGATTTTGATATCTGACCATTGTTAACCGGTTTCTTAAATATATTACATTTCCAAATTGTAACCCATGTACATGTACATACAAAACACATACGTACATGCATTTAAAGTGCATGTAAGTGAGGTTGACAGCAACTAAAATTGTGATTTGAAACAGTAAACCATGTAATAGTGTAGTTTCTGAAAGCAACAGGGCTTCTCTTTAAATGAGACACACCATGCCATGTTCATATCAAACTTATTTTATCAAAATAATGTAGTTGTATGTTACAATTTTTTTCAAGATGAAAATATGCGATGTTTTGGAGTTATTACTTTGCTGTTCATATTTATTGCTCGTTTCTATTCCACATTTTTATACTTCGATGTTTCAATTCCCATGTTCAACGCTATTTTTGAATTAACATGCCATATGATAAGAAACACGCAAATGTGCTTCCATAGGAAAAACTACCAGCATGTATCTAATTACCCCATGGTCTGTGCACACGTCATGAAATAAACATAATCTAAACCTGCGGAAGGAACGCGTTTTTCGCTAGGAGTTCGTCTGTAACTTGATTAACTGTAGACATCCGCCAAGACGCTTTATCACGTGACTGTCCAGTTGGGAGAATCAGGCGTCTGGTTTTCGATTGACTTGGTCTACATTTTTCAGTAATTTGACGTCAAAATAGCCATCCCCAGTCTATCACGTGACCGTTATGTCACTCTGATTTGACAAGGTGCTACATGAGTTTAGACATGGCTGTTTCCGAAGCCTGGTTGTCTTGGTTTGTTTGTTAAGTCAATTGATTGGAGTCTACAACTTGTAAGAATGGCTATTGTCAATAAAGATGATACAAGTTTTAATACTTTGATAAGAATGGCATTTCTTTGCATGTATGTTATTCTTTCAATCCGAGGATTATTTTATTTGCCGTGATCGGGCGTGATAAGTAAACAAGAGTCATCAAACCGCTATGAAACAGGCAAACATGGTGACCCATTCGGGTCAACTAAAGCACTCTCTTAATAGCTGGTAATAGATTTTTTAAATTGTAAGTTTACTGATAAGGAAACTAGAATGCCCAGGTCTCAATTCCTCCTGCCTTACTTTGAGTTAAGTATTACTTCAATACGTATTTATTAATTCTTATAAATGTCACAAATAAAATAACAAAAACCGATTTATTTCTTACCAAAAAAAATGTAAATTAGGATGGTAACACGATATGCCAACTTAATCATTTACTTAGATATCTAAGCAAAGTTCAAGTATACGGAAAAGGTTTTTAAGGTTAAATGCATAAAAGTGTTTTGATACACTAACGCATCAGATACAAGAAAAAAAGTATGAACTATTTTAAAATAGGAAACAACTCCTGTACAGAAATCGAAAACCCATGTAGGTTAATTTCAAACTTCATTCGCCAGAACTATAACTATGTCGATCTAAAACTGATTTCAATTCTGAATGGAAGACAGTGGTTTGGATAGAACTCGGATCCAAAGAAAGATTGCCAGACATTTAGTTCCGCATGGTCAAAGACGCCCAGAATAAGATGCTTATTTCCCATCCGTCACATTTTCGGGAATTCATTGTGAATGGCGTGTATTGAACTCGGTATTTAAATGTGGCATTTAACTCAAATTGATCTAAATCCAAACGATATATTCTGATGTGAGCAGTCATGCTTAAGCTTCGAAATGATTTGTCAGTTTTGCTGAGATAGGATATTCGCATTAGATCGTGATGTACAGGAAAAAATACGCAAGCAATGCAGAATCCTGGCTCTTTTTCAGGTTCGCATTTTTGATTTCACTGTACGCAATGTTATCAGCATAATCATACTAATGTATTATAGGTTAAAAATGAAAGGCATTTATGAATGTATATACATGTATTTTCCTATAAACATTATTGGTTTATATTTATAAATACATGTATACATGCATTTTTGAGTTACTCTAGTAAATATTGTACTGGTATAGCTCTCTTGCTTGGCGGTCAGCATTTGGTAGTTGGTAGTTCCAGGACTGGTTTGCCCAGTATCAGGACAATGTGATCGGATGCGGTACCGGTATCATGCCGCGTGTCCTCGGAATGATACTGCAATGTTTCGGAAGTACCTTCACTAGACAGTCTCCAAATTGATGAAATACTGTCGGCGGGATGTTAAATCCAATAAACTAATTAGTATAAATTTTGAAAAAAATATATGCATTCCTCTCCATGTCTGTGAAACCCTAACCGTGTGTGTGATCCATCAGTCCTGTTAATAGAAGCTTTAACACAGCGCTTTGCGTGACACTACATAATGCATACATGAAATATGGCCACATAAGGCTCCTAATGATTACTTCTTACATCATAGTAGTTTGTTTAATAACAGGGAAATTCTATACTCATCCGCTTAGACTGTGTACAACTTTGCCCAGGACAACAAATCTCGTAAACCATCAATTGAAAACTATTACTTTGTTAATATTCTAGACAATTGTATTAATGCTTGGCCTAGTCCCTCACCAAATTCCCCGAAATAGAATCGAAATCTAATGAGCATTTATTTAATTTTCTGGATTGTACTCGAGGCGTGATAATTCGTTTGCACGCATACAATGGTCCATTAGCGTTTACCCATGATCAGTTATCAATTGACCGAAAAAATATGACATTTATTCAATTTATATGCTGTTGGCCATTAAAACGGAGCTAGGGGTTGTTTCTACGTTTATTTGTTTATGGATGAAACATGAAATCTTGCGATTCAAAACCATCACATTAAATAGATGAATCTGCGAACTATTTCGTCTGTTATTCACTGGTTGCACCCCCCCCCCCCCCCCACCCCACACACACACCAAATAAATGTAAATTTGTGAATTCAAGAGTAAATACGCACTCAGATTGAAGTTATCTTTTTCATTAGATTACAAATTATTCTTATGTTTATGATAAACAAAGTTCTTAGGAGAGGGAAATGTAGTAAGCTCATATCATTTCAGTTTGGATAATTGATAAAAAAGCTTGATTACAAAAATACAAAATACCGAAATGAAATATATGATTTTTAGAATTACTGACGTTAATGGGTAATTCATTGATGACTTAATCGCTGTTTTAATTACGCAAATTAGAATATAATGACATTAAACAAATGTTTACTGATAATTTCATTTGAAACATGATTAAACGTAATAGGTCATTTTTAGGGAACTAATGTTTATCGATCTCTCAATGACGTATTTGTTGATATGATAGCGAAACGTGTTTTGTGTATTTGTGTTCAGCATATATAAGCAGTACAAGGAAGGGACGGTGGCCGAGCGTTACAGTCGTGGACTACAAATCTCTCAGCCCCTCACCGCTGTGGGTTCGAATCCCGGTAGGGACTTCGGATTTTTCATATGAGGAAGCCTTCCAGTTGGCTTGCGGTAGGTCAGTGGTTCTACCCGGGTACCTCTATGTACTCGGGGTCTTCCTCCACCTGTAATTAGCTGGACGTCGCTATATGATTGAAATACTATCGCAGCGACGGTAAACCCCAGTACAACAACAACAAGGAAGGGACGATTTTTGTGACTTTGGGGGCGCGGGGTTTTGGGTTCTATCACTGGATGTGTACATCAAATTATTTCGCGCTCAGTATATAAGGGTAGTTGCAGGACTGGTTGACCCGGTGTCAGAATAATGTGACTGGGTGTGGTAGCATGCCACATGTCTACGGCATGATATTGCAGTGTGACAGCACTATATATGTCTCAAGTAAACATCGTCTCCAAAGGATTGAAATACAAAGAAACACACATCAAATTATTTCAAATATTGTTTTAGCTCTGATGTACGGCATTCTTGCTTGGCGGTGGTATCACGGCTTTGCCAGGGCATGGTAAATTGACTGTAGTCCAGTGACATCATCGTCATTATTTACATCATCATTATCATTATTTCTGTTTAACAAAAAGATGGGTTCTTTCAATCAAGACGTGATGCCAGGCTGCTCAAATATCCTTGATCTTAAGTCGTACCCAAGCCTTATGTCCTGTTTCTGAATTAAGGTCATTAAAAATATTTGTATGGCTGGTTCCCAAAATCGTATGGAACTCCCACTCTATTAATAGTTTGACATATTCTATTCAATACCTTGGCGAGTGTCCAGTATCAGAAGCAACATTTTTTTTAAAATATTTTTTGTAAAGTAGGTCAACGGCAGTTCACCACGTGCTTTACGCTTACACTGATTGGATAAACAAAACTTGATTGACAATTAAGGAACGGCCCATTTCATTTTTTCTCATGAATAATGCTGGTCACCTCGGTACTTTTTCACATAAATATGTCATGAAACGTGTTCCAACCTTATTATAGATCTCAAGTATAACTTATGGTAGAATTTAGTTGATAAATTGAGCCCAGACCCGATTTATGCATCATATCTAATCATGTAAAATATATTTCATTCGCAAAGTTTATTATACAAGAAATGTAATGTTCGTCAAATAAAGATTGGTCATCAAAACGCTATTACGATTTCTGTTTTATTTCTGAAAATTGTAAACTCCTAAAGAAGTAAGTTATTCCGAATCGCTCCGTGTCGTAATTGTTTTAAACAGAAATGTAATATATCAGTATTTCAGTTAATGAAAATTAAACACTGGGCCATGCTATAAACCTTCCTAAGAAGAAAATATTACACATTGTTCGAGAAAGCATTAATTTTACTTTAACTAGTCAGGATTCCTAAACAAATATGGCTTTAGTCTTCAAGATAAAATCTCATTAAAAGAAATGTGGGCAAATTTCCGATTATATCAAGAGGGAAAAGTGAACTAAATAATTTTATCAGCTACGGTTAGTGGAGTTTCATTTAAAATTTATGGTTATCTTATTCGTTTGGGATTTAAAGCAATTTGTATATGATTTAAGATATATAATTCAGCATAATGTTATTTTAATTAAATAGAATTACATTTATACCAAAATGATTTTTGAAAACACAAGTGTTAACTTGGGCATTTTTAAGTATACTGAATATTTGGTAATGAAAACAGTACAGTGATTATAATACATGTTGTATATTTAAAATCACGACTGCAATGTTCTATAAATAGAATATAATCACCCTAAATTTGTGGCCATTCGAACTCAAAATTTTGACAAAAATCAAGAACTTTCACAAATTTTTAGTGACTTCTAAGTCGGATAGAGTCTATTAGGACATTTCTCAAGACAGTAGAATCCTACGCTCCTTTCGGTCTTCTATGTCTGTAGAAATGTCTTAATATACTCTTTCCTATACTAATTTCGCCTGTATAACTAAGCATTGTTTTACCATTGACGTTATTGTCGTCTTCGTCAGCATGCAAATGATAGTTTCCATTTTAATTTCGGAGTGTATCATGAAAAAACCATTGCCTCATTGACCTTTTGTTTCGAAGAAAAAGTCGAGCTATTATGATTGCTGGGCTGTCGTTGTCGTCATCGTGAAAAGACTTTAATGTAACCCATTACTAAAATATTTTTTAACAGACGAGCGTTGGCATCCGCATGCGGTGCTCTTGTTTTATCTTCGCATTCAATATGATTTTTATTTTTTTGAATTTTGTTGAACATTCCTTATCTCTACCAGACAAAAATTGGCATTCGCCTCCGATACTCTTTTGTGACTTGTTTTGTCATATCAACATTAAAATGTTTACATTCATAAGGAAAATACTGTTGGCGTACTTTAAATAAACAAGAGTATTCTTTTGAACACATGTGTCACCTGCTGAAGCGTGGCGAAAAAAGTTTTACGGACAAGCCTGACGGAAGTGACACACAGACAGACAGACAGACGGACAGATGACAGAAAATTGATCCCAATGTGTCACCTCTGCTTACAGCAGGTGACACAACAATAAGGTGTATATGAATCCACAATATGGCTATTCCATCAACTTAGTAACTTAGTGTTATGTAATCCTGAACTGCTTAAATATTTCATTTCTAAACAAATACTGATGATAAGTATGAAAAATACTTGTATCGTATTCTTTCATTAATTGGGTATTTCGTGTAACGAAAACCGTGGAATATGGTTTCATATCATTTAAGAGTTTTACTTAGCGCTCAGTGAAAGTATTGTTGGTAGTATAGAACCATTTCGTATTTAAGTCGTTAAAAAAAAATAAAAAATATTATACATGTGTTATCACATATACTGTTTTCCCATAACTTTATAAATACTCATTTTGACGCCCCTATAGGAGCTTTCTGACCTGAGTCTGCTTTGACTAAGAAAAATCCATTATATCACAAAGAATTTAAAATTTCAGTAAATTTATAATCATTAATGCATGGATATGTACATGAATATTCATGAGGTAAACGGATATTCAACATTTCATGATCGTAACACACAATATTCGAATACAAGATACAATCATACTTTTACATTTGGGAGGATTTAATTATATCAATATCACAAATAAATCCTTTGTCAACAATATAATGATAAAACAACCATTCAAGCTATAAACAGTACCCCATCTGGCAGAGTTGCAGTATTAGCAATTACGTTTTAGTCTCCTGTAAACCGATCTTAGATGGCTTGACATTGGAAGCCGTACCATCAGAATTGGATTACAGTCGTGTACAACATGGATTTACTGTTAAAAATAAAGTAACAGGGACCCAATACCTGCATTATTTTTTCATTTACTTTTCATATATTTTTTCTTTTTTTTTTTCAATTTTAAGATTAGGTCCCGCTGAATATTTTTTCTTCAAGTTTTTAAATACTGCAAGTCCCGCCGGTATTTTTTTTTTCAATAATTGTAAAACTAAAAAATCAAGTCCCTCTTGAATATTCTTAGTGCTTTAAATCCAAAAGTTTTTTTGAGACATTAGCCAATAGCAGAAATACTTTGCATTATATCACTGCATTATGATGGTGGTTTGACACATTTTTAAATTTATGTTTTGTATATTGATGAGTACAATAAAAGAGAAAAGTAACACATTGTTATTTTTTTAACCTTATAAGCAATGTTGATGTATTCTTAATTTTTCTCTTTACAGCCCCTAAACAAACGACACATAGATGATTATCCCCGCTATCCCTCGAGGAATGCCCGGTCCGCCTCAATTCGCAGCGCCCCGGAAGACCCGTGCTTCTCGTGCCTCAGAACCACCGTGCATTGCTACAACATCGTCATCCTCGTGAGTAGATTTTATAACAATAATTTTATCATGTTTAAGGTAAAATCCCTGTAATGGTTCCGCTACATTTCGGACTTCATTGCCTTTCACGGAGGCAACCAAGATTTCCTAATGTTTCATTTGGGTACCTTGGTTATCTTGATAGAGGTTGAATGGTCCAAGACGTAGCGGAACCATTACAGGAACGTTACCTTTAATGAACATATTCTTCGTAATTCTGTAATGTGTCTGGAATGAGAGACTAAAAATTGACTGTAATTTCAAAATGATCTCGTTTTGGCAACATTTTTTCTTCATTTCTCACAACTGCAGCAAAATTTATTAAATTTATCGTTTTGTTTTAAGACGAACATGGCCGAACAAAGTTCAGCTGACACTATGTTTGGATGCAAAACAGGGGAGAGAAAATATCTGTGAAATCATTAATTGTCATGGGACACCAATTTTTCTTGTCGATTTCGAGGAGGGTTTTATATCCACGAATATTAATCCCCACGAAAACGTGTCTCTTATATAATAGACCTAACGTTTTCTAGGACATAGATCCACGAATAAATGTACCAACGAAATACTCTTATGTACGTAATCAACCAATTGTTAATGTTTGCGAAAATTAATGATTTTACAATCATAGCATAAGTAATACTTAAATGCATAGTGACGAATTTCATAATTCTCGTATCTTTACTATTTCATCTCTTGATGGATTTTATAAGTTATTAAAGTAATACTTAAGTCAACCTAGACATAAACTTGTGTTTTTCGTTAAATAGGAACAGGGGAATACATTTCTACCTTCGAAAGTATAATGTATTGGCATGGTTGACGGATTTCGACTGTAGGCACTAATCTTTGTTTTTCATTTTCTTCGACGGAAACAAACTTAATGCGAATCGTAAGCTTTAAATTTAAAAGAGTAACTTGACCATTTGACAACACTTAGCGGATTTAATACGGCAGGCAATTATAATGTCAACACAGGGCCAGATAAAGAAGCAATTTGAAGTACATCTTAGTTTAAAATGAACATGTCGACGGTTTTTCTTAAATTCCCAGGAAGTCGGCATAGAGGCTCTGTAGTTTCTTAATATATTTACGCAAGTACTGCGGAACTTCGACAGAAAACTTAATGACACCTCGTCGATTTTCATTAAATCCTGCTATGAACCTGGGAAAGAAAATATATTGTTTAGCCCACTCTCGAAAACACTATCGTAAAAGTAGAATGTTCACATTGTCTGCCTCATGAAGAGGTTTCTAGTTTTAGCTGAGGTTAGATTGAGCTGCATTTTTCAATAATAACAATGAACAGTTAAAAAGGATATAAAAATGAAA
The DNA here is from genome assembly GCA_021229015.1 of Solen grandis. Classification (NCBI taxonomy): domain Eukaryota; kingdom Metazoa; phylum Mollusca; class Bivalvia; order Adapedonta; family Solenidae; genus Solen; species Solen grandis. The sequence continues at coordinate 89,526,783 of CM037777.1, forward strand.
TCCTTATTGTTAACTCAGGCATCTTCGTTCCCTTTGAGTTAGAGACATTTGTGTTTGTTTTGATACCAAGAATACCCTGAAATTTACTTTGAGTTATTAGAATATGTCAAAAACGTCTAAAACAAGAGTTAATCAAGTTTATCATCTGAAACAATGATGATGCCTGATAATGATGATGATGATGATGTCACACATATCCTTCACAATTTTTTCAGTCTTGCTAAACAAAACTGCTAAGTCCTTCCGACGGAAATAATCTGTTCAGACATTTCTCGAGACAATAGAGGCTTACGCTCGCTTCGGTCTGCTAACGAAATTCACTGTGAAAATGTCTTTATAGACATTCTGTAAGGAAGAAGGTCCATCATAAATAAAAAACACAATTACTCCATATTATTTTCAAGAGTTGCTGCCCCTTTCTACCATTTGACTTCGTTTTAGATTGTTGAGTCAAGTTGAGCCACTGTAGCTTTGATTCAAAAGATCTGTAAATTTTTCTAACTTTCAGATACTTGGACTTGGGGTCCTGGGCATAGGAGTATGGCTGCTAGTCACAGAGTACAGCGCTCGCGAGGTATCGGTCCTTGTGGGTTCGAATCTGTTCGAGATCGGAACTTACCTAATGATCGGAGGGGGTGGAACTATCGCACTGCTGGCCTTCTGTGGCTGCTGCGGAACCATGAGGGAGGATAAATGCGTTCTAGCATTTGTAAGTACACGACATTTTAGTTCGTCTGTATTACAAAGAAAAAAGTCGAGAGGTTTTGTCATCACTCTGGTGTCGACGTTGTTGTTGTTGGCTTCGCAATCGTGGTAAAAAAAACGTTAACCTTGGTCATAACTTCTAAAATATTAAACTTTCTGTCATCAAATTTCATATACTTATTCACTATCACAAGGGCTGCATTGTACTTTTGACCTGAATTATCTCCCCTTTAAAAAATGATAAGCTTTGGAATCCTCATGCGGAGCTCTTGTTTTATTAAGATGCCCAAGCGCTTTAAATCTATCTTAAGGGTCTAGAACTCAAATGCATTACCTCCAGTTGAAGAGCATTTATGAATAGGCGCCAAGTTTGACACACGGGTTTAAATACATCTGGAAAAAGTCATTAACCATTTACCATAGTTTGTCTAATATATCATATTTTCGGTATATTATGCTCTTTTTGTGTTTCCTAACAGCACGCATTATGTCCCAGTCTTGATGTCCTTTTAATGCCTAAGGAAGCATTCTAGCATTTATGAGGATATGTCATTTTTGTGAGTTATTCTTTCTAGCATGTAAGTACATTGCCCTTGTACTAAGGCGTTCTGGCAGCACACTTTTTTTTTTTTTTTTAATATTTCATGTCTTTTCCAAGACACAGATTACTTGTGCAATCCGGGAAAACGCTGAGAGAGATTAATTCGTTAAGGTGTATATCTTTATTAACATAAAATACACTAAGAAAGTATTTGCTATTTTCGGGATTGTGAGTTTTGTATTAGTATTAATTTTCATATGAAAATATATACTTTTTAATATTGAATATATTGCTCTTGCTTGCGATTGAATCCAATTATCATGTCCAAGACTTTGATAAATATTTTTATCTCAATAACTATGACGATGCTGTAAAAACAACAGTCTGTATCAAAAATTGTTACAAAATATAACTTTCTGATGAAATAAATGATTTTTATTTCAAAGCATTGCATATATAGTTCTGAAAAAGAACTATGCATAAATTTTGATTTTAGTTATTTATTTGAATGATATTTGAAATAGTTTATGATCTACATTGCATTGTTTTCTGAAATTCAGTAACTGATCAGTAAGTCTTGATTTCTCCACCTAAACTCTTAAAACACCTTGCTACTCGAAGTTGTATGACGTATTTGTAGATATGGTTACAAATTAATCCTTAACTAGAATGGATTTCCTAAGCATTTTAACCCGAATCCCCGGCAGAAATGTATTAACACAAGAAATATTAATGCGAAAATTCGGAAAACTGTAGCTGGGACTCCGAGATATTAAATTGTTAATGCGGTAATGAAATTAATCGCCGATGTGTTTAATTTAATTGGTGATAATATTTCTTAATTAAGCACACAGTCGTGATCATAATACTTTATAACAAAACTTTTTTTTACAATACAAAGCACGGTTATAATTGTATCAACAGTAAAAGTTTTTATTGGAAAAAAAGATATATGAATAAAGAACTTGTTTGTAATTCGGAATCAGAAAGGTAATAATATTATCTGTGGAATTAATTACTGAAAGGAGAAATGGTTTCTGTGAACATTTAAGCATATCAAAAGTTAATGAACACAAGAAATAAAGGAAAGAAGATAATACATTGTACATCATTAATAGAAGAAAGAACTGAAAATAAAAATTTATAAACAGGAATTAAAACAAAAAAGAAATTTAAGAGATAAATAGATTATTCAAGTTGTATGATGGGTAACATATATATCCGATAAGAGATAACCATCGGCTTTGAAAACTGTAAGAATGATAATTAAGGTGTGATCACTTTTTGATAAGGTTGAAAGTAGCGTGAATTGATATGAAAGAAGTAAATTAAATCCAATAAAAAATAAAACAACTCTCTATTTTTTTCTTCTTTTTTTTGTCTAAAAGTTATACTGAAATTATCAACTATTAAATTTCGTTTTAGATTCTAAAGTATGCAAATATGTTGTGTTCCCAACTACTTTTAACCGATTCATCTGTAAAAGGTCAACCTTAATTATGGGCCTATTGTCAAAGATACCTTAAGCCTGCATGTATAAAACATCCTTATCTTTTCTTATTATATCCCATCAAGTAACCAACCAAACCAGCAAACGGGATAAAAAGGTGAACAGCCTCGCTTTGAAGTAAAGACATCACGTGGCGCTTATTTTTCATATTTTTAATCACACGAGATTGCTTGAACAGAACGAAAATGGAAACTCTGGAAATTTTATTAGGGTCGTAAAGTAATTGAGTGGACAATTTGCTGTGAAATGATCAACGAAAATGCCATTCATCGCTGTTCAACATCGAGTCTTCAAAATTATGCGAGATTGTCTCAACCTTAATTATGGCCGGTGTGGTTCTTTAATAACTTGAAATTTTCTAGAACGTTGATTTTCATTCGAATGTTAAGGATACACATTGTAAGAGGAATCTTAGGTAGGGTGGCCACTAGAAAGGTTTAGTTAAACCGTTTCTTTCATTTGTTCTTTCGTTCTAACTTTCTTTTTAACAACTCCTATCAGAATATATTTGAATCCCATCGTGACTTATATTCTGGTATTCTTCAGGATTAACAACAAATGAATGTACTGAACGGTTAATGCTCTATAATAGTAAGCTCTGATTCTCGCTCGCGACCTAACGTGTACTGATATATCCCGTGTGCTCGGCGCTCAGCATAACTCTGTTCCAAAAGAAAATATGCACTTTTGAAATTTAACTGTTTCAATATTTAGCAAACATAGAAGTTTCAATTTTCACACAATATGTCATCGAACTAGACCAAAATCTCAGAATGTCACGTGGTAATTATTTTGAACTAGATCGATGACAAATACACAAGAGATTAAGTGTGCGAAAATTAAAACTGATATATTTACTATATATTGAAATATTTAAAATTAACAAGTACACAGTTTCCTATTGGATTGGGTATATAAGGGTGGTTGGACGCTTGCTGTGGTATTGGGACTCATGTTTGTGGTGTGTTGCCATGCTTCTTATCAAAAAGAATTATGAAAATTCCATTAAAACATTCGATATGTTCTGAAATGTTGGCAACATATATGCCAAAATATATTCCGGAAAATACACGTACGCGCATCCTAGAAAAATACTCCTGGGAAGCATGCCCCCGGAACTCCTAATCCTGGCCTGCACACACCAATTTAAGGCCCAGCTTAGTCAATTGGAAAGTCTCTAAGTGACTAGGAAATTGTCTGTCGGACTTAAAAATATTCGAGTAACAGAGTATGTTTTCATTGACTTGTCAATGGTGTTATATACTTAAAAAAAAAGGTAAAACCATAATGCTTGCGTTTTAGAAATACTCCATGCGTTTACAAAGACTCAACTGAGGGCCCTTCCCTGCTGATATTATTCATTGGAGTCCCTTGATCCGTGGCCTGCCTAAAAGGAATGACTTCAGAGAAAATAAATAACTAAAGACAATGAGACGATCAATCGAAACGCGTAATTAAAATTGTCGGTTCCATGAATGAGTAATGGCCGTATAAGTAGGCGTGTTGTATTTGATTACGGTGGTCTGGCCGGCACAATTGTTTACTTATGAATATTTTATTACCATTTAACCACCGCAGTACAAGGGACAGATTAAATACACCGCTTGATACCTAGTGTTACTACACGTGACTTGTTTTAGTAATCTCAATATTTTTTTTTATTTTTGAGTGATCGGATGAGTCTGTCGTTTTTTTAACAAAGGTTTTAATGTTCTAATAAATAATAATGTCATAGTCTGTAATTAGAGGTCTCTGATTGCAAATATTGGGAGTGCCTTTTGTCAGCAGTGTTTTATATCTAAAGTATATTCAGTCCTACTCAAATTAATGATGAGGGTTTACTTTGTAGGCAGAAATATATCTGTGTCAGGACTCAGGTGTTACTAGTAATGTGGAATGGTTTTGTAAAATTGTTTACTAAATGTCAACTGCGGGTCATATAGCTTAATTGGGTAACATGTGCAGATTGGGGGGTGGGGACATATCTTATTTCCAAAATGCAATAGTGATAAGAAGGCCATAATGCAGAAGGTCAGAGTCTCATCTACATACTGGTGTATAATTCCACACATTGTTAAATGGGAAATAAACATACATTTTTTTCCACAGTCACTGATTGATCAGTTTAAATCAGCTTAATATACCGGGTATTACCGATCCTGTAATGAAATGATCTATACTATCGCAGTGACAGCAGACACCAAAACACAATATAACATGATGTGTATTAGCCTAAAACGTATATCTAAACATTCCTAGCTATTCCTGACCATTAACAGACAAAATTACATACACAAAAAAGAGAGACACAACATCTTTTCCAGAGAAGTAGGTCGTTGATATTCTTCTTACAAATATTTTTAATCTATTTCGAAATAATATCATGTTTGTTCTTTATTGAAAATTAGTATTGAAATTAAGCGGCATTACTTATAAGTCGTGCGGGAGATAAACTCATTATAGATATAATTCTGTGAAGATCTAGCCACAGGCAATATACCGTGCATTTCTTGTATCAACAAACTTTTTATTTCTTGGTAAATCTATGATTAATTCTAAAGTTTAACAAACAGGACGTTACAAACATAGGTTTGGCTGATAAGACAAGCTACACCGTATATGTTGTATACTTGTTTCATGAGATTTAAAGCTCAATTTGGGTGGTTTTGATTTGTTTGGTTTAGATAAGATAAACATGAAGTACAATTTCGATCGAATACGCAGAAACCCACTGCTTGAAATCCTAGCTGTTAAAACTTTAAATGTTAGATATTGAAAATAACTTTGTTGTTGTGCGTTTTGTCTACATTTATAAATGTAGATTGTTTAAAGATGGCATAGGTTTGTTTTATTTATGAAATGCAAGAGATTTGATTTCGCTTGTTGAGCTCACCTGAGCATGTAGTGCTCATGTGAGATTTTAGGATCAATGGCTGTCCGTCCACAATTGTTTCAAATGGCATCTCCACTGGGCTAAAATTGATGGAACTTGCTTGTGATGTTCCTTGCATAACTCTACCAATTTTGTTCAAAGTGTTCGGACTGTTGCATATCTGTGTCACTTAAAATTTTAAAGTGGTATCTTTAAAAATATTTTTCTCCGAATCACACGGCATAGAGTTTAGATATTAAGTGTGTGGCATTGTCTTATTAACCTTTACCAAGTTTGTTCAAATCATCATGGCCTTAGGGTCAAAACTGGCTCCTCTCCAGGGGTCACTTGATTTTACATAGACTTATATAGGAAAAACTAGAATTTTTCTTGTCAGAAACCACAAGGCCTGGAGTAAAAATATTTGGTGTGTAACATGGCTATGTATACCTCAACCAAGTCTGTTCAAATCATGGCCCCAGTGTCAAAATTGACCCCACCCCAGTGGTCATTTGATTTAATATAGACTTATTAGAGCTATGACCTTTAAATTTGGATAGCAGGTACAGTTTTAAGATGATCTTGCTGTACTTCCGCATGGGTTATGTATTTAGTATGACTCATAATACAATAATTGGCAATGAAGGCAATGTTTTTCAGATGAGCAATTCAGGGCCATCTTCGTCCTCTTTTCTTTTATTTATTTATTTATTTTTTTTTTTTTTTTTTATCTGGGAATGAGTTCTAGCTTATATTTTATGAAATACATCATGACAATATTCGGCTTCGTTTGTTATACCAATCTATTACATAATGTAATTAGAACACATGTACACACACAATTTTTTTCATATTTTTTCAATGTATTTATAAAAATCTGTATTGATTTCAGCAATTTCTAGTTTTAATATTAAGGATTTCATTTACCCGAAGCAAATTCTCTCTCTTTTGAGGTAGAAATTGTCACTTAAAATGAAATGGGAGAGAGAAAAACCCTAGCCGATCATTATGTCAGCGGGTCTTACATATGAGGTCATCCATTACTGCCAGTGTTGGATCGCAAACTTCGCCATCAGTTTTGAATGCAGCACGTCGTTCAAAACTCGAGCCGCTAATGAGTTCTTGGTAAAGTGTTAACAAACTGAATATTTTACACATCAATCGCAGAAACTGACCTTTTTGAAATGAAAGCCACCTGGGTAACGCCGTCATCGTGCATATTTGAACAGGCCATGGACGCCTCTTTGTAATCACTCTGACTGAAAATCCTGGGGCACCCATAATGCATTATCCCCATATGCTTTATGTCTTAATTATGGGGATAATTACATAAGGACTTAACTTATTTTGATGACGTTGCTCTTGGACTGCTTTTTAGTCATAGGATACCGTTTTCCATTAATCTACATACATATTTTGCCCATTACTCTTTGATGCTATTATCTTTTTAATAATTTGAAGGAACACGGTTAGGCGGGAAAAAAAAGTTGTTTGTTTCCACTTACATCGCCGAAAAAAATAGGGTCGATTGGTCGGCTAAACCTTTTTTTTTTTTGTAACTTTTTTTTTCCATTTTACCTTATTTTTGAGAGAAATTGACGAAAAACATATTTTTCTAACCGTAATAGCCCGAAAACTACGAAAAAAAGTCGGTGCAAAAAATAAGGCCGGTCGGGTTAGTGGAAACATGTAACTTTTTTATTACTCCTGATAATTCAACGATGGATGGAGAAGTCGTTGGGCATTTTTGTCAGAGAAGCAAATGATTAAATACAACTGTATATTTTATGTATTTCTTTAGACTAAATATGGTTAAAGGAATAAGAGCGTGATGTATATGTACACAATATTTTTTCTCACCATATTGAGAGACAGTTTGACCTTTTCCTTTCAGTATGGAGTGACTCTCACCATTGTTTTATTTGCTCTGTGCGTTGGCAGCACGCTTGCCTTCATGTTCCGTGGAGCGGTAAGTATCCCTTGGTAAAAGTTTCTGTCAAATAAATAAAATAACTAGACACACAAATCTCCTTTAAAATCTCGGAGTTTTACCGTAATTTGAATACGGTCGTACATCACAGTATAAATAAAGCTTAAAGACCACGGTGACTTATATCCAAGAGGTTACAAACATATATATAGGGGTGAAAGCGAAACTATGCTAAGTGCATATAAATATATAACCACTTAGCATAGTTTTGCTCTCACTCCTCGACATAGTGATTTAGATTCTGCATTTGGCGTGTTCAGAACGAAGATCTTGCGCTTGATTGTACACTGTGAAACTGGTAGACAGTTTATAAGGGTAGCTCGTCTGTATTACTAGTAGTAAAATTGACAAGCTGTGTTTATTTCGAGAAGTGTTCTGCTGATCACTCGAAATAATAGGTACAATCAAAATGCATCGTACGAGAAAATTATATTTTACAACAATACATATCAGTTTGAATATACATAGATCTATTATGTCTCAGAGGGATATGAAATATGAATAAAAGCTAAAAGTCATTTGAATCAAGTTCATATCATTTCAGAGAAGTGCATAAAACTATCTGGTTGAATGTTAGCGTGTTTGTTTCTCTCTGATTTAGAATAATGGTGCTCAGTTTCTTTCTTTATGATGTCAGAAAGTTTTTCCCCTATTTTTAAAATTTTGAAACGTTTTTGCAGCTCTCTGACTCTGTTAAGGATCACGTTCTCGAAACACTTAAGACCGGATACGGAGTAGACCTTAGAAAGAATGGAGATAACCGCCTAATTACAGATGCTTGGGATTCTATGCAAAGAAGTGTAAGTAATCATATTCGAATTATCAATGACAATGTTTTTTAATATTTGTTGTTTTTGTTTGTTTGTTGTTGTTTGTTTGTTGTTTGTTTTTTGTTGTTTGTTGTTGTTTTTTTTGTTTTTTTTTTGGGGGGGGGGGTCGTATTTAGAATTTTACAACAATGTTAATTGATTTGATAGTAAACGTATTGGGTTTTATTTTATTAACTTGGGTTCACTTGTCTAATAACGCTAAGACGGTAAGAGTAGGGTGGTGGTGGTGGTGTTTTTTTAACTCGAATCTAGACTGAGTCAACATAAAATCGAATTAAATACACAAACTGAGGTTAAAATGTGGCTATCTTTTCTAAGATCATCATTGAGAAGAAAAACGGTCGTAGCGCACACATTTCGCATGAATATCAATTTGAGTTACACCTAAAAGGACAAGGAAATACAATGATTATAGTTTCATTGGTAATATGGCCCCCTGTCTACGAAAATACTTAAGGCCTGTATGATCTCAGGCCCAAATTTGATTATCAAACTCAAATCCTGAATATTGAAATTAATTGCCATTATTTGAATCTTAAGTTTAATTTTCTTTTTCGAGAACACGGGGCCTGTACTTTTAAGTGGTCCGTGATATTGCGTTTGTTCCACTTGACAGCGCCATTCTTATATGCCGCGCTGTCCAATCGAAATCACGTGACAGTTGCGATCGTTTTCCTGTTAATCGCACACAACACCTCCCCTTCTCTGCTCTGACTTATTTATGAATATTCATGCTCCGCTGGACGAGTTATAGATTTGATTAACTCTTAAATGATGTGTTTTCGATTTTATTAACTTAGATGTGTCCATTTGGGAATTCGCTAGCCACTGTTTCCATCAATAAAATGTCAGTTTATATATCTATGTCGCGGGACAGGGGTTCGTAAGACCAAAGGTGATTTATTATACCAGTATAATTGTATTTTTATCATAATCAAATATAAGGTCTTGATATGTAAGTATTTGTGCCTGTAGAAAACAATGTTTTATGAAGTGATTCATTCGCGGATGTGAGACAAACGTGGTGTTCTTATGAAAGCATCGCCTATATGTATGCAATAACACATTTGATGCATTATACACTGTATCTACTTTATTTCTAGATCATCCTTATGTGTACAACTAGTTTGTTTTAATATGTTTAAGATCTTTACATTGACAAACTGGTACTTTAGTTTCCAGAAAAAACCTTTAAGTAACAGAATCAAGTGTAGTTACCAATACACCCACGTATATTTTAGCATGAGAGCAGTGCTTTATACATAGAAAACATCTAGAAAGACATGAGCTTTGGTAGACCACATTCGTATCAAATCACATTTGTAACAGATGTTTTTTTTCGAATACGTTCTATTGTAAGAAAAAATATATTTTAATATCAAAATGATGCTTGTAATTGGTTTAAGGTAATTCCATCCATTATTATAATCATGGTCCTTCAAATGCCTAAAAAGACCAGTACAGATGCGAGCATCCATTGACTTGTAATTATAGGTTCTTTAGCTGAAAGTCTATGCATTTTTGCCTTGACTTTAAAATTTTCATGATCACTTAATGGACCATGATCACAATTTAATGATGGATGGATTACCTTAATGTATTTTGCCTCTCCTTATTTTTCAGCTTAAGTGTTGTGGTGCGTACGGCGGTATAAACAGCACGTATTCCTGGGCAGCATACAAACTACAGTCAAAATGGTATCAAAATACAAATAATCGTAAGTGTCATTCTCTCTCTCCTTTTTTTTTTTTTTTTTGGCATTTGGCCCTTATTTATAATTCGTTATAAAACTTAAAAATGGGTTCACACTACGTCAATGGGGTCGACGTTTACCTACGTTTCCGCTACTATGTATTGTTAATTTTAAAAAGGTTGATGTTCGCAGTAAAATAAACAATGAAAGTGAAAATGGTTGGGGAAGGATTTCTTTTTCAAGAAGCAGATATATTATTTGAAAGTTTTCAAGAGAGGAAAATAACAGTTGTAGGTTTAATGAAATGTTTAAGGTGGCTGCATTACTCACAAGTGCTTCAAGTCAGTGCGAACTTATATACACAGTGAAATATGTGTAAATTTAGCAGGAAACGTACCTGGACGCTTAATCTAATAGATTAATTTAGACTGAAGTTCAGAAAATTTGTCCTCCGTTTGCAAATGTTGTGCTCATTTTGTAAACGTTACTGAGCACTATTAAAAATATGACAACTTAAGTGAAAAATAAATCAGTTTTCTGAGGATGCAGTCTTGACGTTCTTGTTTCTTCTCCAACTTACGCTGACCTCAGCTAACCTATCCTGAGTAACGTATTCGTCCGCCGAAGTTGGACAAAGTTGGCGGCAGCTGCACAAAGTTTGCAAAAGTTCGCCTACGCCAATAGTAAATAAATCCATTGCTGGCTCTAGCGTATACACGCGATGTGATAAGATAGGAAACGTTTGTAAAAATGATGTACACAGAGTGTAAAACATCCATAGTGTGACTGAAAAAAATCCTTCTCGACTACATTTGGGCTCATTATTTTTAGACATTTCAAACGCTGGACACCACCAGAACAAACTTTCGTATTGTAAACCCTGGTGTAGATATTTGCAATTTTTTTATGTCTGTCTGTCTGTCTTGCAATTAATCTGAATTGCGTAGTTTTAATGTATTGAAAACAGAATAAGTTTTTTTTTCGCACCTTTGCCTTGGTAAAAATATGAGCAAATTCGTAATTCGTCTACGACTTATAATACAAAACAGACATTAAAATGCAATAAACAAACACACACACACCGCCGTGTGGCAGCTACGTAGCTGTCTCTCCGAATGATTGAAATATTGTTGTTGGGGCGTTAAACCCACCAAGCAAACACACACGCACGCACAAACTATTTCTATATTAGGGAATAAAACGGTTTAATAGCAAGTCTTGAAGAGACAAGAAATTTTCATGTTTAGCTTTGCCATTTCCTGGACAACACGTTACACTTCCTGTGCAAATGCATTAATCATGTATAGATAAATCAACTAGTCTCCAAAAAATTAAAAGCCTACCGTGCTGATAAATATATTAAAGATTAGATCTCTTTTGCATATACACTGGTGAATTTGCTACGTATTATTCGTTTAGAAAGGTGCCTTATAGATAGCTGGTCTACCGTTGACGATGATTTACATACGAATAACATGGATGAGAAAACGTGAGGGAAAGCATTGACAACAATTTGGTGTGTGCGTGGCGGGGCGGGGGGGGGGGGGGGGGCTACATTCTTATTTATAACATGGGCTTCATGGTCCAGTGGTAATGTACCCGACTGTATATCCGACCGGTATGGATTCGAGTCTCGGTTGGGGACCTTCTAATGCGCAAAGTACTGATCCAAAACAGGAACCGTGGAGAGTGATTAGTATAAATTGTAAGAACTTTTCCCCGTCGACGCAAAATGAATAAGTTTAAACCTAAACTTAATAACACGTATCATGTTGCATACCTATTGTGAAATGGGGAGAACTAGATCTGTACACATTGAGGTCATGCTTGAGTAATTTGTTGTTTAATATCAAATTCTTCTAAATTGTTTAAACCGGTATTTGCCGGTATCCATTCGTATCTATTTACGGTTTTCTCTTTCATATATGTATATATATTCGGTAAAGTGTTTGTCGTTGGTAGATGTTATATTGAAACAGCGTCTCCCATATATGTTCCAGTTTACCTTGCTTGCATAAATGTATAAACATCAGTGATATTTATTGCTTCGTGTCATTCTTTTAATATAAACTTTGTAAGCTGACCTTCAAGGCATGTTTTGCTATAGTAAATAGACTAATAAATGTAACTTTCTCACAGCAGTTTTAACGGTAGATGTATGACGGCGTGCCAGTTTACAGTGACCTAGTTTTAAGAGTTTTCATAATAAGATCTTTTTTTTAATGGGAAGGTTTACCCAGATTATTATGAACAGGTCTTCTCAAAGCATCTGTTGTTTAACTACAAACTGCTTTTCAATTCTTGGTCCCAGTATGTTATCCAAATACCTAGGAATGGACTCAAAGATTGAATTTAACTTTTACAAATCTAAGTAGAGTACCAGAACAAGCTGTCAGTTTCTGATTAATTGTTTGTTCCCTCGCGTTAATTTATGTGGGAAACCCGCATATGACGTGTACACAAACGGATAATCTCGGCTATCTGCCAAATGCAACATGTCCGAAATGTTACGAGAAGCATAGGGGCTGCCATAATGGAATTACAAATCCAAGTGAATATATGACATGCGGCTGCGGCCGATAATATAATATAATATAATGATATTTATTATCAAGCATTATAATGATATAATAATACTTATCATCAAACAGAACTTGCAGGTGATAAGTAATGAGTATTTTGATGTTCTATCTTGATATTTATTTACTGATAATAAGAATAAGGACTGTACTACTGATTTATTCCATAGAAAAAGAGATTTTTTTGATAAGCCTTTGCTTATTTCATATGGGTTATCTATGTTTCTGGGCTCTCCATGTTGTTACTTATTTTCATGGTGCAAATGGGCGTTTCAGATTCGGATTTCAAAACAATGAGTCCCTTAAAGTCTTAAACGTGTAAACCACTTGCATTCTCTGTTCTCACACTTAGCGACTAAGGCATCTTATAGTTTTTGAATGTTTTGTCGCGCGAAACAGCTTCACGTCTTCCGAAATTGTCAGTTTATCAATTTAAACAAGATGGCACACGATGCCTGTGTTTCCCACACAACATATGACAAGAACTCATAATTTAATGGTTTGGCAATTATCACCGCTCGGGTGTTTATGTTACTAAGTAAACATGCTGTTTTTATCATAAAAAATCGTAATTTAGTGTATCTCCAGAAAACCTTAATTCCCATGTTAAATACCCCTCCCACCCCAACCCCCACCACAAAAAAAAATGATTAAATGATTCACCCCTATTATAAAATTCATCCATCGTAACCTATCAGAAAAATTATTACTTCCACCCTTATCGGTCGAACGAGTCTCCATCCAGGGTTTAGATAGTCTGGCCATGGAGATGGCCAGATTTAATACCCATCCAGGCGCGGATTTTTTTTTTTTTTTTTTTTTTTTTTTTTTTCTTCATTTGGACTTGTCCTTTCTTCATTTTGGACTGTACCATTAGCTGAGTATTGGCGTACTTGCTGAAAATTAATTGACTTTATAGCGGATATGAAAGCTTTTCTTTTGGTCAACACTGGCCGCGAAGACAGACACAAGTACTCATATCATTTTAAGTATAAGCTTTACAGCTGCACAAAACAGAAATGATTCATATTTCCCAGACGGACAATATTGAATGTAACCTTTAAACATAAATTATTATTCTTTTTTCCTGTTTTATTACCCATCATGTCATGTCAGAAGCAGACGATATATGTGACATTTGACTTCTGCTTGATTACCCTCCGTAATCTTGTCTCTCTCCCGCGCTGTTGCATGGACATCATATGTTGTAGTATGGTGTGCAGTTTTGTTCAAAATAGACTTAACTTGGCGATACAGGCATCTGTATATTTACATTTGCAATGGCGGCTGCTCTAAATACTCACTCGCATCTTTATTTCTCTATACCTGTTTAGTTATGTATACTTGATTTTGTCCCAGATGACCATCCATATATTTCCCATTTTTTCTAGTGTATGTCTGTTTTATTTGCCGACATAGTGATTCATGCATATGCATTTTTGTGGCAGTATCATGTTCACTTTTATAACACCACAAAATACGAAGTAAATGGGGGCTCTACTAGACGTAATGGTCCGTGAATTAACGAGCACTACCTGAACACCAAATATTCATGCTGGTGTAAAAGTCCACACATTGTTCAATGAGAAATAAACATACACCTAAGATTTTCCCCGGTCACCTATTGGCGAAATCGGTCTATATCCAGAGGCGATTTTTTGTACCATATTAAATATATAGATTTACCGTTGCAGGATTCCCCTATGTGCCAGACTCTTGCTGTGCTGGTGATAGATCCCTATGTACAGGCTCGAAAAAGATTGAGAATGCCCCGCCTACTGTAGGCCCGCCCATTGGATATAAGGACCCTACAAACGAACATCTGTACACGGACGGCTGCTACGATAAACTCATGATTCATCTAGAACGGAACGCTTTGATACTAGGGGGAGTTGCAGCATGCGTACCTTTCTTATTGGTAAGTTTTCATTTTAGAAGTTTAAATTTCAAAATTTTTGGTACATTGTTACTGAATTATTTACAAACGTTGATAAGTTTTCTCATTTCAATATTTTACATAATGAAGCTAAACATTTTTTGAAACTATTTTTTTTAAATAAAGAAACTCTGTACATGTACAAAAAGTGGCAATCTCCATAAAGTCACAAATCTATCTAAGTTTAGCATGTGGGGTTTTAATGAAAATCTCGTGTTCAGTATAATTCGATAAACTGAATCTTTTTCGAGGTAAATCAGTTGAAATAGAGACACAATTTACAAACATATCCTGTTCGTGTTTCTTCATTTATGGCTATCCCTTCAGACCACATCCCTACCAAGTGAAAACAGTAAGATTTACGTGTAAGCTTTCTTGTGTCAATAAGACTTGGCGATGTCTCCGTTTTGCAAATGTCACATTGATTGGACAAGAAAAAACATGCAGGACAATTTGTCTCAATAAGGAGTCGTTAGGAGAAACGGCAAGATCTGATCGTACTTGCCTTCCGAGAAATCTTCTGAAGCGAAGATATAAATGTTCATTAGTGAACTCTATACAATCCTCATCATGCTATTATTCCTGTTGAGAAAAAAAAAAACATTGATTAATGCTTTATTTCTTAGGTTCGACTTTCTGTGAAACTGTTTTATTATATTTTTATTTGATATTTTTTTTTTTTTGATTCCTTATGAACAAATAAAGGTCAATGCAAATGTTGACTTTTTATTGATAATGAAAATAATTATGTTGGTTGTGATGGTAGAATAAAAATAGATATTGTCTATTTTTGAACAGTCTTGCGTTCATTTACCGGTTACAGATCCTAACACCAGATCGCAAGCCGGGAATCAGAGACCCAACATCATCACTTCTCAGTTTGCCATTTGATTTAAGTTGAAACCTAACCAGAACAGAACAATACAGAACATTCCTTTGTTTATAATTGTTTATTAAACAAGACAAAACGCTAGAGTTATTTTGTAAGCTAAATGTCACCCTCCTGCGGGATTGCACTTCGTCCATCTTTGTGAACATATACGCTTTATACTCGTATATGACGTAGACTGTGTTTCTTTCATATGACCATGTTTGAAAACTTTGAAAGACCTTCTATGTTTATATGTTTGTGATGCTACATGTAAAAACAAAATAGGTCACATTTTTTACGTAGAAACACACACACACACACATACACACATATATATATATATATATATATATATTTTTTTTTTTTTTTTTTTTTATTCGTTAAAAGACAGGTAGCTAAAACACAAAAACAGATATCCTCGAGACATTGTTTTGTTGTACAGATTTACTGAGATAACAGGTTAACAACGCGAGAGTGTATACGTTATCCTATGTATGCTTTCAGCTGCACGTATGTTTATGTATTTACATATGTTTGCACATAACAATTGGTAACGTATTGTCATTTGAGATGATTCATTTAAAAAAATTTGCAAGTGATTTTTTTCTCAATCAAAACTTGAAATTGACATAATTTCAGATGAAGTTAATCGTGGTTCAGTGATTACGTGCAGGGCTGTGGATTTTAAGGTTTTGTGTTCGTACCCATTTTAGAGTAAAACGTTTACATTGTCCATCTAGGCGCTAAGTACAGGTCCAACCCAGAAACTGGCAAGAGGGATCAATAACAGAGTAACATGTTTCTCAATCCACGTAAAATAAATAAGTTTTAAAAAAAGATACAGAATGGATAAGGGTTCTAATTATCTATGCACATCATTTCAATTGGCCTATATTTTTTATCATAGACCGAAATACATTTTGTACATGGAATTAAGCCAAATTTGCATCCGTTCTAAAACATGTTTTGAAACATAAAATTAATGATCACAGCAACACGAATTACGTTTGAGCATTAAATCAAAGTTCAGTGAATAGATGAAGATCAATCAGACTATTCATATATTGCACATTGCACTTCTATTATAAAATCCTCTCATTAAAATCACGCAAGCAAGCGTTCATGAACGATGAAGTTAGAATGCTATTTGCATGCTAATTAGATTTCCTTTTTCCTTCCAGTGTATGTTACCTCAAAAATATACCCAGGAAATTTGTTTCGATCACAGATTAAAGCTATTCAGTCACACGAACCTATCTAGAATTTCTACCATCATAATATCATGCAAGAGTTTCCATTCTGGTGACGGCTAAATTTTTTTATTAGGGTTCTGAATTTAAACTGAATTTCATCATTTGATCAATATAGCAAGATACTAGGCAAATCTATGTGTCTGAAGCACGGTGTGTCATTTTGTAAAGTGCATGCTTTGAATTTGAGATAATACTCCACATCAAATTAGATTTACAACTATACTAAATTGAAGATAGAATAGAAATCGTGCATACATTGATGTCATAAGAAAGATCCACTCACTGAAAAGGATGACACAGAAAACCTAGCTGACGGCGGTCAATACAAATCTGCATATCTTAGATTCGCAATGGCAAGTGAGCTCAGAAGGTCAGGCGCCCCTGCGCATTTATATGAGGCTGTACCAAGTCTTGTTTTGTGTACATGTAAGGGGAAGACAGACAGGGGCAAGTGAGGAGGCTTTAAGACCAATGTATGTCAAACTGAGACAAATTCCATTTACAATAGGAAAAGAATGACAAATTGAAATTGTATATTAAGTTAGCTTTTTGTATGACCATGATGCAGTAATTCATATAGGAGAGTAGCAAATGAACAATGTTGTCATGACAGACATATAACCAAACAAACATTCACAACAAAGAAAGACATAGATAGAATAGTTAAATGTGAACCTTTAAGTTGATTAAAGGTCATATATTCTCGAGTGCTGACTGTATATTAAATTTTGATTATGGAAGTAAATAGAAAAGATTGTCAGGACAAGATTGGGATAACTTCAAAAAAGTTTTAAAAAAATCCAAAAATCCAAAAATGGTTAAATAAAGAGATGAGGAAGAAGAGAATAGATTCGTGCTAAAATACCCCATTTTATATAACATACTGGCCTTAACATCATATTGTGAATATACATTACATCATCGAAGTGAAACTGTTTAACTGACAGTTTATAGACCATTTCACCTCATGTATATGTTTATAGCCCAATGAATAATGTGTGGAAATTTACACAAGCATGTAGATTAGGTGTTCGGGGACTGCTCGTTGATTTACGTAGGTCTCATTTCGGAATGAATGGTGTATTTGGATACACAGAAAAAAAACGTTCATTTAGTAGGAAATGAAATTCGGTGACATAATACATTTTCTGACTTTTCAAATTATTTTCTTTGTTTTATATCTTTTTCAGATTATCGGAATTGTCGTCGTCTTTTGCATGTGTTCACGTGTGACGAAAGATGACGATGATGACGATGGCGATGACGTCTGACAGTGATTTCACCATACCACACCACGTGACCCAAATCACGTGATATTCCGTCCTTGTGATAGTTATTCTATGCCAACCAAGGATATCTTGCAGTGCATCCTTTGTCGTCTTTGAACTCACAATGTGCTCAAACTGTATTCAGCAGACAAGTAGCAACAAAGGGGCATCTGAACTCGACGCCATTTTTTTTTTTCGATTCGAACTCTTCGGGCGGAATGAGGTGTGTTGTATGGTCCATGTAGATCTTCTGTCTACCAAAATTGCTAGAGCGCAAGTCTGCAAATGAGATTTGCAGATGCTTGTATAGGCCTAAGTGTGCTTGGGCTATTTGTGTATATCATGACGTGAAATATGCCACGGAGGTGTATGATAGCATGCAAAATCGTGCATGTCAGGATTTATACATGTTGGAACAAATTACTGCTCATTTCTGCATGTTCATACAAAGTCATTTAGCTTAAAGCAAACCGACTTCCATCTTCATATCAGCCTAGCATTCAGCCAAAATATCAACACAGCTATGTTGCTAAGGGATAAGTCAACAATGCCGTACTGTGTATTACATTCCAGTCACATTAACCATCTCATGTAAGTGTCGTGCATGGACGCCATCTTTGACGCCATTGTTATTACGTCATATGTGTTGTGATATCAAATCGTTGCGCGCGCACATGTTAGTGCGCGTGTTCTCTCATTCGGAAAAACAGACTGTTCGAGAAAAAGAGAGAAAGGGTTGATAGTTTTGAGAAAAACTTTGTAAATATGATTCCTTTTTCATTATGTAACCAAGAAAATACATAATCATAAGGTTATCCATCCATTATTAAATTCTAATCATGGTCCATCAAGTGATCATAAGAATTATATAATATACGCAAGCCTTTACAGACATAGAGCAAAAAAGCCTATAATTCCCGAATCAATGGATGCTTACATCTGTACTTAAGTCTTTTAAAGCATTTAAAGGACCATGATTATAATTAAATGATTAATGGATTACTTAACAAATTGAACAATGTTAGATTGCCTTTTTTTTTGTTCCATTTGTGTGTGTGTTGAGTGTTAAGTTTATATATAAGCCAGTTTATTGTTTTCTTAATTCTGTGATTACACATATTTTACATTAGATTATATTGCCTGTTATTTCGTGTAAATTAACAGTTTTATTTGATGACCTAGATTACACGCTTATATCGGTCAACATTTCAAACTTATTAATTTTTTTTTTGTAATCATTATGGAACTCTGCTAGTCAGCATCTTCTTCTGAACTCTTTTAGGGTTGAAAAAGTTTCGGGTCAAAATTGTGATAGCTTAAGAAATATATATATGAGTAATATATTATTACATGTCTTTTTAATTTATTTCAATATTATATGAAGACACATATTTCATCTTATTATTCTCTGAACTGTTAAAATTATTAATAGCATTTAATATATATACAAAAAAACACTTTATGTTTATCATACTTAAGATGTCAAATCTTGTGGCATTAGCACGATAGGGATTAAACTTACATCAAAATTTGCAATAAAATCAGCCGAATTTTAGGTTAGAAACAATATCAGATATGTCTGTGTTTGTGTTTCTTTTCCCTCATTTGGCATGAACATAAATTTCCCCTTTTATATAAGTCTCCTTTTGATGTATTATTCGGAAAGCCCTCTCCACGCAGCACAAACTCGGATTCCTCGGATCTAATGCGACCGATGGCAGATTATTGATATTTGCTTTAATGAGACGTGACAAGGCAGTAGGACGTAAAATTGACGCAAGTGAATCTAGACGTAGGCACATCGACATTTTGTGATTGTTTCCAGGGACAAGTTGTGTCATGTATTTTGACAGGGATGAGGAATCTCTAAAATGAAGTATTTGAAAGTCGATTTTGGCAAATGAGAATCGGGTTTTATTAAATATCATAATTTAGGGCTAGGTTCTCTGTGAGAATATTATGTTTTTTGGGAAAAAATCGAGGCTATAAAGATCACAATTTCAAAAGCTGTTTGTGTATTACATGTTAAGTTAGAATTCAATGTATTTGATGGTGTCAATTTATGTTAAAGTTATTTAAATTGTGAAACGTGTTTTCTGTTATATTTTAGCTAATCTGTGAGTTTGATTTCCTTCACTAAACCGAAAACGAATTTCGTCATAATTTTATATTCGTGCATTTTAAGACCTCTTTGTGAATTATACAGCATGCGTGCTTTCAGTGTTGTTAGTGAATTTCTCCTCTAGAAAAATCCAAAATGGCTCACAATTAAAAGTTCAACTTTATAAAAAACCGTTTATAAATTATACCACAGAGAAATGCCAGACTTTGACAGCGGTACTCAGAAATCTTCAGATTTCACTTTTTCTCTATTTAATAGTAAAAGATCATTAAAGATATTGACATGTATGAAGTGTAACTAAAACTAATAATGAATCTGTGATTTATTTGCTCAGATTTTTTTAAATTTGTTCAGCTATGGTTATTTCTCGTAGAGATACTATCTCAGGATCTAGCCTGAAATATATTTTTATGTTGCTTGCAATCAGCGATTAACACTTTACAATTATCCGCGATTGAAGTCATGATGGGGAAACCCCTGGGGTCCCGGGAAGATTTAAATCTAGGGAATGACAGTTTTAGCTTCCAAGTCGCTCTATCAGATTCAGTCATCGTTCAGCCTTTGGCATCGTCTGACAGAACGCAGATGCAAACTGAAAATTTGAGAACATAATTTGCTTTGGCATATAGTGTTTCCTTGGAGTAATCTTCAAATGATCAAGTTATCAAAACGCTTGTTTTCCCTCTGCTGTGCAGAGATCGATCGGTGTCATCAAACGCTTTTCTGACAAATAACGTCTTAAATAATGAATTCTGAAGCTGTGGTTTAGATCGTTTTCTTTTATATTTTGTCAGAGGAACATTCTGGGAATTCTAGATTGTTTTTGTGTTTCTAGAGTACGTGTAACTTGAATGAAATATACACTAACAGTAACCCTCAGGTTTTGATATAATCGCGTTAATAACTTGTATCACATGTTGTTTTAATGAATAAAAGAGGCATATTTATATGTTTATTTCAGAATATAATATGATAAAAACATTGTGAATGAAACCTGTTACTACTTTAGCAATTTTTAAGCATTTATAGACAGTAATTAAAATCATTTTAGAAGTTGAAAGCTTTTCTCTTTTTCATGTGACATTTGAATCCTTTTTTTAATATAAAATGCAAAAAAGCTACGTTTTTGGTTATGAGGCTTACTGCTTGACCTTTGGTGTAGACAGCCACCTGCCTTGAATGGCCATAATGGCCACCTCCCTTGACCTGCTGCTTTAAACCAGGTTTGCCTGTATATTTCACCTGATAGACAACATACTGACAATACACGGAAAGCTAATTTAATGATTCAGTCAAAAAAGAATCAGTATATAACTACAGTATAGACATACGGTCAAATGTCTGTAAGATTCTTGGAAAGCATGAAACTTGGTTCCCGCCCTAATTATTTACATGCACTCGTAATTTAGATGGGAACAAAGTAGTACAGTTATGTTCCATGTTGCTAGCCATCCACCTCTCGAATTGAAGTCCATATTATACAATTGCACCTTTTTTTCCCTCAAAATAATAAGACTAATGTTACGCTATGTATAATGTCCATTTGTGTGTATATATCCATCTGTTGAAAATATTTCGCGAATATATGTGATTTATTGAATTTAGCGATATTTTATTTCGCGCAACATTATCGCCATATCTAACATGTTTAACAATTTTTACAAGATTTAGTTCATCTTAGGTTGCATTTCTTTTGCATACATTGATACAATGTTGAACTTGAGTAGCTGGATCCGACATGAATATATAATGTTACTATGGTTTTAGCGACCCAAATCTTAGATTTCAGTTTCCATTATTGTCCGTTACGTCACTTACGCTTTTCCAATAATTTTAACATCAAGCATTTTAATAATTTGAGAAAAAAAACACTTGTAATAATATCAATAATTATTAATTTTAATAAATGATCAAGATCGAATTCATCAAACCATGCTTAGCGCCAAGTAGTAGTTAAATACGCAATTCGGGGCAAAGTTTCTCCAGTTAAGATACCAAAATATCTTATTCCTCAATATTGTCAGTTATTATGATAATAAATCATGCAAACTTTGTCATGTGCTTTAATATTTTATAAATTCATAAAATAGGAATCATGGTGGAATGTGTGTCTACCCATTTTAAGAATTTAAGTATTTCTTAGTGCTAAGTTTTGTTGGAATTGAAGCAAGTTTATTTTCAAGGCGTTTTAAAAGTTCAAAACAAATCAATTTTGTCATTCGCCTAGTTATAATCAAAGCAGGGTTTAAAAACATCACAAATTCTTTAATAATTATATGTATTGTATATCATTATATGTTTCATTGATTATTAAAACATGTTTGTATCATACACACACACATATATGACACGCGTAATTACAATTAACCCATACCATGCTAAATTTCTTAATTAGACTCGCACTTTTTTAATTTTGGTTCATACTGTTGTTTATAGGTGTGCTTGTTGAAAAATTATTGAATGAAAAGTGAACAGCGCAGACCATGATCAGACTGCACTGGTCACGAATGCAGTCACATTTAGAGCTCATTGTAATGTTAATACACTATGGCGTTCTTTTATTTCTTCCATGCTTTTTCTCGCAGTTATGAAAAGTTGTGTATGTATTAGTTATTGTTATACGAGTTGAATCATATATAAATATATACATACCATTTGTAGTCTAAGGAAACAAATATTTTGTTATAAACTTACCATGGCGGCCGGTAGGTTGAAGTGAGGAATACAATTATACAATTAAATTCCGCCTTTGTTGTCTTTTTTCACCTTTTTATATAATTATTTGATATGCTTTTCAGTTTTAGTAGTAAATATACTCAAAGGAAAAAGAAAAGAAAAGAAAAAGTAGGGTAACTAGAATCTGTAGTAGCCAGACTCAAGTTTTTACCTCCTAACCTTCCAATAAACCTCATATGTTAGACCCCATCTCATTCTAAAACATTTATTTTATTTGAAAAAAAAATCTTTATCAAAATAATTTAAACTGTAATACCATCGAATACTTCCTATTAAAAACTGACACAAAAGTATACCCTGCGTTTCATTTTCCTTTGAGTATATTTAAGCTCGAATTTATGGATAGGTTAATTTCTCATAAAACGAATTTCAAACAAAACTTGTGTCATTTTGTGTAAACCAGGTCAACCTTTGACTACCTATTATCCGAATGTATTTCATGGGTAACCTTTAAGCCAATTTGAATATATCCGTTAATACTGGAATTGACCATTAAGAAAGAAATGTCCTAATAGAAGTTTACAAAAATGTCTTGTATATAAACGATATTTACACACACATAGAGAATGAGGAAGACAGAGAATAACATTTTTTCCATGTAAGATAGAGAAAGCATTTATTCTCAGTGTTACAAGTCACTTTAAAACATAACATGCATTCAACCTTTCATTAATAGTATAGTAAAATCATAATTATTTTGATCAGAAACTCTCTCTCTCTCTCTCTCTCTCTCTCTTTCACACTTTGTTCCTTCCTGACAAACACCTATTACTGTTCCTCTACTTCCTGTACACAATCAAGTCACTTCCGTTATATTGAATCTTCTTTCATATAAACCATGTCGATCTTAACGAAGCCATTTTACACTCAATTGATGCCAATATCGATACATACTGACTTCATATGATTCAGAAAATACAAGCAGATGGTATTCGCTGTTATAGAACGATGGAATATTCAATCGCAACTATAGGGAAATATATAAGAGAGCCAATGGAGACAGATATTTGTGTATTGTCGTTACGTAAATGCAAGTATGGCGTCATAAAAATGAATTACGCTAATACAATGTAGTCTTGGTTGATTTCCAGTATATGAACGGGTGGCCATACCACGTGGTATATGGCATCATTTTAAGCTACATGTATCACAAGCAGCATAATTTGCCTCGATTCGAAAAAGAAAACTGATGTAAGTAATATATTTCTTCACCAATTCTAATAGGATATTGCGATGCGAATTGGAAAATTGTGCAGTGCACAAAAAGCCTTTCAGATGTACAGTATTTCCAAACAATCAGGAAAAACATTATTAGCGATGTATTTTACGTGTTAGTTAATAAAATTTCACGAACTCGGAAGGTTTTCCCGAATATTAGGAAAGACTGTACATCTGACAAAAGAATCACTGGAACCTATGTGTAGAGTACAATCTTCCGCTTCGCATGCTCCATATACCAATAAAAATTTATGAAGAAATAAAAAGACTTACAGCATTTTTCCCTCGTAATCCATGCAATTAATGCTTTTTGGGATAGCTTAAAATGACGTCATATACCACGTGGTATGGCAACACTGATATCGCCTTTGCTCTGAGAAAGAGAAAAAAATATCCAGTTTGTTACTCAACTATCGGAAGGCAAAATAAAAGACTTTATATTTTTGTAAATAAAAAAATCTAAGGCTTTGGTTCCAGGCAAAGTCAGTCTGACATCATCAACGTTTGATCCTTTCCTTCGGTATGCAGCCTAGTAGAAATTAGAAATGAACACTGCTTTGAGGTTATCCTTCCATCATTTAATTATAAGCATGGTCCTTCAAACGCTTGAAAAGATTTCAGTACAGATGCAAGCATTCATAGACTTAAAGGCTCTTTTACTCAAAGTCTTTAAGAAGTTGCATTTTTATAAAAATCCCACGATCAACTGATGGACCGTGATCCATTTTAATGATGGAATACCTTAACTTATTAACTCTTTCACTTGGCTAAGGGTGAAAACTTCCAATAAAATTTTCTTCGTGACTGTGTTAAAACAGCTGACTTACACCTTTTACCTGGGAGATGTCAACACAAAAAGAAAGGAAAAGACAGCGGGAATAATATACACATATAGGAAAACTTGTTTGTTGTAATAAAATCCAAAAAAATAGCATAGTTTTTATTCGACCGTCTGTTTATAGACTGAATCTAAAATTAAGGAAAGAAAAATAATATTTTCAAAAAGTTATTAAAAATAAATTCTAAAACTGGGAGTGTGATACGGTATGGTCAAGTGAGCAAGTACCGCTCTCACTCAGAATATATTCCGAATCGAAAATAAACTTTCCAGTCCTTTAAAAGCATTATCTTGTACTAAAGTGAACAATTGTATGATTATCATTAACATATAAAACATCATATTCTGAAATAAATTAGGATTTTGATAATAAATCTAGGTCGTTTTATTAATTTCATTCATTAATGACACATTTTCACACTATTTTTAATTGGAAATGCAACAAAGCAATAGTGAATTTCTTTCAGTGTATTTAAATGCTTTAAAACTATATGAAT
Source organism: Solen grandis (assembly GCA_021229015.1). Taxonomy (NCBI): domain Eukaryota; kingdom Metazoa; phylum Mollusca; class Bivalvia; order Adapedonta; family Solenidae; genus Solen; species Solen grandis. Next base: position 89,552,242 of record CM037777.1, read on the forward strand.
GTGATGATATATATTTTTTTTTTTTTTTTTGAAGTTTTAAAAATGAGATTTTAGATTTTGATATTTTTTCATTTTATCAAAATTTTGGACATGATAAGGACTATTGTCAAGTTATTTCAGGAGTTATGACACTTTCAATTTCCAGACACATTAACAAACACGTGCTGCGTTGGTTCAGTAAATGATCAAATAGTTTGGAGGTCCTCCATATATGTCCTGCATCTTTCTCTTGGCTATCTCCAGAGACAATATGCCTGAGATCAATCAAGGAACAGGGTCCATAACCTAGTTTTCGTACCGAATCGGTCAATGCTCCATTCAGAATAGTCATTTAAGAAGATAATCTCTATTTTCAGGTGAACACTTTAATCGTAAAATAACAAAACTGAAGGATGGACAAAGACCGATAGTTGTACCATAGGATTTGTTTTCCCAAGTCAAGGGTTATACCAGGCCAGATGAACTTGATGCGATTTTTAAAAGCCCGAAAGCAAGATTAAACATACTTTTGTGTCGTCACTGAGGTGAACACCCGCTTTGATTTTGTCGTCGTCATCTTTCCTTGCAAACATGATTCTAAACCGGTATAAGTTAATCATGAATGATGCTTGTATCTAAAAATTAAAAAAGGATTATTTAGTCGGTATTGAAGAAAGGAGTTAAGAAGCTGTAAAAGTGTTAAGATCGAAAGAACTCATTAGTTCAAGCTTTTGAATTGATCTCTTTTCGCACATAATTTACAACGCAGCGGATCAATTATAAATCAAAGGAGGGGAAAACTTTGATCCGCGATGCAAATTGCCCAACCCGAATGTTAACATTTTACGAAATTTTCCCTTGCTCCTGTCTGACTCAACTTATGAGTATTCTTGTGCAATGTATATAATGATGCTCTTTCGGGTATTGACCCTGGACATTTGGGTGCTTTGCTTAGACGAATAGTTGCAACGGAGTATGTTTATGCTATCTTTGTGCAACAATTTAAGAGAGAAAAAAATCAAGATAACGTCTAACGTAGACAAACGTTATGAATAATTACATGTGTATATCGATATGAATAAATATTTTTTTCTTAAATTATTACCGTAAAAGAAATGTTATATCTAAAACACAAATGTTACGGATATTGTTAAAAAGTGAAAGGCACCAGACATGCATGTGATATGTGAAACATAAAAAATGATAGATCTAATAAACAAACAAAAATGATAGATCTAATAAACAAACAAACAAAAATGATAGATCTAATAAAAAACAAAAAAATAAATAAAATAAACTATAGTCGTATCATCGACAACATTGGTTTTCGATTATATGAACAGTATTAAAACCTGGTCAGCCAGAAAATATAGCTTTTACATTATAGATACAAGTACGAAGATCAGAATGCAACAAACTTCATGTAAATCGAACAACAACTTTTGGAGGGTGTGTGAGCACTTATTGGACTGCCTCACTACCTGTGTCACTTTTTTCAAGGATATATCTTTATTTAAACTGGAATAGAAACTACTTCATTTCTTAATCAATTTTAGCATTTTTTTATTCAAAAGGTAAGACTGTCCACTTTAATGTTATTGCAAAAAGATTTAAGCACATCATGCTACAAAATGATATGAAGTGAGTAAATCATTATCGAAATTTAACTTGCTGTTAAATCACTAGATTGTGTCCAATTTTCAAAAACTAAATATGACTAATGAGGTCTCATCTAGGACTATTTTCATGCATATTGTCCCGATAAAATAATTTTAAATATTGGGTTAACTGTAGAGAAAAAAAACAATAATCAAAATATAGCATTGACCTTATTACTTTTTTTTCTAGTACCTTTGCATTATAAAACTTCATAACATGTGAAAGTTTCATGAAAATCGGACAAAAATAAAAGGACTTAAAGTCATGTTTTTGAATTTGATTCTTAAAATTTTTACTGAAGTTTAACCACTTCTAGAAGACAAACTATGTATGTCCTTAAACCGCCACTCCAAGCAATTTGTGCGTATGTATATCTTGAAAATAATATACATCAAACAGAATCTGATCTCAAACAAAATGTGCACTATACCTCGTCTACGTCGGGGCCTCCGTTGCTGAGAGGGTAAAGTCGCTGACTTTAACACTCACTCAGCCCCTCACCGTGTGGGTTCGAATCCCGAAAGGGCAATTCGGATTTTCAAGTGAGGAAGCCTTCCAGCTGGCTTGCGGTAGGTCGGTGGTTCTACTTGGATGCCTCCGTGCATTCGGGGTCTTCATCCACCTGTAATTAGCTGGACGTCGCTATATGACTGAAATACTGTCGAAGTGACGGTAACTCAAATAGTCAAGTCAAGTCTCATCTACGTAATTGTTTGCAAGGTTCGAATATTCAAACTCTTCTATCGCAAATATTTTCAGTCCTCGGTATACCTCGGTAATACAACATTGAAACTAACCATTATTTCAGCCTAAATTCCAAACCAAACATAAACACTACATACAAAAACTAACCAAATCCTACCCCTAAACCCGAAAAATACAAACCGAGGTACAAGATTTCTAACGTTACCTTACAATGTCATGTATACGCACACACACCGCATTGCTATCATATAAATTCATATATTTGTATGAATGTATATAACAAAACAGGATTATCTAAGCGAGCTTTGTGTTTCTTGTCTCGTTGGTTATGTACTTAATATGGTGCATCTTACTGTTATAGTATCTTATGTATATTTAAAAAATAGTTTTATATAACACATGTAGATAATTATACGCAACGGTTTCTTTGACGACCTCGAAAGTAAATTTTATGAGTTTTCCAATTAACTCCAAACACATAAACATATTCCAATTCTTTATGCATTGCATTGAACAAAGCTATGAGAATCTTAAGAACCGTCATCTAATTTTCCTTTCTTTAAGGTCCAAGAACGCAATACCGCTATAACTCAACATCAAAGGACTGTAATTATGAGAGGAGAGAATAATCAATTAAGTAATTAGACACGAGCACATCGGATGGCCAAGATTACAGGGCTGGTGACTTGATGTACCGGGGGTTGCTGCAGGAATTATATATCAAATGTAATTCATGTTTTACGTTGCCATGGAAACTGGAAACTTGTTCGAAAGCTAAATAAAAATTCAATAAATCATGATATATAAAATAACATTGGCTTGATTGAAAGTTAAAATTGAGAACACGGGGTGCTCTTTTTGTATATGATTCGTGCGCATATATGTTTTCTATAACGAGAATTGGCGTCTGCAACTAACAGGAAGACAACTTTTCCTGTTTCAATTTTTGGAATTAAAGCTGAATATTGGGACACGCGATTTGCGACAAAAAGCTTAGTCTACAGGGCTGGGAATCAGAGCTGCGTTTTACCCTTTTATTTTGTAAGCAAAGGCCGCCATCTTGGAAAGCGAAAGGCGCATTCTTCTGTTGGGAATGCCTAATAACAATATATATATATATAATAACCTCCTAAATATTCCGGTTCATATTTCATATGTTTCGGCTTTTGTTTACAAAATGAAGGATAAGACACAGTTCTGATTTCCAGTCCTGATCTAATTTTTCGAATTTATGGACAATTGTTTTCGGTATTTATGACGGTTAGGGCATAGCTCTTGTTAATATAATTCTTACTTTACTGTATGTAACAAAAAGGTCCTATCTGATTAAAGTAAAGACCTTCTTACTTGTATATTAATAATAACGGAGCATAACGAAGCGTCATTTTTCATCATTCAGGATCTGATGTTAATCAGATTGCAAGAAGTTCTTTCTTCCAAGATTTCTAACCTAGTCTGCGGTTGTTGTTGATTTTAATTTTCTTGCTCTATAAGTAAAGGTAGGGAAACACAGCTGATAAGTTCATTCTGATGTCATAAACTTTTAAAACTACAGCAGATTGTACGCAATAATACATTGCATTTTCACTTTAAACAGATTCAATTAGCATAAGTTGTCGCTTAATCGAGCTTAAACCAAAACGGCAATATTCGTCCTAAGCGTCCAATCTGAGGGTCCACTCATTGAGCCAAGATAAATATTTAGCACACACAGTTGCGAAATGGGGGTTAGATGTAGGACCAAATTATTCTTTCATCGATAGCTTTATCTTGTTTATTTACTTTGTCTAATACAAGTCTCTGTTTCCTTTGGCTTAATTTCCCACCGACAGTAATTCAGTCATTTGAAGATATAGTGTTGCTTCACGAACGATACTGCACCCAGTCACTTGGAAATGCTAAGCGCCATTTACAGTACTAATTTTAACGACAGCGGCATATGGTAGCCGGAGATTGAACCTTGACCACAAATTGACGGGGTGGGTGCTCTAACCACTATTCAGTAGGGAGCGGTTCAGATACATGATTGTGATACAAACACCTAAATTTTAGTTGTACGGATCAGTGTATATTTTAATATTCATTATCTGAAATTGATTTTGAATGGTTATCACAGATGCTATTTTCGTTCCCTCATACCTCTGACTAATCAATGTTTGCTTTACAGCAGAAACCCAATCTTTCATAATTGCATGACGTGGAGTGTTCGTCCAGAGAGATGAAACATCTAGAATTGGAAATTGTCTGCCAAGGACCTAGGTGATCTATGACTGTTGTTTTCATGTCACAGTCGGAAATAAACCTAGAAATGATGAGATCAATGCGCAATTAATTCATATTGAGAGACATAGAAGTGAAAAAGTCAATATCGGTCGTGGAATCGTAGACGACAACGACATCGTTACAGAAAGACATTCGATATTGTGTGTCTTCATCGCGGTTACAGAGACGTTTAATAAGCGCATTGATCATCTCGATCACGAAATGTTTTATTGGAAATGTTGCGACATTTGATTAAAGGTGGAGGTGATGGAGATGTCGTTTTACAGATAATTAACTGTTTAGACTACAATTTTCACAGAAAACCAGATGTAAAGTGTAAATCAATCTAAAAAAAGAGAACATGAGTCACAGCTGTTCTTTAAATTGTGTAAAGCAATCTTCTGTTACAATCTTATTGTGACACCTACATAAATATTACGGTTTATTCCTCGATCCAAACTTAACGCAAAAGTAGCACTAACCCTAATCTAAAATCTTACATTGATATCAAACTGAGGTCTCAGAACGTCAGGTTTATGAAAGCACACACACACACACACACACACACACACACTTGATTTTGGTAGTGTATATTTGCACCACAGTTTACTCAATATTTCAAACCAATCCAAGCTTATCTTATACTTCTACAAATACTTTAATATTTCATTTGTTATTCCATTACTTTATATTTCTACTGTTTGCAAATAAATAGTTTCCATCCAAATCTGCTAATTTGCTAATAACATACATGTCCTAATCATTTTCTTTTTTGAAAATGAGCAAATAAAATATATCTATATTTGTTTTCTCGGCATCAACTTATCCCATGAAGAATAGAGTGTCACCTGAAGCTCAACTGAAAGTAAAATGATGATATTAGTTTTATGATTTAATCTATTTCATTTACAAATTCATAACTATGTTAACCCTATACTTCATATAGACCCATTTTGACATATTGGCAAACAGAGCAGACCCAGATCAGACAGCTCCTTCCTATAGAAACTTCTTCACTATTTGCAAAATTGTAGCTAAGAAGCAACATGTTCTACCTGGCAAAGAAGCATTCATTGTTCCATATACATTTAATATTCAGTTAATATTCATAAATGGTTGTGTTTAACGTCCAATCGACAGTTTTTCAGTCATTTGACTATGTCTACTTCATACAGATATAGTGATTAAGTACATGGATATTTATGAGGTAAAGAATTAAATAGGTCGATATCCAAATACAGTGTATATCAGTTAATAAAATGTTGAATAATTACGTGATACTAATTTGCATCAAATATTATAATATTTTAATCAATGATCGTTCCCTGGATGATTGTGTGTGAAATGGAAGAAGGAATCGCTACTAGTGTTCAAAAGTAAGCTGTTTTGACCGAAAAAAACTGTCCAGTGTCTTTTTTAAGAAATGTGCTTTTACACTCCTAAAATGTAATTAAGTTTTATCCTATTTTTATTTTTCAACGACGGTAGTTTTTTTTTATTGAAAACGTTCATCCCGACTTTTCGACTTTCCTTTGATCATTGGTAGATTTTCATAATATTGGGCTTATTTTGCGTGGATGGGATGAATAAAACATACAGGTACAAAATACATTGCTCAGGGAGTTGCCCTAAACAGTTCGCGATTTTAAAGGTCCATTATATTTCATAATGATTCAATTTTCATTAAAAAGAAAAGATAAAATATCATTGACATATTGTAGACTAACACAAATTGTACATAATGTGTAAAAATATCTGCTGTGAAGTAACAGTTAAACGCATTGAAAATGTTGGCGAGTTTTCCCGAAGACAGTATGTCATCGGAAATAACGTTAATTTAAATTTGAAAAACCGTCATCGAATCACAATTTGTTTATCTGCTACGTGATTAATTTATGGGTTCGTGATTCGTTAAGGGAGACATACAGAGTATCTGTGGCAAATTGACGAATATATTCGGAATATGCAATGAGTTATTTTTGTAAATAATTGAATGATCTCAAGTAAAGGATTCTTTCTTATATATGCATTGTGGTAACATTGTCGTCAACGAGTATGTACAGATTGCATCTCGTTACAAATCTGTAGCACACACTTTGCTTTTTTGTCCGAAGAACATACACTGCTTTTGGTGGCATAATCCGCCTTAAAAATCGCGTTAGGTCGAAAGAGATCTGACCGACTGTATCTCGCCAATTTCTCCTGTGTAAAACTTGAGAAAAGCTAAAGCCAAATTATCAGTGTTGTATTGTATTGACAGATACTGATGAAAAAAAAAACAAATAATCCTAAACAAGAGGGTCAAGATGGTCCTGTAGTCGCTCACCTGAGAAATATTGCCTTCATTGCCTGCCCTGCTTAAGAAATGAAGATGTTAAGAATGAAAAAATGGTATATATGTATTATGTTCTGATATTTCAATGGCTTTAAATGTAGCTCTATCGGTCAAATATTAACCATAATCAATCCCAGCTGAAATATTGTTGCCATTATCGTTGTGTATAAGTGAAATGATGATTGCTTTATAATTGCAGATGCCAGTGTGTAAATAAAGTTAAAAAAACACAACAACAACAAAAACTGGCATATTTTATAAATCCCATAATTCCTGACCTGATCAACCATAATCAAACTTGGCTGAAAGATTATGGTCGTAAACATTGTCTTGAAGTTTGAAGGTGATTGCTTAAGAAACGAAGATGCTAGTGTGTAAGCGACAGACGACAGGCGGATGGATGACGGACATTTAACGATCCTCGGGTCAGCTAAAAATGGGCAGTTTTTTGTCAAATCTTTGTTTGTGGTGGGGATCAGTCCGAACAAAATGTCGATTAAGCATCCTATTTCTCTGTTTGATTAATGATTATTCAATGACTTTTAAACTATTGTTTGGTATACAGGCCGTACTTTTGTAGAATAGTATATTATCAAAACACTAAAATTAGAATGCCTTTGCTCTTATGAGTACCTCATGTAAATTGTTACAGTATCAATGTAGACAAAGGGCAGTGGCAGACGGCGTCAAAAATTGTATAAAGAATAAGATTACAGTTGAGTTGTTACCAAAAACCGCAACTCTGCCTAAAAATATAAAATCTTATTACAAATCATCCTTAATGATTCCTCAACGAACTGATTAATCGGACCAAGACTACCCACTTGACTACCACTGCACCTCTTTTGAGTCTTATCAACACTATATAATTAATACTCTATATGGTTAATATAATTTAATTAATTTGTAAATAAATGTGCAAAGATAAAAAAAAAATCATAAAAAGAATACCAAAGTATCTATATATCGTCAAAATGTAATCAGTACTAATATTACAAGTATGGCATATGACGTATCAATTATGGGATAATGCAGTAGACTCTCCAATTTTCTAACGTTCGCCAAGTGCGAATTATCATTGCTTGTTTTGACTTTCCCGTACGCTATACATATAAGAATTCATGCATCATATAACTTAGTTTAGAGAGAAGTGTTACGGGGGTTGTCCATAAAGTTTCGATATTGTCTCTATGTCTCAAAAACTACCTGATATTATACAGTAAAAACACATACTGATATGAATATACAATACTTATTAATTGCATGTAGGTAAATTAGAACCAAGAATATTTCATAATAAAAGAGTTTGTTCTCAAAGACAACACAGGAAGAGCTCAATGGAGCACTTTGAATTTGACGTTTTCTACGGTCTGACACTCGCTATCTGGATTTTTGGCGCTTAAACGCGACACGAACGTACATTGTGATATTAACAGTGGTCAATAGGTTTTTTGATGTCTTCCGACGGAAAAAAAACTTTGCACAATTGCAGTGGTTAATGAAAGTATACAGGTGCAATCAAATATATTGATTAATTTTCTGTTAAATTCCAAATGAGCCATTAAACAATGGATGATTGTATACAGATATACATGTAGATATATGTATATATTCATATGATATCTACTACATGTATTCATTGTTAATGACTTTAAAGTCATGGACTTCATATCCCACTGACAGTTTTTCAGTCATAATTACTACTACTTCTACTACTACTACTTCTACTGCTACTACTTTTACTACAATTCTACTATACTTCAATAACATTACTACTACTATGAACTATAACAATTATAATAACATAGTATTTTCGGACAAAGATAAAGCGGATGTTCTTAATAATTATTTTACCGAAATTTCTACACTGGATGATTCAAATGCTACTCTACCAGTTTTTAACTTTAGAACTTATATGCGATTAGAAAGTATTACAATTTCTGAACAAGATGTACAGACGTTCTATCAAATTTAAAAACTAACAAAGTATGTGGACCCGATGAAGTTAGCCACGATTATTAAAAGTGACACGAAACACTATTTGTAAGCCTTTATCAATGTTATTCAATAAAAATATTTAAGCTATGGAAGCAAGCCAGTGTTATGCCACAGGGGTTTGGCACGAAAGGCGGGGGGGGGGGGGGGGGGGGATATAAAATCACTATATATATATATAGTGATTTTATATGCCCCCCCCCGCCTTTCTTATATATATAGTGATTTTATGCCCCCCC
>CM037777.1:89561515-89611515 GCA_021229015.1 Solen grandis
AAGTGTTTTTTTGTACCTTTCCGCCTTTAAAAAAACCTTTCCCTTTTTTTACCTTTCATTTCATGTTTAAAAAAAAAATCCCAATCTACCAACTCTCTTTTTTTTTTTTTTTTTTTCTGGAGACTAGAAATGGAACTTTATTTGCCCCCATGCTGCATCACCATGTCTCAATAATTCAAAAATATTTTTGTAAAATGAAATGGGACATAACATAAAGTAACATTAAGCATGATTTAAGTTTTGAAGCAATTTTATACTGATACTGGTACATGGTTTACAAATATTTCATTTTTGAAAACAGAAGATTTAAAAAAAGTTTGGACTTTTTTTAACTTTGTTTATGGTCTTCCAACTGACCCTCTTTTTTAAAGACCAACCAAGTTTTTTACTTTTCCGCAAAAAAAAAAAAAAAAAAATCCCCTTTTTTTACCTTCTGTTTCATGTAAAAAAAAAAAAAAATCCTGACCTACCAACCCTCTTTTTTATTTGCTGGAGACCAGAAACATTACCTTTTTTTTTAAGGTGGTGGGGGGGATGGGGCTTAAGGGACTGAACATATTATCACTCAATAATCAAAGGTGAAGCCCTAAACACCTGCTAAAAGTACTAGTGATAAGATGATGACAACTTTATGCTTCACAATATTTATTGCAGCTTAATGGAAAACTTTTATGATGATGCAGATTTTTAAACAAATCAAATAACTAAGATCACAGCTTACATTTCTTTGACAAAGTTCAAAGATTTTATGCCAAGTTGGCAATGATAGCACTTTTTCTAGCTGTTTGGTTTACAAAAATACTTACAGATTTTGTTTTGTATCATTTTTATCATAAATACACACAATAATGCTTGAGATAGAAGTAACTCCACATTCCAACATTTATATAAAAAAGACATTGTGCTCCATTATAGATCTTTTACCCCCTTTATAATCGTGTTGAATTTTTTCTGCTTAGATAAGGGGAATTGATACGGGTGAGTGTAAAGCTATCAAAATGATGCCATGTTTATTGTTCTGCTTTGATCAGCCTTATCATGCTTGGAAAATTCTGCCAGAAAAGATTGCAAATGGGCGTTTCATGTCTATACTTCATACATGAAGACCTTTCTTGTGTTTTTCTCTCAAATTCTACTAGAGCTATCATGCAAGATGATAAATACCCCTGCTACATTTTCTTGCTTAAACATTGAACCTTTTGCAGAATACAGTGGGAACACAAGGAATCAGTAAAGCCCCAAATTCATTTTATGAAGCAGGAACATGAAAAATTATAGAGTCATAATATTTATTTGATTATCAAAATTCTTTCATTAAAATTCTTTGATTGAGTATGAAGTAAATCACTTCCTTATGAGATATATTGAATTATTCCAAATCTGTTCAAAACAAACATATTTTCTTTTTATTTTATTCTAACTGCTGACCAAATAGTGGAACTATTTTGTGTATTCAATCCTGTTAACAGATGATGCCATTCGAAGAAATCAAAGGGAGGCACCTAGTGACTACTGGAAATACATACCCTTTATAAGTAAACAAGAGTGTTCTCTGGAACACATGTGTCACCTGCTGAAGCGTGACAGAAAAAGTGTGACGGACAGACAGATAGACGGATGGATAGACAGAGGACGGAATAGTGATCCCTATTTGCCACCTCTGCTTTCAGCAGGTGACACAAATACTTCTGACAGATCTATAATACTCACACTGTAGATGATATAAATTTTATCTCACTGATAGAACACAGAATTTCATCAGTTAGCACAAAATAAAAAGATTTATTTTAATACTTCTGAAATGAAATAGTTAGTTTTCTGAGTTATATCAAAGCCTGTCTTGGCACAGACTCCAACAACGTGGTCTTCGAATGTGAGAATCAATCTGTTGCGAATACTAAAATTTTATGTATAGATAACTACTCTTGATATGGACTCTTTCCAGATATTTGGTCTATGATCATTAGAAAACAAAATGTTAAATATACCAGACTTGTAAAGAGTTTTCCAATGATGATATTTATGAAATCTAATAGAATTCTTAGACACTTATTACTTTCTTCCTTTCTATCAGCTGCTTTTTGTTAAAGATGTTTAGTCTTAACCCTTTCCCTCATATAAACTCATTTTGACGCACTCAATAGGTACCACATAAAGCCTGATCTGCAGAAAACCAAAGTTTAACCTTACTAAAGTCCTCATTTCCAGACCACTGAGGAGCAGCCAACAGCATAAAACCTGATCAGCCTGCGAGTTACTCTTTTTCTGTCACGCTTCAAAACTCATTTTGACGCACTCAATAGGTACCACATAAAGCCTGATTTGCAGAAAACCACAGTTAAACCTTACCAAAGTCCTCATTTCCAGACCACTGAGGAGCAGCGAACAGCATAAAACCTGATCAGCCTGCGAGTTACTCGCAGGCTGATCTGGTTTTATGCTGTGCGCATAGGTCTTTTCATGGTTTCCTCTATCAGGGAAAGGGTTAATTAGGTACATAAAACAAATGCTTTTGACTTCAAAATGGAAAACTGATACATGAATCCTACTGCCTCAAGCTGGAATCAATCTCAGGACTCTACATTGCAGGTCGTAACATGCTACAATGTTTCGTAGTTAGCAAGCTTCAAGGCAAAGGGTTATTTATTATTTTATACCTCTATATGAGATTGAAATTGACACAAACCCAAGACTGGTGAAATGGGCTTTGGGATTATTTGAATTTGTAATTTCATATAGTGAGACAAATCCTATAATCCAGTGTAGAAAGAAAAACATTTATACTTTTTCCTCCGAATTCTTAATTTCGAGGTCTGTAATATCTATATACTGACATTTAAATTTTTCCAAGATCAGCATCAGATACCCACGGCTGCCTATTTCATCTGCCAGCCATGGGATACCTGGCTAACACTTTATCGTTATAAGGATATTCGTGAGAGGTAAGTCCAACAGTCAAAATGCTGCTTACATGAATGAGTACTCTTCAGTTGGAGATCTAAATGCTGTAAGTCAGTAAAGATTTGTCTAAGTGCCGTATGTAGCGGAGTTTCTATTGGTTAAAAAATCCCCACTACCTAGTGGGGCTGCAAATAGTGACACGGCTTTCCAAATAATCAAAAACAAACAAATGCAAACTAATAATCCCACGGATGATGTATGGAGTAATGGAGTGAGCACTTGTGGGTTTCCAATGCTGATCAAAGATATGTACATGCAATATAACTTTCTACTATCTTTGCCTTTTGACAAATGATTTAGATGAAACTGACAAAATTAATAGAAGTTTATGCATATATTTGTGTGCAAAAACCTATAGAGCACATGTGTAAATTTCATGAAGGAATGGAATTTTTCTATTTATATAAAGAATGCTAGCATATAACAAAGTAAAGGGCCAATAGCACTGACACTTTGTTAGAAATGACTGGCTCAGGATAGTATCTAGTAACTAGAGCTATCGCTGAATGTGATTAACCCTTTCCCTCATAGAGGAAACCATGAAAAGACCTATGCGAACAGCAGAAAACCAGATCAGCCTGCGAGTAACTCGCAGGCTTATCAGGTTTTATGCTGTTTGCTGCTCCTCAGTGGTCTGGAAATGAGGATTTTGTAATTAAATTTGGTAAGGTTTAACTGTGTTTTTCTGCAGATCAGGCTTTATGTGGTACCTATTGAGTGCGTCAAAATGAGTCTTATATGAGGGAAAGGGTTAATACCCCTGCATACTATCTGTCAGGCTATGTAGATGTAGGACAGGAAGTGATGGAACAGGAAGTGATGGGAGACCTAAATGACCCCACGTCTGGGCAGCAGGATTAAATTAGAAAATAGCAATATGCTGGTTTCTAAAAGGGGACTTATACTAGGGTGTTAAAGAAAGTTGTTTCCACCAACCAGACCATCTATGTTTTGTTAACAACCATTTACCCAACATAATTTGATAAGCTTGGGACTATTTCATAATGAATAATATTAATTTACATTTTTTTTTATATCAAAGGAAACAAGGAACATTTTTCTAAAACTAATATATCAATTCCTACATTCTATTTAATCTCAAGAGGAAACTAAAGACTTACACTAAACCAATCACTAGTAACTGTCACTATAATTAAGTAGTTTAATTTTCATGCAAATAAAAAAAAAACTCACCTCATGTGACTTCGGGAAGATCCTTAACATTCTGTTGAAACTTGTTTGAGATATGTCTAATGTTGGAAGCGGTAAGATAGTCCTGAATCAGCAACTGTACTAGTTGGTCATTAATAAGATGCAATTTAAAATGCTTGATTCATAAACACTCTCATTGGTTGTCTTTTTGTCAAAACATTCATATAAAAGTAAGGAAATGCAAACTCATTCAATACACCATTAAGAAAATGTCAACACATTCTTGTCCTATATGCAACAATTATTTAACACATTAAGCAAGTCAAAAATCAGCATACAATTCAATTTGATTATGTCACTTGTATTAATTTCAAAGCAGGACTTCAGTTTTATTGCATTTTAAGAGACATTGATGATATTTCAGCATCAAAGAGCTTCCTGTTTACCAAATTATTTTATTTTTGTGACAATCCAAGGATGTGACTGACATTTAATTCCACATAAAATTATAATCAAATTCATCTAACACAACATGATCTCCATAATGGTAAGAATCAAAAGTTATGACATATTAACAAAATCATACATCCTCCTGTTTGCAAAATATATTTTTGACACTCTTTGAACAAGGTCTTTTTAGGTGTTGTAGTGGTTATCACCCTTCCAAGTTATTGATAAAAACACCAAGTTCTGCTTTTAAAACTCCAACACAGTTGTTTCCCTTTCAAATTGTAGATTCAACCAAAAAGTCTTGCACCTCAAATACCATAGAAGTGGTAATCCTCCCTTAGCTGTAGATTAGGCCCAGTTCCAAAAACTTGTAATGGTTGTCTCCCTTCCAAATTGTACACAATATGTGATGATGCAAAGGGAGATCACTGTGGGGATTCTGCCCACTAACCCTCTTTCAAAGCCACCTGGAAGAAAAAGAAATGCCAAGTCATAAATCATAAGCAATCATGGAGGTACAATTTTTGCTTCTGATTCTGGAGACTCAAAGGAGGCGTCTCTACATTACACACAGGGAATGTAATCAGCATCAATATCAGCCCCACTTTGTTTTCTTGTATTGCCTAGCTTTTTTTACTCTCTCAGAATACAGAAAAAAATACAAACAGAAAAAATATCAGATAATTACTGTATCTGTATAAGTCAGAGATGATAGAGTAAGTATTTTGTCACTGTTGTATTATGTGAAAAGTTTTACATTAATGTTTACAGATTAACAACCAGCAGTATAATCCTACAAGCTTTCAGTCTGCTCAAGGTTTAGAGAAAGAGGTAATGGAAGATAAAGAAAAATGATGATGATGATGATGATGATGATGATGATGATGATGATGATGATGATGATGATGATAAAGGTAATGATCCTGCTGAAGATCATAAAGGTGAGTTTTTGTTTGATGATGATGATGATGATGATGATGATGGTGATGATGAAGGTGACAGTGGTGACAGTGATGATGATGATGCATGAATGCAACTTATCAGACTCTGGAGTTTTCAACCAAAGTTCAATCTAAGTACAGCAGACCTAGAAATCTTGAAGAAAAACTATAATGGGATTTTCTCTAGATTGACTTAATGGCTTTCTTATCCAGGTGTAAAAAATTTATCGACTTAGGTCAAGGTAAAAGATTTAGATGCAGGGCATTCTTGAAATTGTGATCTGACTGATTAACTTTCGTGCTAAACTTGGGCCTGCTTCAACATTGGCCCTAAAATCTGCCAGACCCAAAAGATGTTCATTACTGTAAAGTCATTAATTTTTGTTGACAACAAATTCCATTGATTATGTTCAAAATGGAATTTTGTAGATATGTTTATTTGTGGATTCATGTCTTCAAAAATGTTTGGTCTATAAAATGAACTATTTCCATGGGGTTTAATATGCAGGGATAAACTCCTTCATGAAATCAATAAAATAAGTGACCTATAAAAAAATAATGATTTCACAGTACAAAGATTTACTGGTTTGTTTGCTTAGATTGAAACAACCAATCAAAAGTGTTCCCAGTCATTTTGGGGACTTGACATACAGTTCTGCTTTACTGTGGTATCATTTCAATGACAACTGTGGTATGTTACCACAGCTAGTCACTTTAACCCTTTCCCTCATAGAGGACACCATGAAAAGACCTATGCGAACAGCATAAAACCAGATCAGCCTGCGAGTAACTCGCAGGCTGATCAGGTTTTATGCTGTTCGCTGCTCCTCAGTGGTCTGGAAATGAGGATTTTGTAATTAAATTTGGTAAGGTTTAACTGTAGTTTTCTGCAGATCAGGCTTTATGTGATACCTATTGAGGGCGTCAAAATAAGTATATATGAGGGAAAGGGTTAAATAGATACTAGTCTTGAAAGCTGAACGCCAAGCATATCTACATGGGTGCTGTTTTTCATGACCTTGACATGATTTGAGATGAACCTATTATTCAGCTGTTTACTTAACTAACCTTTGTACCAAGAATAAATAAATAAATATGTTAATTATTTGCAGGCTGATTTTGTTTAACTTGGTTTGCAGCTTGTCAGTCACCTTGACATTGCAAGCAGTGAAAATCTGAAACTATGGTGACCAGTGGTGCTGATAAACCCTGCCTACTGCAGGCTTGGCAAGCATTAATGCATGAGGCCCTGTAAGATTTTAGACATTAAAATGTATTATGTTTGAATCACAGTCATAATTTTTATGCTGTATACAAATTATATGTATATAGTATATAATAAATGTGCAAATACCATTTTGTCTTTGGGTCAAGACTTACTCCTTTATACAAGAATCTAAGTGTATACAATTAAGCACATACCAACAAGTGATGAACATTTTAAGTACTAGTCTCTGAGAATCTGGTTCCACTGAGAAACTAAAAGGCTTATTGATAAATTTCACAGCTGGGAACTTGCCTGTCTTCACAACACCTGGTCTTATAATGAGCACTTCATGTGGAAAGACATTGAATATATATTAAGGTAATGTTTTGTGTCATGAGAGGTATTCAAGTGCAATTATATGTGAAAAAGAGAGCCATTAGACAAAGCATCATATTTATTTGTTTTTATATCTAATGTGAAAGCAAAAAAAAGGCAGTAAAAAAAGGGGGGAGAATACTCTATTGAAATAATAAATGATGAGGTTTTGGGTACTACATTGTAAAGGAAATATGGTAGAACTGAATCATCTGTTAACTTGATATAAACATTCACATCTGATATTGGTCCTAAAGACTTAAGCTTCACCTGTATATAAATCCCATGCTTTCCCAATAGTGTACCCCAGAGACAAGGTCACCATCAGTATTCATTACAGGATGTTCATTTTTCCCATAATCCCTCCTGTAAGATATAGAGGATTTCAAAGTCTGTAACACCCATAATTAATTGTCTTCTAAGAATTAAGCAGCTTCCTTCACAGGTAATTATGATCCTTTGAAATTTAATTATGGCTTGTTAAGTCATAAAGCATGGAACATATCTTATGAAAGTCATATAAACTGTTGTAAAAGTTGTTATGTCTTTGAAACTTCTTTTGCTGAGTGATAAAACTAAGCCTGAACAAGGTAATTAACCAATCCACACTTTCGAACAAATCAGTTTCAGGTTTTGAGGAGGCTTTTCCCAGGTAGCCCCCCCCCCCCCCACTAGCTCCCACCTCTTCATGTTTTTCATATACTGAGGGGAAAAAGAAATGAAGTGTAAAATCTTTTGTTGGATCAGTTTAGAAGAATGTTTTAGACATGGCTTATATTACATTGATATGGTAAAATGAAATAATTTAAACAGAATGATCTCCCCTTTAGAATGAGGTGGGGGCTGGTTAAATTCAGTTACAACAAAGCCAGATGGCAAATTTTGAATTTTTTGTTTAAACCTGAGTTTTTTCCCTCCTCAGTATACAATGATGGTGTGTTTCATATTAAGACAATATGGAAGACAAAACTTAACAGCAGGTAGAGGCTTGATAGGGGCACTTACCACCTCTAATGAAACCAAATGGGCACAGGTGCAAATATTTACTAATGCTAAGATAAGCCTGAATCCGGAATCAAATTATCAGCATCATACAGAAAAGTAGTTCTGATTCTATTTATTTTTCTGCCCTGCACTTTTCCTGTCTGTGAAATAACTTTTCTGCACTTATTTCTGAGATGACAAAATTGTTGAAAAACATATCTTTAATTATACCATTCCTATATCAGCTTGTGTTTAAGCTCTTAGAATCCTTTCAAATCCATCTGTTATTTTGTTCTAAAAACAAGGGGCCTCCATGGCTGAGAAGTTATAGACACTAAGAATTACTTACCTCGATCCCCACTACTGAGGGTTTGAGTTCGGGACCCAAGTTCTCAAAATAAAAACCAGTATTATTTTCATGCTCAAATTCAAGTCATGCCCATAAGTTTCGATAGAGATCATACTTTTGAGACCTAATAGGGCCTGGCTTGAATTCCACCAACAATACTTATTTATAGCGCTAAGTAATACTTGAATTCTTAAACTAGGAAGATACACATTCCACAATTTTTATTTTATGAAATTTTCAGGTACATGACTAATTTAAAATGCATTATAACCTTAATAACTAACAATAATTGAAAGAAATGAAACATTTGGGTATTTTTATAAAGAGAAACAAGACTAATGAAATTCACACTTAGCGCTAAGAATTGTTGGTGGAATTCGACCCTGGTATGGTTTTACTTGGATTTTCTTTATATGATTTTAAATTGGTTGCACAGGCTCTAGCTCTCGTGCAGTAAACATATTGATGTTCAAAATTGCAGCTATTAGAAATGAGAATATGGAAAAGGGACTACTGCATGTGTAGCATGTTATCGCTCTATCTTGTTCAACATCAAAACAGCCAGTCTTGCCTCCACTATCATGTGACTTGTTGATGTATTTTGTTTTATGGGCTGTTGTTGAATTGTGATAAAAACATGTAAAAAAAAAAAAAATAACTTAAAAAAAATGGCCTCCTCAAACCTGCAGGTGGGACAATCATGTCAGCTGAACAGTTTTTGGTCGATAACATATTTCCTGCATTTGTTTATTGAGATAAGACTGCAAAGAAGCAGATTATGGGTTCAATGACAGAAAAGAAGGAATCCTTGACTTACATGGAGACTGGAGCACATTGGGCAGGTTTAAACATCTTGCTGTTTCCTATCAAAGTGGGGTGCAGGGGGTGGGGTGACCTCTGGTTCTATTCAGGGCATCTGTGGTACTGCCTGTTGGTGGGAAGGCTAGGGAAACAGGCCCCCAGTGTGATAACCAAGATTATCAACAATCTTCAGATTAATTCCTGTACAGAACATGTTAATTATAGCACTTTACACTCAGATTGCTGGATTGCCTGTTAATGTTTAACAAGAAATATCTTAAACCCTTTCCCTCATAGAGGAAACCATGAAAAGACCTATGCGAACAACATAAAACCAGATCAGCCTGCGAGTAACTTGCAGGCTGATCAGGTTTTATGCTGTTCGCTGCTCCTCAGTGGTCTGGAAATAAGGACTTTATAATTAAATTTGGTAAGGTTTAACTGTGGTTTTCTGCAGATCAGGCTTTATGTGGTACCTATTGAGTGTGTCAAAATGAGTCTATATGAGGGAAAGGGTTAAAAAAGATATTCAGCGTTGATGGGGATAAAGTACTTGAGATTGTATAATGGTTATATATAAAATGTCCCCTCTGTTGCAACTGACTGAGTATAAACATTATTGTAATGAATCGCAATATGTCTTCCAGTTGTACAAAGATATTGGAAACAGTCTATCAGGGATACAAATGCTTATATTATGGACTTTTAAAGGTAACTGAATGAGAGAAATTACTTGACAGTTGAACCCCAAACCTTCAGATGTATAGTCAATGAACAGTATACCCCTGGACCATGATACACTGTAGTCAAATATGACTGAAGCAGTATCCTGGCTAAGTATTGTATTTTATGAGTACTCTGGTCTGGTGATCTTGAAATTAAAGTCCCAGTATCTTTTAGTTGTCAGGCCTAAATCCGAATGCACCCACAACGTATATACCTCTGTGTGAATTTCATCCCCGGAAGACCTTGAGAAATACCTAACTTAAGGAATGATTCTTAAAGAAAAATTACAAGTTGTAGCTGTCTCGTTCTATATTAAGCCCAAAACAACAACAGCATGAAATTTACATACAAGGGTTTTTTCAGAAGTCTGTGGATTTTCTTCATATCTCCCCTACTACAGTGTATCAAAATTTATTATAACTATAGCAAACGTCCATGAACTTAATTCTGAAACACAACATGTGCACCTAGACATTCGTGATTTTACTGAACAGTGTGTTTTAGAACACACTCCGCCCATTTTTCTCATTATATTGCCCTGTCTGAACGACTAAGGGTTCCTGGGGATTTTCCATATTCTTTCATTAAATATTTCATTATGTGGGCCTTATTAAGCATTAAGAGATTCATCAAGCATCATTTTAGGTTTTGCTATTTCAAAATGCTGAAAAACATGTTTTCCCATGCAAATTCTAAGCTAAAACACAATCAAAATATGGCCATCAGATTCAGTTGTGATGTGAATGTGATATCTGAGTTTAGGATTATTTATTATTGATTATTTATTATTTCCAAGAACTTTGGACCAGGAGCCATTTTTACCATCCTCATTTTGACGTTTGTAGCAGAAAAACATATAATTACATTTGTTTATATATTTTTCATTCCTTGGCACCATCATTTTCCGCTGCTTTTTAAAATATGAACAAAAATATAATAAGAAGTACAACATTATGTAATGCTTTTTTTTCTTAGTATCAGATGAAAATAACTTAAAGCAGCTCATTCAAAGACAATTGGTAGAAAAAAATAAGTTTTACTTTCCCTTGTTAATGTTGGTGAAGTCTTTGTTTCCTGACAAAGAAATTCAGCAATATGCAGGAAAACACTATTTTCATAAATGCAACTTGGGCGAAATTGGTTAAATATAGAATATGGTAACCCCGAAGCAAGTGCTTGCAGTACCACCTGACGCCTTCTGCAACATGGCGTCTTAACTAGTTCAGGGAAGCAATTTTATAAGTTCAGTCTATGAAGTTAGTAGATGGGCATAGAGTGAAAATGATCAGCCAAGTGATAGCAAATGAAAATAGAAAATCTAAATATAACTCTAAATATAGTTTCAATACTGTCTGTGACAGTATTGCCTGTGATAAGGAAACCATCCATATTTTTACAATCTTGTATGGTTGCATTGGTTGACCATGCATCTGTAGGTGGGTATAGATTGTCGTAATACACAAATATATTTAAAAATTAATTCTTTAGTCAATGACCATGTGTGAACATTTTTTTTTTGCCCGTTTTTAGTTGTGTGTGATGTAGTCATTCACATCTATAGTAGATCTACTTACTTTCTTAGCATTCAGTTCTCTACTTTGAAAACCGAAGAACCTCTCATTTTGTAAAACTGGTCAAATGTACAACACGAGTATTCTGAGATTGTGCAGAAAAGTTGAAATTTGAAAGTCTAGCCCTTTCCCTCATATAGACTCATTTTGACGCACTCAATAGGTACCACATAAAGCCTGATCTGCAGAAAACCACAGTTAAACCTTACCAAATTTAATTACAAAATCCTCATTTCCAGACCACTGAGGAGCAGCGAACAGCATAAAACCTGATCAGCCTGCTCACAGGCTGATCTGGTTTTATGCTGTTCGCATAGGTCTTTTCATGGTTTCCTCTATGAGGGAAAGGGTTAAATAATTTTGGATAGTAAATATGCAGGTTTCAGCCGTTTTATAGTGTTACAATAACCTATGTAGAAAGCTTGAAGTCAGATACAACAACATACCGCGGTACTTTTATGGACCTCTGATACCTCCAGTGGTTATTTGTTACACTATAAAATGACCATAACATGTACATCTACTATCTGAAATGACTAACTAGCCCCTGACCTTTGCATTATTTCTTCAATCTATAAATATAGACTGTACAGTCACATACTGAGTACAGATCAAAGCACAGATAGCACTGAAAGAACAGGATTGTCGCATTTCTTTTGTTTATCAAAGTAAATTTCATAAACAGGGATCAAATTTTCAAACGATGCCAAAAAGCCAAATGTAATAAACCCAATTTAGCCTTACATTAACAAAGCCATTACAAGAAAAGATGAACACACCATTTGTTTCTATGGACTGGGAACAAATAACACATGGCCACTTCCTCTCCCTATTTCTCTTGCCTACAGTTTATTACAGAAGATTTATATCAATATGCATATCTAATTCAAACGGAAGCAAATCTAAAACAAAAATCTTTCATTATTTTATTTAAGGTTGGTATCTAGCAAAAATTAAGTTACCCAGCAGATCTGCAGCTCTTTAATTCACTTGAGACACACACAACTTCAGTGCCTTCAGGGCTTTGATTATATCATATGGATACATGTTGCTTAGTTAAAATAGGACAAAAATGTCAGTCAACTGTCCATCAACATAGTAAGTCTGGATACTTGATTGAACTATCACTGAAGGTGATTAATGCCCCCACATCCCATCTTGTCTTCATGTGAGTGTGGGACATGACATGATGGGGTGTGACATGGTTGATTCCTATAACATTGTCCCCACTTTAGTGAAGTCAGAGTTAAACCCTTAACCTGCTGAATTTTTCAAATGGACTTAGCCGGCACCTTTTTTGGAACTGTCCATTATTAATTTTAGAGATAACTGGATGAAAACTTGTTGTTGGTCAGCCAACAGTAAAGAACCAGGCCAGCCTGCCCATCTGGCCTGGCTCTTTACTGGTGGCAAAGGTTAGCACTTACGGTTCCAGCAGGGTAAGGGTTAATGAAGGTCCAATTAACCAAGTTCTATAACTTCTACTGAGTGCCACTCCTAGAGCAGAATTATACAAAAATGTGATACAAACAGTGTTGTATTACAATTATTTCACTTTGGACCACACATTTTGATTACAATATATTCTTACATTATTTATATGGGAAAAACATACTATTTTTGGTCAAGTTGTCCTTAATCAATCTATCAGTCTTCCATATACTGTGTATGCTTTTTTCTTTGTATATCATGACCTGACACTCAAATCGCATGCTGAAACTTTGTGCTGCACATCAACTCAGTTTGCTTTTCTGTTATGTAACTTTTCACTAAACTCTAGCCAGTGGCCACAAAATACTCCATGCGTGAACTCTGACCTCTCAGAATGACCTTGAAATCATATGACCAAAACTTTCACTTTAATGTGGTTGATATCTTTTATCAACACTGACCCAGAGGTCGATAAGATACAGAATTGATATTTAGAGATTGAAAATCAATTCAACTGAAAAGAGTAATCATTTCTCTCCTAACTAAAAAGGGAATGATGATGATGATGATGATGATAATGATGATGATGATGATGATGATGATGATGATGATGATGAATTACTTTTGGGATAAAAATTAATTCTAACATATTTTATCAAGATTTAAAAATGACTTTAGAATTTTTGCTTGTGTTCTTTCCACTATTACTTAAAAGCAGCTTTTTCTATTTTAACCTGATTTTTCTTCGAACACTTCCTTGTATTTTTACTGGAAACACAACTGTTACTGAAATATATTTTGTTACATATTTTGCAATATTTAGCTATTCACATTAAAATATTAGAATTTATACTGCTTAAAATGGCTTTAGATAGCTTAGTTATAATACACATCATTTCTCACAAATTTATATGTCCGTGGTTTGATTCTTGGCCTTATGCATGAGAGAGTACAGTGGTTATACAATCAGACATGCAAAATTTGACCTCTTTTCCTTCCAAAATTCTACTACCATCTGTATGTACCTCTAAAAGATTTAAATATATTATTAGAATTTGTCTTGCAACAGATGTAAAATAAAGTGTAAACTTACCAGTAGGTTATATGATGTATTCTCTTTTAAACCTTTATGGGTCAGCAAGATAAACTAGAACCATCTAGGCTCCATTAATACCCCTGCATCCCCCCCCCCTTGTCTTCAGGTAATGTGAGTGTAGGTTTGGACGTGACATGACAGGACTCTGATATAGCCCCCATGTCTGTGAAACGAGGGTATAACAACATGAAAAGTATGAAATATGACCTACCTGTGATACTGTTCTCAAATGAATTTGTGTTCTATATCCACCTTCATCTGTTAATTTTAATCACATAATTTTTCATAAGATATTCCCTTACTTCATTCTTTTTTATGTTTTCATCACAGATGTCTTTTTCTCTCTTGTCAAGTATCCACTAATTTAAATTATTCATAAAACAATGTTTCAGTTAAAGCACTTATTAAAACAATTTAACTATCTCATTTAGAAATCATCAATACAAAATAATCAGGGGTTTTATTAATCTTTTCAAATGTTTGCAATATTTGCCAGTCATGAAAATCCTATACATATATAAGACAAATTAATAATTCCATCAGGTAATCCAAAAATCCTTTTTGCCCTCACACTATCATGAAATTCTGAGTATAAAAACTTCAATTACATACTCCCTAACAGCAGAATGTTGCTCAAGACAGGAATATTGTTTTACCAATCTCTTGCCCAACTGTTTTATACTGTAGCATCCTTTGTACATACCTTGTTACAGATTCCTAGTAAAGGTTATACAAACGAGCAAACCTGGAAATTCCCCGAGTGTACCCTAGCACTGAGAGCAGCCTTGCTTCAGCAGTACAAGTGGGTATCTTGAGATTACTTACTCTCTGCCATCAAAAATTAGTCTAGATAACTGCAGAGGCTCCAGAACTTTGTAGAGTACCTTGTTTTAGTCGTTCAACAGTATCACTGTCCATCTCGATCATTAAAATCCAGCACTGAGATGAAGTAAACATGATAGTGTAGGCGCTTGCTGCAGTTTCTCTGATTTGTCCGATAATCATCTTACACTTTGCACCAGCGAGCTGATCATGAAAACATTGTCTGTTGGATTCTGTCTGCTGATTTGAAGCAAAATACAGAACATAAGCTGGAAACTGCATTTACTTGCTGAAAATTAGCATTGCCAAGTAACTTGTGGATGTTTTACTTGAGATTATAGGGTCACAATGACCTGCCAAAGTACCGATATCTGGAGCATGATTAATATATAATTGAAGTGATAATGCAAGTTATATCTCCTGGCTTGAATCCCATAAACTGTACTTAATGCTAAACACAGGAGTTAAATTCCTAGAATTATCATCCACCCTTCCTAGCACTTCCCAAATTTGTGACAAAGTTCATTTGCCATGGTGAGCAAGCAAGTGGAATGTAAATACTTAGTGCCAAATTTCAGCATTCTTGTTTCTTTTTTTAAAATACCAAAATATTTCAATTTAGTTTTGAAGGTAATAATTTAGGTCAACTTAGTCATATACTTGAATATTTCATATTTTAGAAATAATGGAATGTGTTTCTACCTAATGGGGGTATTACTTAACGCTAAGTGACGTAAGTGGAATTAAAGCAAGATTCCACTTTTAGTTATCATAAAATGATAGTTTCCGACATACCACTTAGACACAGATGGGTTGAAATTCTTTAAGAATCCTGGACACAATTATCTGGGCCTGTCTGCTGGTTGATAAATCATTATTTCAAGCGTGAGGCAACAACAGTTTGTCAACTTTAACCCTTTATCTCATGAATATTCATGTACAAATTATTGATATGATGAATATTAATTTACTGAACTTTAAAATTAAATGGTATATGAAACAGAAGACTTTTCTTTGCCCTGCAGACTGTGTGGGATTTGAGTTACACTACTGTATAAGCAAACAGAGGAGACCATGAGTCGAGATCTGCTCTGTTGCCAATGCGTCAAATTGAGTCTATATGATGTAAAGGGTTAATTATCAATCATTATTGACCAAACTTTATATAATATGAGTAATAGGATGGGATGTTACAGGACAGGATGTACTGATGTGACATAACAGGCATGATTCCTATATAGCCTCTACTTAAGGGGTATAACAATGATGCATTTTGGGGTCCAAATATCAGACCTAATTTCTACTAATAATATTAATATTTGTGTTGTAAGGCTGCTTATTTTTAATTCCTTCTTTAATGAAAGTCCCCCCCCCTCTGGAAAAAGGCAAAAACCATGCCATGAAAGAGTCCCTGCATGTAATCATAACAAAGGGAGATACTCATGTGGAGTTATGGTTCTTGTAAAAGGCACTTCAAGATTTACTAAAAAATACAAAGATGATTTCTCACAGACCAAATGTGCCAATGATATGCACAACTAGACTTGATACTGATCAATCCTGTGAGGTTTCACCAAATTCAAGCCAGAAGTTTTGGAGATGAAGTCTGAAAAAGATTATGGCAAAAATACAAAGGGCCATAACTCTCTGATAATTCACCTTACCGAAATGTTTGTTTATTGTGTTTAACAACCCACTGACAGTATTTCCGTCATTTGGAGACAATGTCTACTTCAGACAGATATATTGCTGTCACACTGTAGTATCACACTGTAGACATGTGGCATGATACCACACCCAGTCACATTATCCTGACACCGGGCCAACCAGTCCTGGAACTACCCTTATATGCTGAGTGCCAAGCAAGAGCTATACCAGTACTATTTTTTACAACTCGGTATTTTGCGGCTTCAGATCGAACTTCTGACCTCCTGATTTCGGACCACCTTACCTAATTGTGCCGACGATATGCACAACTATAGACTTGATACTGATCAATCCTGTGAAGTTTCATCAAATTTAAGCCAGGAATTTTGGAGATGAAGAACAGACAAGATTGTGTCCACAGACAGACAAATGGATGGACAAGCTGATTCCAGTACCAAATTTGGAGATAAGATAGACTAGGTGTCCACCAACATGTCAGCACACTACATAGAAGGATACAGTGATGCCACACTGTGATATCATGCTGTAGACCATAGTCACATTGACCTGGATGCCTGTGTAGATTTTCACATGAAAAGAAACCTAATTGTCTCCATTTGGAAAAAAAAAGAAAATAATTATCTAATGCCATGCCCATCTCCATAATAAATTACGGTGAACTACCTTTATGTAGTTTCCCACCAAACTGATTATAAGCACTTACAGACAGCTGGGCTGATTCTTCTATGCCCTCTAAAACTTTGTAAGGGGTTGAGTGTGTATGTGTATAATAATTGACTTAATGCATGTACACAAACACATTGCTGATGGGCATATGCCTCTCAGGCATACAGTATAAAGTAGCAAGCAATACATTGTTTAATTTTATTTTCAAAATCAAAATTTGATAAAGTTCCTTTTGTGAAAAAATGTTGTTTGTTTTGAGCAAGAAGTGTCAAGTATCATTTCAATCATAGAAATCAGTTATTTCACTATTCTGTTATGACAAGTAAACTGCACCTTTAACCCTTTCCCTCATAGAGGACACCATGAAAAGACCTATGCGAACAACATAAAACCAGATCAGCCTGCGAGTAACTTGCAGGTTGATCAGGTTTTATGTTGTTCGCTGCTCCTCAGTGGTCTGGAAATGAGGATTTTGTAATTAAATTTGGTAAGGTTTAACTGTGGTTTTCTGCAGATCAGGCTTTATGTGATACCTATTGAGGGCGTCAAAATGAGTATATATGAGGGAAAGGGTTAAAGCTTATAGCAGTAAAAAGTCAAGTCCTGTCTTTTCAATTCATGACTAGCTCAACTGCTCTCAAACAGTATCATAAACAGTTTTTTTTCCTTTGTGTAAATCAGGTCAACCATTGACTACCTTTTACCCCCTAGTGTAGCTATTCCATTGATAGCTTGTAAGGCAATTTGAATACATCTATCAACACAGGAAAGGTCATACACATGCACTTTTAATGAAATGACCTGTATTTACTGCATAATATACTGCTTTAGTGCTGTTAAATTACCTTTATGACCAGTTAAAAAGAGTAATTTGGTTCTTTGCAGGTTTGTTAAGTTTTATACTGTTCTATACTTACCCATATCTATGATATAATAGGATAATGCTGAGATATTGCTAACACTAATTTGAGGGGAGTACCACAGCTCACATAATGGATTTTCTTCATCACTTCTCATCCTAAAACTCTTCTCCTACGTCTATAAGCACATGCTCTCACATACAGGTAAATGTTAATTAAGAAGATAAAATAACCCATATCTGAATTATCGCATTGAAATGATACTGCACTTGTTAATTAACTGGAGTTTTTACCTTTCCTGGTTTTTCTGATGATGACATTGTTATTTTCTTCTGCAACATGTTCAGGTACATACATTTTGGATTATGTTCTACTCAGATTTCAACCAAGCAAATAACTTAGAGCTCAAACAACAGCTCTACAAGCCTGAAACCTTTAAAATGAGGTAGATTTGTTATTAAGTGGTTAAGGCATCTGCTTCAGGAGCGGGAGGTTGAAGGTTTGATCCCCAGCAGGGAAACGTTCTGATATGGCCGGTTGGTGAGCTGCCAGCTAGTTAAATAATGATTACTGGTTGTTTTCCTGCCTAGTGCCTGGCATATAGGAGGAAACTGGGTAGGTACTTGTAAAAGCAAAGAGGGGTCTCTTAAGTCAAAACTGTCTGGCCCTTTCATTATGGGTGACACTATAATAAACAAACACTTTATCTTTTTTATTTAGCTGTATGTCCCATCAACAGTATTAGTCATTTAGTGACTGTCTGTACATATATCTGAGACAGTTGAAGTATTGCAACATAGCAGTATCATGCCATAGGCAAATGGCAGAACACCATCCTCAGTCACATTATCCCAACATCAGGCCAAACAGTCCTACCATCAGGCAAAACAACTACCTTGTTCCAGCATATCTGTACCAATAAGGTACAACAGAGATTGGTCATGCAATATCCAGGGGTGGAGACTAATCATTCAGCCATCAAGGGCAATCCAATTCCAACAGAGCATTTTGTTATATATAAATTATGATATCCCCGAAGTACTGATGCTTGTGGTAACACCTGATACCTTCCACAACTTGTCATGTTCATCAGTTCAGGGAAGCGATTTTGTTTGTTTGTTGGGTTTAATGTCACATAAACAGTATTTCATTTATTTGGAGACGGTGTCTACTTGAGACAGATATAGTGCTGCCACACTGTATAGTATCATGCCGTAGACATGTGGCATGATACCACACCCAGTCACATTATCCTGACACCAGGCCAGCAAGTCCTGCAACAACCCTTAAATGCTGAGCGCCAAGCAAGGGAGCTATAACAGTACTTTTTACAACTTTGGTATGTCGCGGCCAGGGATCGAACCCACGACCTCCCGCATCCGAGGCAGACGCTCTAACCCCTTGGCCATTGGGGACAGTAGCGATTTTGTAAGTTCAGCCAAACAAGTTAGCGAATGCGCGAAGAGTGGATGTGATCAGCCAAGTGACAGCAATTGAAAACAGAAAATCTGAATATGTGTTATAATTCTAAATAAAGTTTCATGGTTATTACCTGTGATGAGAAAAAAACACTCATTTTTTTTTGCAATCAAGGATGGTTGCACCGGGTTACCATGTGTCTTGATTGACATAATACACACATATACATTGTAGTTTATCAAATTAGTTAAATATCCATTTCTTAGTCACAGACCATCTGTGAACAAGCTGCTTTTAAACTCAAGAATACTTGATTTCCTATGAGAATAAAAAAATTACACAAGACTGATCAACCTACTAGTTCCTTTCAGGCTGATCTGGTTTTAAATTGGTAAAAGATTGTTTGGTTTAAATTATATGTTCTTGATAGTCCTGTTACTATCAAGGGTTAAATTAAGTTTTGATCATCACTTTTTCTATTGTCTTGCTTCTTTCACTACTGTCTCTTTATACTGTTAAAACTGAGGTATATAATGTGAGCAAACTGGTTATAATTTTGTCAACCATGTGTCAGGACTAATTCAAAATCATGTATAGGACAGCATGTGGTAGTCACCTGTCCAGACTCAATAGTTCAAATTGTGTACACCAGAGGCCCTGTTTCACTAAGTAAGTACTGAGAAAAAATCTAAGAATATGTTAATTTACAGTAAAATAATTAATTATAATAGTGTACTGTATTCAATGAAATGTGTCACCTTTCTATATTATTGTGAAAATAAGAAGAAATAAGTAGACAAACCTGTGACAACATTCTTATGACTAAGATCAAATTAGTGTACATGAAGTACAGTGAAACAGGCTCCAGCTTCTTTCTACAACTAGAGCTATCAGTCAAGGAGATGCATACCCATCCAGGTCATATCACACTGACTCAACAATAAGAACAAACATAGAACCTTTCTTGAATATGAGACCGTTCTGTGATTTCTTTATAGCCCCACTTCCACTTTATGAAGCAGAAGTTATATAATGAGCATACACCAACATAGGTTTTACAGACCTCCTGAGATCTTGTTCCAAATGTTATTTAAATCATTAATTGATTAAACTAGATATAGATACATTTTTTGTCTCTTGTAGGAGAATGACTCAAGACATAAAAAGAGAATAAATACAACTGTTAAACACAATTTGATTTCAAAAGGTTTTAATACAATCTGTATATTACAATATAAAGAACTAATAGCATTGCACAATGAGGTGTTTAGTCTGAGACTGATGATGATGATGATGATAATGATGAACACATCCCTTCCTTCTTCTCAGTACACATGGACCATACCATACAGAAATGTCCAACATAAAACGATAGGTCTGAGGTCACAGGTTAAGGATTATAACTATACAATGGAGCAGGATTAAAACTCTCTGTCTTAGTTCTGAAAAGCTTACACATTTAAAACTTAAAAACATACATATCTTTACCTATTTAGAATTTAATAGAGGAGTATTTTATTGCTTTGGGCAAACAAAGTGTACCAAGATCAGAAACTGTTAGATCAGGGTCTCCTTTGTTTGCTCAAACAATACTATAGATCAGATTCTACACAGTCTGCATGGCAAAGACCATTCCAACGTTTCATATTAAAAGCATTTTAAGTTCAGTCATTCAAATTTTATTTAGTCCGAAACTCATACCGTATTTACTCGACTATAAGACGGGTTTTTTGGGGTCTGATCAGGGTTTAAAAGTTGGGGGGGTCGTCTTATAGGCGGGGTCCACCAGTCTGGTAAAGTTTCCCCAACTTTAGTTGCCGTATGAATGAAGCTTCGTAGCAGTATGCAATTATGCAGCCGTATATTCTTCTCATTTTCAATCGTTAGATAAATATTAGAAATGAATTGCATAATATAAATGACTAAATATTATTGTAAGATTGTTTAATCAAAAGTTTTTTGCACCAATATAAATTTATTGGAACATTTTAAGCATTTTATCTTTTCTGGAAGCGGTTTCGGGGAAACGCACGGTGCTCATTAGAACTGCTTGTTCATAAAATCTTCTCGACACCTCGACGTAAATAAAGCATTGAAATACACAAGATGTTTTCGTTATGATTTGTTTAATTTATGCTTTTTTTTTAATAAGTTAATTAACATTTACAATGAAAAAAAAAAAAAAAAAAAAAAAATGGTATTGATTAACAATCCAGAAAAATTGGTAAGAAAATTGGTCTAGTTTCACACTAACGGTTCTCACGGGCACCGTCAAACCCCGTACATACCAGACCGTACACAACCGTAACATTACAAGTTCTGAAAATGAAAATGAGTTGTTTTCAAGATTTATTATGAAAATTAATATTAAGGTAATGCATTTAATCAAAAGTTTGTTTCATTTTTTGTGAAATTATTCCGAACTTAGCGAGATTTTCATGGTATACTTTTAAAAAAATTTGGCGGTAAATTACCATTCGTCGAACTGCATTTGAATTTTTTTACCCCGTCTTATAAACGGTTCAAAGCAAAATACTACAGATTTGGGGATTGGAAAGGGGGCCCCGTCTTATAGGAGAATAGTCTTATAGTCGAGTAAATACGGTACACAAATATTCCTGAGGTAAAAGATTAGGATAATCTGTGGAAAACAAGAGCACAGCATGCAGATGCCAATTAAAAAGATAAATTAGGTAAAATTTGACCCAAAAGGGCCTTGATGAGAATGTAGCCCTTGTGAGGGTGAACAAGCATGTGAAGTTTGATGACAGTATATTTAACAAGAGGGCCAAGATGGCCCTTGGTCGCTCACCTGAGAAAGATGATTGCTTAAGAAATAAAGATGCTTGAGTGTAAAAGTGAAATCTGGCTTTTTTTTATGGTGAAATGGGCATAACTCCTAAATTTACAAGTCAATATCAGTTATAATTGAACCCGATTGTGAGATTATGGGCATGAACATTGTCTTTAAGTTTAAAAATGATTGTTAAAAAAATGAAGTTGGTAGAGAATAAACAAAGTGAAATCTTGCATTTTTTGTATTAAAAGGGGCATAACTCCTGACCTAAATGACCCATCTCAGCCACAATTGAACTCAATCGAGACATTATGGTCATTAACAATGTCATAAAGTTTGAAGATGATTGCTAAAAAAAGGAAGATGCTAGAGTGTAAAGACGATCTCAGCCATAATCGAACTCAATCGAGACCTTATGGTCATAAACATTGTAATAAAGTTTGAAGATGATTGCTCAAAAGATGAAGATGCTAGAGTGTAAACAACGTGAAATCTGGCATTTTTTTATATTTAAAGGGTCTTAACTCCTGACCTAATCAACTGATCTCAGTCATAATCAAACTCAATCGAAACATAATGGTCATAAGCATTGCCATAAAGTTTGAAGATGATTGCTAAAATGATGAAGATGCCAGAGTGCAAACAATGTGAAATCTGGCTTTTTTTAATTTTAAAAGGGGCATAACTCCTGACCTAATGTTCCGATATCAGCCATAATCGAACTTGGCCGAGATTTTATGGTTATAAACATTGTTTTAAAGTTTGAAGATAATTGCTCATAAAATGAAGATGCTAGAGTGCAAACGAACAAATTGTGGACGACGGACGACGGACGGACGGACGACGGACATTCATCGATCCTAAAAGCTCATCCTGAGCACACGTGCTCAGGTGAGCTAAAAAGTCATGGTCAATCTTAACCCTTTACCTCATGAATATTCATGTACAAATTTGACTTGATGAATATTTATTAACTGATATTAAATGGTGTATGGAATCCTGAATTTCTTTTTTGCCACACCAACAGTGTAGAAACTGAGCTACAATACTGTATGAGCAAACAGAAGAGACCTTGATCAAACAGCTCCTATAGGAAGTGGATGTCACATAGGAACGGTCTGATCTGGGTCTGATCTGTTTGCCAAAGCAACAAAATTAGTCTATGTCATAAAGGGTTAAAGTTTTTCACAAATGATGATAACAACAACAATGACAATGTCACCAATGATGACAATACAAGCTAAAAGAGGAGAATAACGAAATTCAATACAATGTGACTGTTCCAATATTTCCTACAAAAATTGCATTGTGCCAAAAACTATAATGAACTTTCAGAGAGCAAAATAAAAAATTATATATCTTAACAGATTAAAGAGAAGGTATGTCTCTCACATTAATTTTCAAGACAAACTAGTTGCATGGTTTAATTTTGTCATAGACTGTGCACC
Source organism: Solen grandis (assembly GCA_021229015.1). NCBI lineage: Eukaryota > Metazoa > Mollusca > Bivalvia > Adapedonta > Solenidae > Solen > Solen grandis. The sequence goes on from CM037777.1 coordinate 89,585,240, forward strand.
ACTTCCAGGAAACTGTGAACAAATAAATAGCATATAAAGAAAGCAAAATGTCAAATAGGGTTATTTCAGCAGTAGAATTTACGGCAATCAATAATGTAGTTTTCAGGGAGCCAATGTAAGATAGTCACTAATGTAGTTTTCAAGGAGCCAATTTGAGGCAATCAGTAATGTAGTTTTCAGGGAACCAATGTATGGCAATCAGTGATGTAGTTTTCAGGGAGCCATTGTAAGGTAATCAGTAATGTAGTTTTCAAGGAGCCAATGTAAGGCAATCAGTAATGTAGTTTTCAGGGAGCCAATGTAAGGCAATCAGTAATGTAGTTTTCAGGGAGCCAATATAAGGCAATCAGTAATGTAGTTTTCAGGGAGCCAATATAAGGCAATCAGTAATGTAGTTTTCAGGGAGCCATTGTAAAGCAATCAGTAATGTAGTTTTCAGGGAGCCAATATAAGGCAATTTGTAATGTAGTTTTCAGGAAGCCAATGTAAGGCAATCAGTAATGTAGTTTTCAGGGAGCCAATGTAAGGCAATCAGTAATGTAGTTTTCAGGGAGCCAATGTAAGGCAATCAGTAATGTAGTTTTCAGGGAGCCAATGTAAGGCAATCAGTAATGTAGTTTTCAGGGAGCCAATGTGAGGCAATCAGTAATGTAGATTTCAGGGAGCTAGTGTAAAGGATACAAATAATCCACCAAATAATCCTTTAGTGATGAGATCTCGACGGGACATGAAGTATTTGTTCCATCCAGTACCAGCCTTCATTAACAGGAAAAACTGAAATACAAAAGGTAAATTATCCTATGAATATAATGTGTTATCAATAGGCTACAGCACTGTGTGACTTATTGATACATGTAGCAAACTGGTTTATGCCAAATGTTATCCACTTCAAATGAAGACTTTACTCCCTTGATCAATGAATTGCATATTCTGCATACATGCAGACAAGACATACTGAAATATAGATTACATATAAAAAATATTTCCTTTGGTGTCAAATTTAAACCTTTTATTTATATGAAGGTTCATATCTTTTGATATCAAAATAATGTCTCTCTCTCTCTCTCTCTCCTTTTCTATGGCAAATATATATTAATTCAACCATACAAAAAGTCTAAAACACATTTTTTTATTCAAAAGCTTGACTAATGATCAAAGAGAGTAAATTCAAATGAGTTATAGAAGCTTTAAAAATACATCATGTACTGTTTTTGCAATACACTCTCATTTTAAGTATGATGATGATGAAAAAGCTCATGTGAAGACAAGTTAAAGAGGTTTGATAATTTGGAAACACAGATTCATCTGCAAAGAGATGTCTAAGTATAAAGAAGACTTACTGATAATACAAAAGCCATGATGAAATAAAAGGCAAATCCATAGAGGAATGTTAGACCCAGGATTCCAGCAGCTGCCCCAGACAATGACGACATCGAAGTGCGGCAGTAGTCCAGGATCCCATTATTCTGACGGACAGCTAGCTCATTGTAGGCAGTAGCCTCTGAAAAGATGAATATATTTCAATTTGGCTATGCTTATATACTATGTATGTTTGTTGTGTTTTATGTTTCACTAACAGCACAGGGCCTTGAGATTTTGTCTTCCGTGTACATGATTAAAAGTCACCTGATCTTTATGTTTACAAATATGGCCGACATTTAAATTTACAGGGTGTTGCAATGTAACGGCCTATAATAATCCTTTTCGGTGAGAGATATGTGTAAGTGGTCCGGTAGCTCAGTCGGTAGAGCACTAGCTCTGTAAACGAGGAGTTCTGCGTTTGAGTCCTGGTCTGGCTGTACATTTTTCTCACCTGGTTACATTTGGCACCCAATGTGGGGCTGTTACAGTATAGTTCAGTACATAGTATTGAGTTTGTCAGGAAAATAGAAATTTATTCTCTGCACTTTAAATTTAGGGACAAATTTCAAAGTGGCAGGGGAGTACAGGGGTGGCGAAATCTCATTTTATTTTTCTTGTCCATGGACAACCAAAATTAAAATTTCACTTGTCCGTAGCAAAATACTACTTGTCTGTACTTTTCGAAAAACTATTGGTATAAAATATGGAAATAATTGAAATTTTATTATTACTCTTAAATTGTCTTATGTGTCTGTTATTGCCGTCAAATTCAACATTTCGTTGAGCCCTCATCACCGACTCTAAGCCATGGGAAGTCTTTAAGGCATGATTCTTAAAATGATCTTTAAGGCTTTGTTTTATCATATTTTTAATCTTAGTCTTTTATTGTTTTCTTGGGGGTTTGATCAGGATATTCTTCCCCTTTTCTTGTTTGGGATGATTTTTAATAAGGAATCATTCCATTTGACAAGGAACTTACTTTATAGACTGTGCGCTAAAGTGCTGACATTGACCTTTAATTTTCATATCTTAACATTTTAGAAATGAAACCAGTCAAAACGGAATGGTTTATTATGCGGATAATCTTGTAAGATGCTGAAAAATTAACTTTATTTGACAGACACTCGTCAGGGATATCTTTACAGTTGAAATGCTGCAGTTTTGAGTTTTGAATTTAAATATCTAAATTTTTGCTTCACTACAGTTTCGGATTTTTGGCTGTCCACGGACAAGTCAACAGTGAAAATTTACTTGTCTGTGCCGGCAAATGTATGACTCGGACAACTCAGACAATGGATTTCGCCATCCCTGGAGTATGCAACAGGCTCTAAGTAACCCTTATTAGTGAGAGATTTGTGTAAGCAGTCCAGTAGTTCAGTTGGCAGAGCACTCACTCTGGAAGCAAGGGATCCCAGATTCAAGTCCCGGTCTGGCTGCACATTTTTCTCACCTGGTTACAGCATCAGCAGACTACTTTGGATATAAATAACTGTGTAAAATTGTTTCAACTACACATTTACCTGTAAGTACTCTCAAGTTGAGATCTCATTAGTTTTTAATTGAAAATTTGTTTGCTGAGTGAAATTGGTGTAGAATAAGCAATTTCAAGTGAACAATATTATTAATGCTTGATCAAGATCCAAAAGAGGCATGTTGTTTCTCAAAACAAGAGTGTTTTCTGGAACACATGTGTCACCTGCTGAAGCGTGAACACGAAAAAGTGTGATGGACAGACGAACAAATGACGGAAAAGTGATCCCTATGTGTCACCTCTGCTAACAGCAGGTGAATCAATAAAAATCACCAACCCAGTACACTTATACATTTTAAAGCACTTCTCTTACCTCAACTATCCCGCATTTTGATAATGGAAATGATAACAGATTCAAATCCCCCATGGGTTTTGGGATCTCAAAAAGACACTGGGTGTAGGACTTTCCTCAGGCTATACAAGCGCTCCAGTGCCAGGGCGCTTTATTTTCAAAACAAGACAGTCCAATGTTTTTCCTCTAATGGAAACTGCCCTGCTTCTGCCAACATTTTGATGTAGTTGACTTTCCGTTGTTCAGAAAATATTGCATGGAAACAAAAATATCCAGGAATGAACACTGAACCATCAAATGTGACCTTGAACTTGAGCCAACATGACTGTCACCTGTGTTCTGCACATCGTCTCAATTTGGTTTATAATTGAGGCAAGTTTCATTAAAATCCTTTGAGGAGTATAGGAGTTATGGAGCGGACACAAAATTGTAAATTGAAATTGAAGTTCAAACATTTGACCTTCAAGTGTGACCTTGACCTTGAGCCGACATGGCTGCAACCTGTGTTCTGCACATCATCTCAATTAAATTTATGTTTGAGGCAAGTTTCATTAAAATCCTTCAAGGGGTATAGGAGATATGGAGGGACAAGGAAAGAAGGTTCAAACACTGACCTAAAGTGTGACCTTGACCTTAGCCATGACTGCAACCTTTTCTGCAAAAAGGCAAGATTCATGAAAAAACTAAAAGGGGTATAGGACATACGGAGGGACACGAAATTGAAGGTTTTTAAAAGGGGTATAGGAGATATGGAGCGGACACGAAAACGTTACGGACAGACAGACGAAGGCCATTCCTATAACCTCCCTCCCGCTTCGCGGCGGGGGATTAATAAAGCTAATGTTTAGTCTGTAAAACTCTGAATTTTATTATTACGCATAATGTGATGTATTAAAGGGGGGGGGGGCATGGAAATGAAATTTGCACAGACAAACTGTCTTAGTTGTCAGTTGTTCCAAATTCAATATGGCGGCTCCTCTCAAGCTGGAATTATGACCTTATTTAGGGGTCAGACTTACAAGGCACCAATGCCTCGGAGCATGATCATGATCAATTGACTAGTCACTTATTGTTACGTAACTAGTCTCAATGTTGGTCTAATTTATGAGTGGGGTTGTACTCTAAACTGCCATATTTTATCCATTCTTCAACAACTTGCATTTGAATACAGTATGATTTTCTATCTATCATACTGCTGAAAATGCCCCCTATAGATATATTTCCAGAACATCATAAAACGTCATTAACGAGCTCATTTTTTTCTGACCTTGTTCTCAGTTAGATCTGTCTTCTCTCACTCACAGTAAAGTACTAATAATTCCAACAGGCACCTATTCCTGCCTTAAACATTCACAAAGGAGTCGGTAGTATATAGATTGATAAATATTGGTTGAAAAGGAAATTCGCAGTGCAGTAGTCCAATGAATATTTCGTCACTTTGGTGATATTTTTTAAGTTGGGGCAAAGCGACGTCATATTATTGTGAAACAGACTCACCCGATCTTTTCCTGATCAGAATTCTCTGTTCACTTGGTAAAATTCTCCTAAGCGTCTTCTGCAATATTTTCTGTAACGGCCATTAACTGTAGGGGTTTTTCTCTGAGCTCTCAGGGAGTTAGTTCCCCGGATGGTCCGGCCTACCATGCGGATCCCACGGACTAAAATGCGGTGCCTCACCACATTCCTCCCCGTTTTGAAAGAGTATCTTATCACATCGATTGAGGTGCCTTCTGGGCTACGCTTCCATGGAAATCCTCCGTTACGGAAAGGGTGCCTATACACTCAAAAAATCCAACTCTACCGCAGTCCTTGCATATATCACATACCTCCTACTCTCTAGAAATGGATTACATTCGCTATAATATCGTTTTACAGTTTTTCAACACTTTACTACGTATGAATGACCCGTCCCAACAATGGACAAGGTATACCCCCGGAACTCTTCAGTGTAGCCTATAAGGCATGAAATCCATACAGACCACGGCCATTCTGGTCTGTCAGGCGCAAAATGTCCTTCACAGGCGTAAACCGAATGCGAGCCACCTGATAGGCTACTTCTCCAATGAATGCCGGTGTGTTGAAAGATTGATCCTTATGAACAGGGAAGTATGGCGAATCAGTCTCAATCAAGAGTCTATCTAGACGGACTGTATTTAACGCTTTCCTCTGTTCAATGTCGAAATTCCTCACCAGTCCCGTGAATCCACAAAAACAGTTTGGAAAAGCTTCACTCCAGGCCTTAAGGGTCGAGGCATCTCCATTGAAACAGTGAAGGTGGATCCGCTGATGTCTGGAACAGTATCGTTTGACTATTTCTAAGCACCGGGCATAGGTTTTCTGACCATGGCGATCCTTGCGGTCTCCTCTCACATGGAGTATTAGGACACGCCCTAGACACCCTAAGGTCAAGACTTTTTCCAAAAATTCTTCCTGAGCTGCCCACTGAGACTGTTCACAAGTACGGTCTAAACCGACTTCTCCCACAGCCGCTACTCTTGGGCTTGACAGGAGCCTTTTAAGATGGTTAAAGCAAGCATCATCCAAAAGATTCACCTTCTTTGGGTGCACTCCAACAGCAATCCTCCAATTCGGGTGGTAATTAAGCTGGACATCCTTGAGTTCTTCAGGGTCACAAAACACTATCACACCTCTAGTGACACTGACGGGTTGTTTTGGTTGACAACCTGTGTCTAACTGGTTGGCTTCCTCTGGCGATGCAAGGTTGCGTCCCAGTCTCCAGCTTATCCGGTTGAGATGGAAGTGACTATCAAACGCAGGCTCCATGTTTTTGTCCAGAGTTGTCGGCTTTGCCTTGTTTGATATCTGTCCTGACTGGCTAGGGACTGGCTGGTCAGTTACAGTCACCTTGACTTTGCTCTTTCCACCCCTAACCACTTGGGCCCAGGTCTTCTTTTCATTATTGTCTGCCGGTGGCTCAACAACAACCCTCTCGGACCTTGGATCTTCCAGCTCTGGTGATTTATCTTTCTCTGGGTTTGTTTTTTTTGTCTTCTCTTCCTCATCTGAGACACTAGTATCCAGTAATCTTTCTTCAGTACTGAGATCAATGCTTGATGTGTCCTCAGCCATCACATCCACGTCCATTCCTTCTTCCTCTGGAACATTTGAACTAAGGACTGGCCCTACTGCAGATGTAGCTTGTCTATCTGTCTCTGTCTTTCCCAGCATATCTTCATGACATTCCCCCTGGTCTTTACTTTGGCCAATCCCAAATTTAAACAGCTTTGTCTTCTCCTCTGACGTCAGGAGACTAAACAGGAATGAGAATGGCCGCCAATGAATAAGAGCAGCTGGGGAATTAACTGGGTTTATTGAGAAGTTTGTCTGTTGTGGTAGTTCTAGGAGATAATGCAGTCGACGTATTGCCTCCTCTATTTCTGGAGCCATATACATGTTGGGATTTTGCGGAGGATTCCATCTGTTCCTCACAAAAATCTGCAAATCCTTGATTGTTGCCGTTTGACTCAGTAAAGTCTTGGCCAAAAAGAGGAGAGCATCTCGCCTATGGAGGTCATTATCAACATCCCCGAGATTATTGGTGACCTTACAAAATTTCGGAAGATGACGGTAAACATGCCACTTCATCCTGGATTTTCTCTTTCCACATCCCTTGACTGGACAGACAGATAGGCTATAATCAATTTTATCCTCAGTAGAAGTATGGGTAGGAATGAGTTCTACTCTCCTCTCTTTCGTTCCCACAGCTGCTGAGAGTGATCTTGTCACCTGAAGCTCGGGTATCTCCACGACTCTCCTAACAGGCTCACAAGTGGCAGTACCAGCCTTTGGTGTTGTTCTCACCGGGTCTCTGGGTATACAAGCTGCCTCTATAGGTGGTACCTCTGTGGTGATTGGTCGGGTAACTGTGGCTGTTGCCCCCTTCTTCCCAGATAACTTTGAAGCCTTAGGTAAGAAACTTGCTGTTGTCGCTGGTAACCTGGCACTATAAAAAACCTGTGGGACAATAGGGTACCCATCTTCACTAGAGTCTGAGTCGTAGTGACGCCTATCAATAAAATCTTTCCTTGGCCTACGCCTGCCAGAACGGGACCTACTACGGTACTCTCTAGATCCAGTCTGTTTAGGTCTATCCTCTCGGTATCTGCGCTCTCTCCGTCTACTCCTCTCCCATTCTTCTACAAGAGCACGCTGGTACTGGTCTAGATCATCACGAGCCGGATAGTCCTCAGGATCCTCCTGTCGTGAGACCTCCAACCGAGGAATAACATTCTCAAAATCAGTCTCTTTCGGGTGCTCAAACGGTGCACTCGCTCCCTCAAACCGTACAGTTGGAACATTCTCCCGTATGTCCCTACAGGGTACCGGGTTGTATTCCGACTCTCTACGGAATGGAAGCCTGATGTTCCTCCCTGTGCTAATGTTGGGAAAATCTCTAATTATTCTGGCTTCTGAGAACAGTGTGGTCAACTGTCTTTGAAACTGATAGATCCAATGGGATCTCTGTTGTCGTACAGCCACACGATACTGGGAGTAAGCCAGTTCAAAGATTTCATTGTGTTTCAGGGTCCTTGACAGTCCCAGTTTCCATACAAGTGTCTTAGGGTCAACGAGGGTCCCTGTAGAGCTTTTAAGGGTTACCCATTCCTTGACGGACACCTCGCATTTCTCCTCCTCAGCCCACGTCCTTTGGGGTCCCTCCTTTTCCGCATCCATGTCCACTCGAGATCTCTGACGGCCCAAGCCTTTAGATCGAGTATCTTATGATTCCTATCCCAAGTCCACTGATCCCAGAACGGATACAGTCTGAAAAAAAAAATATTTGTTATTAACAATTCTTTACAAGTGCTGGGTTTGCCCTACACAATGGACAGAAGTACTCAAAAATTTCTGCTGCATCCTCTTCCGCCACGTGCACGCAATTTCCATGAAACCACTCCCTACACTTGTCACACATGATCATGAAGGATCCTTCATCTGGTTTACGGCAAATGCAGTATAACTTTTCTTTTTGATTGACCAAAGTTCCCTTTTCTCTGAGTTTCTGTATCCATACTGGTAACTCACGATCCCTGCACAGCTTCAGCCTATCATGGTTTGCTGTTACCACCTTGTTGTTGAAGCGTACTTTGTAAATGTACGGAGACAGTTTTTTGGTGATTAGCCCTGGCCCTTTCCATGGTGGGGTAAGTTTTTTGCATTTTCCCTTGACCGATGCAGTGTCTAACATAAACACAACATCTCCTTCTTCATACGCTTTCACATTCAGCTTCAGATCATGGTCCCTCTTCATCCTTTTTACGTTGGTCTTCAAAGAAGCCCGTGCAGTGTCATGCGCAGAGGTAATGGAGTTCTCCAACTCTTCCACATAAGCATCTGCACTTCGGCTTGCAGTTTTGTTCTTTGGAGGGAACATTAGTGTAGCTGGTTGATTTAGCTCCCGGCCAAGCATCATTTTGTTTGGCGTGTAACCGGTCTGACGGTTCACTGCCGATCTCAGAGCTCCAGCAATCTGTGGTAGACATTTATCCCAACTATTCTGTTTTTTTCCTACATAGCACCGGACCGCATCCATTAAAGTACGATTGTACCGTTCAACTTGTCCATTGGCTGACGGCCGGTAAGCTGTATTTCCAAAAGTTCACACACCTTGTAAATAGTCTACTTTCAAAGTTGGTACCCCTGTCAGTAAATATTTGGAAGGGGTATCCGAATCTTGAAAAGAATTCATTCACCGCTCCTCTAGCTGTTTCTTCCGCTGTTTTTGATGGCAACGGTATACACTCTACCCATTTTGTAAATTGGTCCACCATCATCAACACGTGTTTGAGCGATCGGTTTTTGGTAGAGGGCCTAAAAAGTCAAGATGAACGCGCTCCATAGGAACTCCAGCATGGTACGTTGCCATTGGACACTTAGCATGTCGGGTCACTTTCTTGTTCCTATTGCACAATTCACAAGAATTAACATATCGCTTGACATCCCTGGATATACCGTACCAAAAGTAGTTTGATACAAGTCTTGCTTGGGTTCTCTTTACTCCGGAATGTCCCGCTGAAGGAATGTCATGGACCAATTGGAGCAGTTGCGACCTCAGGCTCTTTGGGATAACCAACAAATTTTCTCCCTCAGCACTCCGATACCATAACTTATCATCTTCCAGATAGAACATCTCCCTGTTTAGCCATAAGAACTTTTCTGCCGGGCTTGTTAACATCAGGTCACTTTCTCGGGGTTCTTTCTTATATCTTAACCACTCAAGCAACACCTGAAACTCTTCATCTTTACCCAACTCTTCAGTCAGTTTCACAGGAACAAAAAGTGTTGGATTTTCTTGATCTTCAGAGTTAACAGCACATATTACAGGGGTTTCTTGTATACATAATGTTCCATCCGCAGCAGTTATCACGTCCATATGAAAAAAGTCTGCCTCAGGGTCTTCACTACAACAACCCGAAACATCTTCTGGCAATGTTCTGGATTCTGCCTCAGCCCCTATAGACTCAACAATTGGTGTAAACCTGGATTGAGGAAGAGGTACAGTGTCATCAACTTTCTCCACAAACTCGGACCAATTTCTGTGTGCTTTCCGACAATATGAACATCCTTCACATGGCAGGTTTTGAAGATCAAAGGCCGTTAAACCCAGCTGATAATTACGGCACTCGTCTTCAGTTTCTCTGATCCGGGACAAAGCGTCCGCATTAGTGTGTCTAATTCCCGGCCGATGCACCACTTTAAAGTTATATTGGCTTAACTCTTCAAGCCATCTTGCCAATTGTCCTTGAGGCTCCTTGAAGTTTAGCAGCCAGGTTAAACTACTGTGGTCGGTGCGGACTGTAAAATGTCTCCCCAATAGGTAATGACGATACTGCCTGACAAACTTTACCACGGCTAATAGTTCCTTTCTGGTCACACAGTACCGGATCTGTTCTTTGGATAGTGATACACTTCCATAAGACACCACCCTTTCTTGCCCTCCCTGTACCTGGATCAGCTCAGCCCCTATGGCAAAGTTGGAGGCATCGGTGTCTAGAATAAACTCATCCACACCATTTGGCAATGCCAGTACTGGTGCCACTGTCAATGCTCTCTTGATGGCTCTAAAGGACTCTTCTTCCTCAGTGCCCCATTTAAATTTCTGTTTCCCCGTTATCCGATACAATGGCACCGCAATTCTTGCATAGTCCTTGATAAATAACCGGTGATAGTTGGCCAAACCAAGAAATTGTTCCACTTGTCTGGTATTAGTGGGACTTGGCCATTTCTGTACGGCTTCAATGTGTTCGACAGTCAGTTCCATACCATCTTCGCTCACCCAACGTCCAAGGAACTCCACACGAGTTCGGAAGAGTACACACTTTTGGGGTTTTAACTTGAGATTGTAAAAGCGAAACCTCTCCAAGACACGTTTCAAATTTTCGAGATGGTCCGAGAATGTTTTCCCAAGGACCAAGATATCGTCCAAGAAGGCTAACACGATATTCCAGTTCAATCCTCTAAGGACAAGGTTCATTACCCTGGAATAGGTAGCAGGAGCATTACATAAACCAAAAGCCATTCTTGCAAACTCATACAGCCCATATTTTGTCATAAACGCTGTTTTCTTCTGATCCTCAGGCGCGATCTTGATTTGCCAATATGCTGAGTTTGCATCGAGTTTGGAAAAGTAAATGTTCCCAGCTAATGTGTCGGTACAATCGTCAACCAGCGGTAGAGGATAAACATCTTTAGTGGTTGCGGCATTCAAAGCACGGTAATCCACGCACCACCTCACATTGCCATCTCTTTTCCTGATGAGCACTGGAGCCGAAGCCCATTCGGATACGGATGGCTGAATAACTTTGGCTTGCAGCATCTTATGAAGGTGAGCTTCCTCTTCAGCAGCAAAGCATGCTGGGGTTCTCCTAAATCTTTGTTTTATTGGTGTGGTTTGTCCTGTATCTATCTTATGTTCCATCGCAGAGAAGTTTCCTAGATCAAATTCATCTTGGGCAAATACATCTTTGTAATCAGAGAGAAGTGTTGTAAGCTGCGCTATCTCTACCTCTGACAAATGCTCGGAAGAACACTGTAGTAGGTCTTTGAGATGTTCCGGGACTCCAGGGGTGTCAACAGGCTCTGGCTGTCGTTCACAGTCTGGCACGCCTCCCGTATCAATGTCAACTACAGAAATAGCTGCTTGTATCTCTTCAGCTTGACCTATCACCTGATCCTTTTTCAGTCTTATAAAATTGTCAGACGGGTTAACCACGCAGACAGTTGGTGAACAGGCATCGCCATACAGAATTTTCGGAATAATCACCTTCAAGTCCTCTCTGGGCTCTAGAATATAATCTGTAAGTGACTCTCCCATCCGGCAAGGAACCATCTTCACGCTATTTGGTGGTACCCGTACCGTCTTCTTCAGTGTTACTTTGGAAACTTTAAGGTGTTTCAACTCGTTTCCATGCTCCATAGCAACAGTCTCATCCTCAATGGCTAGCTTGGACTCTTTGATGTCCAGCGAGACTGCCCATTTTCTCATTAGATCTATGCCCAATAGCATTTCATCGGTTATTGGAGCAACGTAGATATTTTCTTCAAAAATATGACTTCCCACAACTATTTTCACTGGTCCTGCCAGGCAACCCTTCATCTGGGAATCTCTAGCTGCCATGTTGAACGTCATATTCTTGATCTTTCTTGGTTTTGGGTCAAAAGCCGCAAACAGTTTGTCTGAAATGATAGTCACCTCTGCAGCTGTATCAACTACTGCTCTGATTTCCTGATCCTCAATTTTCAAAGGAACTTTAAACATTGAATTTGAATTAATTACACATATGCTTTTCATTTCATCTTCCTCATGATCAGAAGTATCTGAAGTGTCCTCGGAAAGATGAATTGTGTCCTCCTCCCCTAGGGTCTCATCCTTCGTTACCCACTCTGCATCCCCAGTGACTGCTTCGGGTTCGAACTCAGGACTGCTACACCTACTCACGGAATGGACATGGTCTACTGCACTTGTCTGCTGGTCCTCTTCCCTCCGTTCTTCTAGCTGCCAGCGATTGAACCTACTTTGAGAGCCAGCCCCACCTGCTGCCAGCGCCTGTCTGGATTCTTCTAAATCTTGAGGGCCCAAACTTCCATGGATCGGTGGATGGCCCATTATTCCTCCGACCCCTCCTCGTTTAAATCCTCATCAACAGGGTCTCTATCCACCTCCACTACATTCACCTCCTTTTTCAATTCCGGACAGTCTTTCTTAAAGTGCCTGGTGTCCCCACACTTAAAACAACCTCTGTCCTTACTGGGAACTGGAGATGGTGATCTGGCTCTTGGCCTTTCCGGCTTGGACAGCATCTGCAACATCATGTCTAATTTAGCTTCAAGCCGTTCCAGCCTCAAGTTTGTTTGTCCTGAAGCTTGCTCTAAGGCACGAATACGGCCATCAGCATTGCTTTCCTGTTCTTGAAAGGTCACCTTTCGGGTCGCTTCCGGTTTTCCTGATTGATTTGGTGACGTACCCAGTTTTCGTACGTCAAAATCGTCCACAGATGGGCCCACTTGCTTGATGTCCTTTTTGAAAGCCGATCTGCCAAACATCACTCGGTAAGTGTGTTGGAACCACTTTACATGTTCGAGTGCCAGTTCGACTGTGCCAGGTTTCTGGTTAAAGGCATACTGTCCCGCATCCTTATCAGATAGGCCTTGGCAAAATTTTATGGTGGCTTGTTTTTCCACTTGATCATCTTTTAAGTCCTTGAACGCAATATGTGCCAAGGACAAGACGCGATCTGACCAGTCTATGACTTCCTCATCTGTTTTCTGCTTAATATACTGGAACTGGATTTGGGAAGGTTCAGGTAGCTCTTGCTGGCCAAACCGCTGCCCCAATTTCTTTACGATGTCGAAGTATTCCATGTCTGGATCCTTCTCATCTAACATTGAATAGTAGTCGCTGGCTTTACCTTGAAGGCAAAAGCACAGGTGAGTCTTCCGTTGCTTGCCATTCCATTTTCGTTCATCCGCAAAAGTGCTGAACTTGGCGAAGAAAGGCTTCCATTTGGATAAGCCATTGTATGAAATGGACTTGCCAATGTTGAGGAACTGCTTATCCTGTAGCCGTGGTTGTCTCTTTTCAGCCTCATCAGATTGAACTGTTCCAGGCTGATATGGTGAGGGACCTGTAGGCCTTGGTGGTGCAGGAAAAGGCTCCCATCTAGAGAATTCCTTGAATAAGTCCTCCTCATTCTCATATCGTGGTGGCGTATCCGGTCGATAGGCATGTGATGACTGCGGGTCATATTTCGATCTGGCACCTCTACCGGGAGACATATGTCTCTGGTAATGAGATTTTCCTGCATCATACATGTACTGGGTCTGACGCGACCTGGTATCTGAAGACCAACTTCCCACTGGACGGGTAGTCATCCCTCTAGGAGTCCAGTCTAAGCCACCATACCTTAAATCAGGTTTTCTTGGCGTTGAATGGAATGGAACATATTCCGAAAAATCGATCAAGTTTACAAGTTCATCCACATTCCTGAGGTATGGGATAGAACGAAAGTCATTTTCCGTAATACTGCCATATTCCTCTCGCATAGACATGATTGTCGAAGCAATTTGCTGCCCGATGTTGGGCAATTGCAAGAGATCCCGGTATGAACATGAGTTAATGTGCAATCTGTCCATTGTTACAAATGTGTAGGGCAAACCTATGATAATCTAAGGTAGATCACCAACATTCACCCTAGTAACGGGTAGAATAAATAAAAAGAAAACTCAAACCATCCAATAAAGCGAGTCTGTTTTTAATAATTAAACATGGACCCCCGTTTTTTTTTTATTTGAGAAACAGAGGAGCAGTTTATAGTAATATCTTAAAACTCCTCCAATTGAATTTCAACTGAATTGAAGATCCCAAAAATATATACAGCCAACCCAAAATTCAGATTTCCAGTATTAATATATGGTACTTGAACAGAATATTATTGATAATTTCTATTTCTTTTGATTAAGTTGTGTTATAGGTCAATATTTAGACCTGAACACACAAGCACACATGTACTATAACCAATAGATTCCAAAAAGCAATCTCTGATCTGATCAGAAGAAGAATTATAAAGGGGCTTTATTTCCTATACTATATTTTGATTATTCTTAAAATATGGCACAGGCCCCTGTGGGATTTGACAGATTCCCTGTGAAAATAAAATGTTTTCCAAAAATTTTCTTCAGATTTCACGTCAGTTTCTTATATGAGCTAGATTAAAAGAAAAATGCCTAAAGACAGGAAATGATGGTTATTTCCCTATTTAAAAACCAAAATAATGCACACTGTAATGTGACGGAGTGGCTAAAAATAGCACACCGAAGTTCAACAAGTTTTCAGTCCCACTGAAACCCGTGATATTCACCAAAGATTACTTGCGTCGGTCTACCTACACAGTGAAACCCCGTTTCAAACTGTGACCTAAGACACGACTTAAGAAATCCAAGCGAAGACCGCAAAACTAGCCCTTTATGTTTGGTCACGCCTGGGAACACCCCGTTCCCGCCATATGACGAAACACAACCTGCCCAAGTTTATGCGCAAAAAAAAAAAAATCCTCGACGCTTACAAGCACCCTGCTCGCAGCGCCAATATTGTGAAACAGACTCACCCGATCTTTTCCTGATCAGAATTCTCTGTTCACTTGGTAAAATTCTCCTAAGCGTCTTCTGCAATATTTTCTGTAACGGCCATTAACTGTAGGGGTTTTTCTCTGAGCTCTCAGGGAGTTAGTTCCCCGGATGGTCCGGCCTACCATGCGGATCCCACGGACTAAAATGCGGTGCCTCACCACAATATCGAAAGTCTCAAAAACACATATCACGTTCCGCGGTGAAATCAGGGCGGAATGTTTCAGCTGTTATAAAGTCAATAATACATTTTATAATGACGTCGCTTTGCCACAGAAAAAAAATATCACAAAGCGACAGCATATTATATAGGACTACAGTACACGGTGAACTCGAAGCAGGATTTGCTATGTTTAGTGTTGACATACTAATCGATATCCTATGTTTCTTCGTACCATTCAAATATAAATGTATGAAAACAAGAAGATGCCGTAAATTCTCACTCAAGATTAATTTATACGCATATTTACCCCTTTTTGAACGCTGCTTCGTTTTGACTGCTATGGTGGTCGCCATCTTGCCGGTATGTAGAACACGAATACAACGATATCGTTGTCGTCTCGAGCAGACTGCGACACTATTTAAATTATACATATTTTGATGGCGATATAAATAAAAACATTTTTTTAAAGAGGAAAAACTAGCATTTAACTACTTACACTAGTTATCTTTTGAATGATCGACTTAATTAACTAATACTGCAGGACTCTATTATCTTGGGTACCTTTTATCAGAGATGTAAATACCTAGATATAGCTTCGTGCTATTATTGTGGTAATACTATGTTAGACATGTTAAGGGCGTATTTCACAATAGCAGTTTTTTTACTAAATCTATAGACAAAGAAAGGAAAATCAAAACTAGCGAACAGATTTTTTTAAAAATTTTGCATGATTGTAGAGAATAACACTAGAAACAAATTTATTGGATAAAAATGGGGGTCTCCACACTACTTTTTGAGTTATATGCCCCTGAATGTGAGTTTTTTTCTTTTCTTTTTTCTTCTTTTTTTTTTCCTTTCTATTTTCTGTCATTTCCAAGGGCAGACAACTCAAAATCAAGCCTGTCGATACCTAATCTAATCTTACATTTTTACTTGTTGTTTCAATTAGACATTACGCAAAGTTTAAAACAATTTCATTGAATTAATATTTCAAAATGTTTCAGCAAATAGACATGCTGCGTTTTTCTTGAAAAAAAATAAAAAAAATGAATAAATCAATAAATAATTAAAAATCAATATACTCCCGTTTGGGACTATAGTATAAAATCTATTGCATAGAATTTTTTTTTATCCCATTATATTGTTTCTAGTGTGATTCTCTACAATCATGCAAAGTTTATAAATATTCTGTTCGCTAGTAGTGATTTTCCTTCTTTTTTTTTGTTGTCATTATAGTAAAAAACAAACAACTGCTACATGTATTTGAAATACGCCTTTAAGGACATAGAGTAGCTAAAAATTGTACCATAACTATGATCACTACAAATAAATCAGATTTGTAAACTTGGGTTCGTATGACTGTGTCAACACCGGTCTGATTGACTAGTCACAGTCTCTATTTATAGATTGATGAATTTTAAATAATTTGTAAATACGATATGAATTTACTTAGTTTGCTACCCCTACCACGAAAAGGAACCAAGAAAATCTAAAAAAAAAGTAAAGAAAAAAAATTAGAATCTAAAACTTTTAAGGCATTTAATATTTGACAGAAGAAGAGTTATGTTTACAGAAATTTTACAGAAAAACGTTTTAGTGCCACAGTCTTCGAGAAAAAAAAGAGTACCGCACTACAATAATCGGGTGCCTTGAGGCAATAAAGATGGCGGCACTCCCTATGTCATTTAAGGGAATGTTTGAAGGGTTTTTGATAATATAATCTCGTATATTTTTTTGCATTGATTTACGTTGAATTACCTTTATTTTTGATTTTCCTATGTTCTTACTTGATCTAAAATATAGTTGTTTTTTTTATTTAAGCTGATGATAGGCATAGACCCACGATAATAAGTGCACACAGGATATGTAGTATTAAGGAACTTAAGTAGCCTTGTATTCCAGTCTACTGAATAGTGAATAGTTATGCATGTCATCAGCTTGCTAGAGCTGGGGCGGGTAGAACATGCTCTCTTATCCTACACTTTATTTTCGATCATTTTTTTTTTCATTTTTAAATTTTAATATCTTCGATAGTTAGGAAAGTGCATATCCTTATGTGAAAAACCAAAAGTGCCAAAATTTAATACGATCAGGAATGATGATCCTAGGTATCCGGATGAACACATAAATTTATCCCCTTTGGAAGGACTTCTGAACTTAAATGCCGACACTTTAATAAACGTCCTGTACCCTTAGATACGTGTCTATCCGGAGACGAGATACCGGTCGATTTCCCCTCTGGCAATTGAAGAAATATTTCGTAATAATTTCAGTAAAGATTTGTTCAAGCAGCCTGTACAATTTATTTCATAGTTGATAATCTCATTTTCAGGGTAAAATTCTGGAGGAAAAAAAAAAGGTTTTGGACTTGTTTGCTAGCATCTTAAAGGATTACGACAATTCGTATACTCTGTTATATATTCGATTTTCCTTTATAATAAGGTTTATAATCCAAATATAATTTGGACGAGTAATTTATTATTTTGATTGCTGTATTTGTTTTTAAGAAATCTTATTTGGAAGGTTCACACGATGTTTATTTTTTCTTATTACACTGTATGAATCTTGTCCATTCTCTCAAAAGGTATCACATACATGTAAGACCAGTTTATCGCAAAACAATTTTGAAATTATATTTTTATTTAACTGGAAAAGCAAGACTTTGTATTTTCATCTTCGTCACATAAAATGAACATTAACTCCGGGCTGCTTCGTTCACATTCTCCAGATGCAGTTACGAGTAATTCCCCTTTCCGCGTGCAGTTCTTCTTGTACGTTATGTAGGAGGTTATTGCTTCGTAAATCATATTTTGCATACGTAATAATACACTTACATATTCCCTTTCAGCATTTAAGGGTGGTTCTAGGAATGGCTGCCCCGGTGTCAGGATAATGTGACTGGGTGGGAAAACAAACAAACCTATTCCTTAAGCTAAATCTAATGTGTTACATGTCGATTTCATTTATATTGAATAGAAAATCTTTTTTATACGTCTTCAACTTAATCCGTCATACTTAAAATAACAGTTACATCCCATGCTGCCAACCCATTTTCTTTTGGCAATTAAATTCAAGGGTCACAAAAATGTTCAAATAAATGCTGCGACATTTCACAAATGTATGAATGATTCATGTATTGCAACTGAGTTATTTACTTAATTCTTTTTTCTCACATTTATTTCATTCTTTTTTCTTTTATAACTTCTTTTTTTTTCTTCTCACCTTTTTTTTTGGCTTTTCAATGTTATGTAAACGTAGCTGCTTATTTTGCCCATTCTGTATACTGGAAGCCACGTTATTGTCATTCTCATCTTATAACAATGGCGTGTTAAGAAATTTAAAAGGCATACGCATGCAATTTTACAGATTTTATAATAAGTGTAAATGTGGCTTGCAAAGTCTGTCGCCAAATATTGTTTTTGGAAATACTCCATGGTAAGAGGAGGTAAATTAATGCTCCATTTTAGGACAACTTTCAAACTTTTAGGCGAGATTTTATTTACCCTCTGATTCTCGAAAAATAAGATTGATTGAAAGCTACCCAATGTACATGTGCTAAATAATATATATTAGTCTAATTAATATCAGTAAACTAAGAAAATTCAGGTGATCACTGGGGCGGTGCCAATTTTGAATCTAGGGCCATGATTACAACAAACTTGGTAGAGGTCCACTAGGTCATGTTACAAAATAGCTTACCAGGTGGCTGCATATCACAACTGATATTTATTTTTCAGATCTTTTTATATAATAACAAGGTTTTGTCCGTACAGCAAGCAATACTGTCAGGAGTCCCCACCGCCCCCCTCCCTGATGAATTTGTGCCATATGGAAACAAAAAAATAATGGAAATAGGTTATGATCCCAGAACTGCACTGACCTTTCAAGCATGCATATAGCTGATGCGTGCGACACACATTTGCGTTATGACAAACACGTCTGTGAAGTTTAATGAAAATCCAAACACAGATATGGAAGTTATAGAGCGGACATGAAAATGAAGCCTATGAATGCTAAATAAAATTTCTTACAACTCTTGTGACCTTGACCTTTCAAGATCACATATGGTTGTTTGCACCAACACAACTTTAATTTGTAATGACCAACACTTTTGTAAAGTTTAAAGAAAATACATCCATAGATATGAAAGTTACAAAGTGGACATATAGATGTTGCCTATAAATACCAAAGAGAATTTCTAACAACTTAAGTGACATTGACCTTTCAAGGACGTATATAGTAACAGGTTGATGCGCGCGACACACCTTTGTGTTATGATAAAAACTGCTGTAAAGTTTTACGAAAAAACATCCATTGATATGGAAGTTATTGAGCGGACACAAGGATGTAGCCTATGAATACCAAAGACAATTTCTACGAGTAATAACTCCTGTGATCTTGACTTTTCAATGGCGCATATGGTTGATGTGCGCGATACACCTTTGTGCTATGACAAACAATTTTGTACAGTTTTAGGAAAATCTTTCCAACAATATGGAAGTTACAGAGCGGACACGAAGATGTAGCCTATGGACACCAAAGACAATTTCTAACAATTCCTGTGACCTTGACCTTTCAAGTTTGCATATGGTTGATGTGCTCGACACAGCCATCGGTTATGCGGAATACTTCTGTCAAGTTTTATTGAAACCCATCCATAAATGTCCAAGTAGTGGAACGGACACAGAAGCGGTACGGACGGAATGACGCGCGCAAACCTATAGTCCCCAACCCGTTTCACCGGTGGAGACTAATTATGTCCTTGGACTTTCAGTAGTCATAAACACGTTATTTGTTTCCGCCAACCCAACGGACTGTTTTTTTCATACCGACCCTAAACTTTTTTCATAGCATTCGGGCTATCATAGTCGCGAAATGCTGTTTTTGGTCATATCCTTTAAAAAAAAAAAAAAACAGAAAAAAAAATGTTAACAGTAAAAAATGTTTATATGTTAGTGGAAAAAAACAACTTATTATACGTGCCTTATATAAACAACAACAGCAGCAGCAGCAGCAACAACAACAGCAAGAACAACAACAAGAACAGGCCTATATGAGATTAACATTTTATTAAGTGACGTCTCTCCATATTCAGTAGAATACAGTGGACATGGAGTAGTATTACTCGTAAAATAAAGAGTTCCACATGAAGTTGAACTCCTTGGAGTCAATGCAACCAGAATCTGGAAATAAAAACAATGTATGTCAAAATATGTATATAAAAATCACACAATCCATTCGTCGCGCATTCCAATGACACATGTATATAGGATCTGACATGAATTATCATTTCATATCAAACTCGCCAGAGGCTCGCTTAATAACATTTTCATGAACAAGTTTCTTAACATTATTTGATCTACACCCAGTAAACTGCAATATATATAACAAAGACAAAACATGAATGGCCGCATTGTGTACGTTTCAGACTAATTGTAATCCTACACCAAGAAAATGATTCCAAACAATAGCTGAAAATAACGATTTAATGTGTTTGATCTTCATACAGTATCAACATGAGAACAATTATTTATACATATTTTCAATCAAAGTTAGTTACATCTGTTTGAGCTTAACACAGTGTGCATATAGACTACACGCGCGTAACGCGTAGAAATAAAGTAATAAATTGTATAAAATAAATATAACAAAATGCGCGATGATCATGTACGAAACGGGAAACAGCTGTTTAAGCACATTGTTATATAATAAATGGTTCTTTTTGGTTGGTGCTGTGTTGGAGTTTACCATTTTAGGACTTGAAAGCTACGTTTTTACATCAATAAAAAAAAAATGAATTAAAATAAAAATTGCGTGTGCTGAGATATTCCTGTAGTGTGTCTGAACCAAATCTTAATCCTTTTCCTCGTGATGACTTAATGAATATTCATGCACTGGATTTATCTTTTCTGATATACGAAACAATGGATTTATTTTGCCGTGTAGCCTGTGTAGAATCTGAGCTATGGTATGACCATACAGAGGAGTCCCTTATCAGACAGCTCCTGAAACAATTTGTCTAAGTGACACTTATCACTCTCGGCGGTCGCTGTGTTGTGCTAGTAGGCTTACTTTGCACTTGGGGTGGTTTTTAAAATTCTAGCCCTCAAGAGGACTTGAACTCACAGCTT
Organism: Solen grandis; assembly: GCA_021229015.1. Taxonomy (NCBI): domain Eukaryota; kingdom Metazoa; phylum Mollusca; class Bivalvia; order Adapedonta; family Solenidae; genus Solen; species Solen grandis. The sequence goes on from CM037777.1 coordinate 89,606,362, forward strand.
TTGGATGCTTAGTAATTAATGCTACCTTAGTTCACGATGCTCTTTCGTTATATATGGTAATTTCAATACCAGAGTATTTTCTTTATTTAACCACAATCATTTTTAGGCAATCGATTTCGCTTAATAACATAATTATACTATATTCTATGCTGCATAAGTTACTAGCCTTTGTTGTGATCTGGATGAAGCATATACTGGTATGCATATGCGATTTATTGTACTGTAATGTACAGAATCATTTGTCACTTTGGTGGGCAATGACTAAGCGTTTTGTGTAGCTAAGTCAACACCTTTGCAATTGTAGACAGGGTATTATTTGATAGTTTGTTTACATAAAGTATGTTTATATTACTGTGGTGTTATTGTCCTGTCAACTTGTGACCATGTCTCATGTCATCTCTGTGTGTTATTTTAACCTTATTTGGCATGTGAGTGAGTGTCAGATCGATAGGTAATCACTCTATGCATGAATTCCTCCATCTTTTCCATATCTTGCGTGAGCTATTCTTACCTGTCACACCCACCAAAGTTTTCTTTTTAAAGTTCCTTATACTATCAAATCACTCTCTGTCTGGTTTCCATCCAGAAGACATCTACATATATCATTGTTCATAAGCCTTAGCTTGCATGTTATGTTTATGCTGAATATAGTCATATAGACTCTGTCTATAGATCTAAGTGTTACTAGAATTGAGGACTTAGTTAACTTGTAAACATGTTAAACGACATTCATAATTGTCGTCGGAAAGTAAATTTATGAAGAAAAGGACCCAGCTCGTATTCTTTACGACCCCCGGTTACACAATTAACACATATAAATTAAATGGAATACCTAAAATGTCAGGATTATTTTTTTACCCTGATACACAACACACTGTGCTTTCCACGGGTGTATTTATTTACCTTACCTCAATGTACATTGCGTCTTTATTGTAACATGTATCGTTCTAAAAATAAATAGAAACAGTCATAATTTTTACGTACTATTTTCGTCGAACGTGAGGAAGACGTGCTGCACTTCGTCTAGACTGATCGTGAGGTCCCGGTTTAAGTCGATTTCAGTGAAGTAGAAAGTGACGGCACCGGGATCAGGGTAACTCTCGTGGTGCCAACCGTCAACGAACTCCCTGACAGTGATAAGGCCGTTCTCTGTAGGAAATAACAGAACAGATTGTATTGCAAGTAAACTTTGGAGTTTTTGTTGTGACATATTATAATTAATTTTAAAACATTTAAATTATCACTTTTACAATGTAGTAAGCGACTTGGGATATCTTTGAAAATAACAGGTTGCATTGCAAGTTTTTGTTCTGCCACACTACACATAAATTAAAAAAAAACATTTAACCCTTTCCCTCATAGAGGACACCATGAAATGACCTATGCGAACAGCATAAAACCAGATCAGCCTGCGAGTAACTCGCAGGCTGATCAGGTTTTATGCTGTTCGCTGCTCCTCAGTTGTCTGGAAATGAGGACTTTATAATTAAATTTGGTAAGGTTTAACTGTGGTTTTCTGCAGATCAGGCTTTATGTGGTACCTATTGAGGGCGTCAAAATGAGTATATATGAGGGAAAGGGTTAAATATAGCACTTTTACAATGTAGTAATGGAAATTTGGGATATATTTTTATCTATTATATAAAGGATGAACAAAAATACGAGAGGTACCACTGTAGTTTATCAATATTGATATGACAAATATTTTAGATAAAATATGTTCCTTGGAATATACTAACATATCGAATGATCGTTAAACATGACTTTTATACCTAAATAGTAAATCAAATAAAATCAAAGTCAGTGGCAAAATCGGCATTTTACAAAAAGCATATAGATATGGACACGATGTGTAAACTTACAAACACAAAAACAGCAAAAGCCTGAGTACTATATATGAATACATCACATGTACTATGTATAGATTTTTTTTAATGTCTCTGAACTTATATATATATATATATATATATATATATATATATATATATACATACTAGCATATTTACTGATATATTTTTGTTATATATTTAATTAAGATAAATATTTTATATCTTTTAGTGTATCTAGCAGCTGATGAAGTTTGAACACATTAAGTCTAAGTTCTAACTTTATAACCCGTATTGACCAGAATCACAGGCATGGCCAATGACAGTTGTACGAAGTATTCTGAAATTGTCGTAATGGGTGGCTCGGTGTCAGGATAATGTGACTGGGTGTGGTATCATGCCACATCATGTTTACGGCGTGATGCTGCAGTGTGGCATAAGTATCACAAGTCTGGTGCCCCAGAATTCGTTTTTCATGTCACCCAATCCCCGGATGTAACAGGTTTGTGAGTTTGGGATGACCTGGAGTATATACAGTGACTACCAACATGGTTCAGGTTGGTATGTTGATAATTTTGAAAACCAAGCTATCATGGAGAAAATCCCGCTGACAGTATTTTAGTGCCCAGCAACATTATCCTGATACCGGGGCAACCAGTCATGGAACTACCCTTATATATTGAGTGCCAAGCAAGGGCACTACATAGTGAGTATGGACTTTGTCGTACTCCATGCTGGTATGAAAATTTTGAATATAAACTCCATGCTGGTTTAATATTCAACGCCGAGAAATTGAGTATATGACAACGTTTGTCTTTCATTTTTCACAGGAGATCATCACGAATAACATGATTGTCAGAGTAAAGAAGCAATTGGTGTGGCGGGATTGTTTTGTGGAACTGGTTCCGTGTTCTTGACTCAAACCATGCCCATTACTTTCAATAGGATTTGAGTTTGATACGTAATTTGAGCCGTTAATTATTACTTAAATAATTACTAAAATACCTAAGGAAACATAGTGTCTGGTAAAGAACAGATTAGTGTGGTAGGATTGTTTTCTGGAACTGGCCTTACTTGGTTCTCTGTCCATGACGGTGAAGACGTCCTGGAACTCATTCATCTCCAAACAATGGTCGTGGTTTTTTTCATAGTCGTGATAAATGTCTCCCGATGAAAGTGCTGAGAACACCCTGGTACTAAAGTAGTGTCAGAAACTATAGTTAAAGTCTGAACACTAATTGTTAAAAGTAGCAAAAAGAAACAGTATTTATAAATAATAGTAAGAGTTAGTAATCAGAAGTACAAATAAGAAGTATTAATCAGTAGTAATTAGAAGTAGTGGTTAGAAGTTGTAATTAGATGCAGTTATCAGAAAAAGTAATAAGAGTAACTTAATAGACTGAAATAGTTATCAGTAGTAGTTAGAAGTAATAATCAGAAGTAGAAATAAGAAGTAATTATAACTAGTTATTAGAGGTAATAATCAAAAGAAGTAATCAGAAGTAATAATAGAAGTAGTAATTAAAGTAAGAATCAGAAGTAATCAGAATAAGTTAGAAATAGTAGTTAAGTGATAATCAGAAGTAATAATAAGAAGTAAGCCTCACCGTCTCCGAAATCTAAATTCATCACCAAATCAGTAGGAATGAACATATTTATTATAATATCTTAAATAATCATTGTTATGTAAGTTGTGTTTTAAGGTGCCAGGATAACGTAGTGGTAACGCAACAACTTTTTCCCCAATTTGCTATATGTATATGCATATAAATATGTAAGAGATTATTTAGTTATCTCGGTGTCTCAGGTTTCCTCTCCCAACAAGGCCCCAGAGAACACCACATTAATTCGTAAGGTAAAGTCCCTGTAATGGTTCCGCCATGTCTTGGACTACTTAACCTTCTACCAATATAACCAAGGTACCATAATGAAACATTAGGAAACCTTTGTTATCTCCATGAAAGGCCACGAGGTCCGAAATGTAGCGGGACCATTACAGGGACTTTACCTTAAGGTTATCTGATTATATGATAAAATGTGTGCTCTTAATTTCTTTCGTTTATGATTATGCTTTTGTACACTTTACTATTGGTTGCCAGCATGTTTCTAGGTACAAAAGTAGCAGCGGCAACACCACCAACCACCACCACCACCAACACCAAAAACAACGAATCTATGAAGCAAAATCATGATAGACATTTTTGAGTTATTTTCAAAGTATACATCACGACAGCTATCGTGTGCCTTGTAGTCACTCATTACATTAATAACAAAATTAACCGAGAGTTGTTCGGCAGAATACCTGTTCTTCTTATTTAACTATGCATGCCCTATATAGATAAACAGTTTTAAATTGACTATGAAATATACTTGCTTGAAAAGAACAAAAATAACGAAAATCGTCTTAATCATGGTCACAGTGCAGATAAAACCGTGCAGACACACCGAATGCCGAGATAAGAATAAAAATATGAGATGAATGGACTGTTATCAGATGACATGTAAATCAAATTTAGAACAATATGCAAGTTACCAATTTAGAGTGACCGTTTTGGGAAAACCTTTCGCCATCTTAACGTACTAAACGGATTTTTTGTTTGTTTTTCGTTTTAGTTTTTAATCAAATCTTGTAATATAGTTCTATATAAAAGACGGACAAGTAATTGTTTTCTATGGTGACATATTTCTGCCAGTCATCCACTCAGCTATGTCGAAACTTTTCTGAATAATTGTCGCATGTTCTAACTATTAATTAATGTGAGATGGGGAATATCTAGTCTTTGTGAATCAAATTAGAAACACGAGCTAATTTTTCTCTTCATCTTAGAGACCGGTCGATTTCCATTTTGGAAATTTAAGAAATGTTTCGTAATGGTTTCATTAAAGATTTGTTCAGGCAGCCTGTATAATTTACTTCGTAGTTGATCATCTTATTTTCAGAGTAAAATTCGGGAAGAAAAAAAACAACAAAAAGATTTTGGACTCTTAAAGTATTGCGACATCACTAATAATTATTTTCATATTCGATTACACATTCGATTTTTCCTTGATATTCAGTGTTAGTGGTTTATATTCCAAATACAGTTTGGACGAGTCATTTATTATTTTGATTTAAGAAATCCAATTTGGAAGGTTCACACTGTTTTTTCTTCGTTTCACATTAAACTGTATGAAGCTTGCCAAGTCTTTCAATATACCCAGTTGAACATGTCAGACAAGTTTATTGCTACACAAGTTTGCTATTTTATTTTGATTAAGTCGGAAAAACAAAACGAGGCATTTTCTTCCTTTACCTTTTGAACCCGGTGTCAACGGCACACCAAACAAC
>CM037777.1:89611615-89661615 GCA_021229015.1 Solen grandis
GTTTAGGGTACTGCGTAAGCAAATCCAATGACATATTCACTGATTGAGAGACATTTACATGTCGTCTGCCGAGCGATCTTACAATTGGCAAAAATAGGCGATTACCAAATTGCTGTAGCAAAAAAAAAAAAAAATCTTAGTATTCTGCAGAGTAGATGCTTACCTATCGCTAGCCATACAAATTAAACTTAATCAGAAATAGGTTGTGTTTCTAAATGTCATCAGCTTTACTATTCTTACATAACTTTTTATTTTGTATTATTTTTTATGAAACTAACTCCTCTAAATATTTTTCCTGCAAGAAATAAATCCAAACAGTAGGCCGATACATCATCACGTTCACTTTTTTAATATTTACGTATATAATAATCTACATGTATGTGTATTCATGGTCTCTTAATACAGACACCCTGGTGTATTTTAAATTTATAAAAATATGAATAAGTCATCAGAGAATTTGACAATTTCAATCTGTCATACGAAATACTAATGCACAGAAAACACAATTTATGCGTGAAATAAAACGGATATTAAAAATTTTATTTTAAATATCAACAGCTTTTATTACTGAATATTATTTATTTTGTCAATGATTTAACATTTAGAAAAGAAACTGTAGAAAAAATCGACACGCCGAAAGGGTCCAAACCTTCTGCAACCGCTCGACCCTAAAACGTGCGCCAGATTTTTTTTTTTTTATCTGAGAGTCTGTGTGTAAAGGCTTCTTCCAGATCGACAAGTAGCCAATCAAGATTACCAAGTTCGAACCTAATACAGCATATACCCGGTATTCCCTTCCACATTTTTGACAAAATATGATTTTTATTGGTTTTTTGGGGGTTTTTTTTGTTGTTTTTTTTTTTTTTTTTTTAATACAACTATAGTAAAAAACTATTGCAAAGTAGTTATTCAATAACATGGCTTTGCGAAGGTAAAATATAAAATTATATCGCTCAAGGCTCAGTCCCACTTGACATTTTTTTGCCTAGGGAATATACTCCCGATGGAAATTGATGAGCCTTGAGAGGCGTCGGGAACAGGTTCCCCTCTGTCCGGCGGAAGCTTCTAAAGCGTTGCGAGCCATGTGGAGTCATCGGGAGAACTTCATTGCTTGCATTGAATTTTTTCCCTATATGTTCTCGTAGTTTTATTGGGGAAAACAGGCCGGGGAAACATACGCATAGCTTCCAGGAAGCTCCTGGGAAGCATTCTCGGAGATTCCGCGAATATTTTTCCTCCGAGGAACCCTCATAGGCCTTCGGTGATGTCTCAAAGGTTTGGCGACCTTTCTGTGACACATTCCAGATCTTGTGATAGAATCTCAGAATATTTGCAAAAAAAATTTTTTTAAAAAAAATCGGCAAGCGCACTCTAAAATTTGCTTTTTTTGTTAACTTTAGACTGAGACGGTCAAAAAGGCCAAATTCACATAATCTCCATAATCTTCCCCGAGGCACTTAGGATTGTTCGATACAACGATACATCCCCTAATCTACGGGGATATTCCCCCGATAATGTTTCAAATTCGGTGAAGCTCCGACTCACCTTCCCCGATCATCGGGAAAAATTCACGCGCATCGGGAGCCACCCCCGATAATACAAGGCCATTGTACCATAACCGAAACATCAGTGAACGTTTCAACGGACCAATCCCGAAGCTTCTCATGGGACTGCTCCATCTTTTTGGCTCAAACATCTGATGCCATCGGGAGAAAAATTGTGTATTTCCACAACGCCGATGATTTTTCTCCAGTGGGCTCTAGGCATTAGATCCATGGTCTTCAAGTTTCAAAAAAAAAAAAAAAAAATAGAAAAGAAAACATAAAAAACCCTTCACTTTTATCCCCAGATACCCTTTAGAATGCATCTCCGTCACACTAAAACCCCTTTTTTTTCCGGGGGAGCATGCCGGACCACCCTAGCACTCATATCACATTCAGACTTTGGCCCCCCCAGTGGAAAAATTCTGGATCCGGGCCTGGTCCATGACTGTAAAATGAGTGCCAGTGTGCCAATTAAATGCATGATTCACTTACTGCAGACAAGCAATTTTAACCCTATATAGATTTGTGATATTTGCATTATTAACTTGTTACACAGTCTGGTACCTGACCTTTCTGCATTCAGCAAATGTCTGGTGGGTGGTACAGATGTCATTCATTTTGCATATACAGTATCCATACACATACTTACTACACAGCCATGGATTACTAATTAGCACCGCATGACGTCCGGTATATTCACTGTTGGCGTATGATGGAATATCAAAGGATATTTGTGATTTGCAGGACTTTTGCAGATGAAAATGCAAGCATCCCGGCAGACACAATTTGATATTTAAGCCCTCCAGTAAATCGAATTTTGAAAAGCAGGCGCCCCGGCCCCAAGATGCTTTAATGGCCTGGGGAAGGCCTTGCTTCCGTAATTCTTAAATTGAATATAATCTTTTCAAGTCATTTCTTTAATAGTTTTTCCCTAACCAAACAGCAGTAATACCAAGAGGAAAACTGTTTATTTCTCTATAACCTAAACACAGTCAATTAGCAATTACCAGCTAGTTATGGGTATAAGAAGTCCCCATGAACTTGGAAAGAGCCAATGATCCGTGTCATCCTTAATACAAATATTTGTTTGCAGTTACATGTATATGACCAAGACATTTTTTAGAGGGAAGTAGGAATTTTCAACAAATAAAATTAAAAAAAATAACAGTACGGATGGGTATCGCCAGGAAAAAATCATAGTGCGATGTATTGCAATGTTTCACCCAATATTGCGATATATTAAAATATATTATGACAATTAATTGCAATGATTTTTTAAAAACTGTCTGAACATAAATATCGTGCTATGACACATACAGTACACCATACCAATGCGCCAGTGCGGCCAATAACCAGTAGCCAGTTAAAAGTGTCGAATTTGGGACGGTAACTCCAAACGAGGTAAGATGTCACTGTCGCCATATTTGTTTACATTTCATCGGTAATAAAGCATGGGAAAGATTGGTTAAATACTTAAACAAAAAGACTTTGTTGCTAAAATATATGCAATAACCTAATGAAAATCCCCACCCGCATTTTGTCACGATAAAATCCGAAGCCTTATTGCGTCGAATTTGGGTAACTCCGGGATATATCTTAAATTTGAAAATATCGGTATTTGAAAATCATATTGCCCACCTCTAAATAGCAGAGAGAATCATAAGTTAATACCTTCTCCTTTCTTCAACAGATGATCCTTCTTTTGCTTCATGAAGAGAAATCCTTCCCTGTCAAACAGCCCTGAATGCTGCTGCGCAAGATATGCTAGTTCTTTACTGTTGAATCTCATCCTTTTGAAGAGGTCAAATTGACAATGTCAACATAAGTAAAATGCTCGTTGCACTTGTTCAAATATGTAATTAATTATAAATTCAGGCTTTTTTATTTTGTTTAACAATACAAATTGATAAGGATTCAGATTTGTCCATAAAAAAACTTAATTCCAGAACAAATATTTACACCCCACCCACATTTTGACACTGCATCAGAATAGTCGAAATTCTTTTTGTGACTAAATCAGTGAGAACACATCAACACATGTTTAATCACTAAAAACACAGAATATGCATATTATAAAAGATGTTTGTGTTTTCAAAACATAATAATTTTGTGGCTCAGTCGAATGATGTTTTCTTTCTTTTTATCGGTCATGTATATCCTTCCTGTTGGTAAATAAATTTAGTCAGTGAGAATTATTTCCCTTTTCCCGCCACCTTATCAAAGACGTGTTTAAACCCCGGACTTTAATGCAACGAGTCCAAAACCACTAAGTCTAGGGATTTTTTTTTTTTTTGCCGTGGCAAGACCCAACCTCTTACGTTGGATCAGCCTAGGATCAGACCAAGGTCGCGTGGGATAACCTGCGCGGATCCAGCCATTTATTTCGGGGGGGGGGGGGGGCAGGTATACATGTTGACCATTAAATGAATTCTCAAAGCACACCCACGGTCAATATCAGAATGTCAGAGGTGGCCGAAAGGAAGACTATCGAATATAAGTGAAATGTTACAAGAATTAGGATGGAAAAGTCTCCAAACCAGACGAAAAGAAGCTAGACTTCTAATGTTTTATAAAATAGTCAACAACATGGTCGCGATTAAAAAAGAAAATTATCTTCAAAAGCCAAATAGACATTCAAGACATACTAACAGCCATGCTTACGCACAACAAACCGCTACTAAAGATTGTAGAAAATGGTCATTTTTTGTAAACACCACCAAAGACTGGAACAAACTGCCGCCGGATATAGCCTCATCTGAGTCACTTGAGATATTCAAAACTCGAGTGTCATCACTCACATACTAAATCCCCAATCATTGTTGTTACCCTGTTTTTAACCATGCGCTTTCTTGCCAGTATATTCAATATGTTGAATGTGGGCAGTAAATGGAAGAAGAAGACGGAAGAAGAAGAATAACAAGCAATTCTTTGCAGATGATATCCGCCCATGGATGGCAGTCGACAGCTGGCATAAGTCATCATGGTGTATCGCATCATTAATTGACTCGTTGACATTGCACCACCCAAATACCTCGATCCATCCAGCTAAATGGCTTTGCTTTATTTAAGTCGTGCTTCAAAAACATGCGCGGCGTCTTTGCGCAATTTATTGTTGAATACGCAACTGATGCGGCGGCGCTGTGACTTTTGTTTTATTTTATTTTTTTTATTTTTTTAAATAAATAAATAAATACATAAATTGAAATCAAACAAATTTCCTGTCATTTCCTGTCTGTGTGTGACTCCCTTGGTATAACCCAACTTACCATAAGTCAGCTTGAATCCGTATTCATAGCCATTCGAGTAGCGGTACGGGTAGAACCACGACCTATTGAAAACCCGCTCGAAGGCTTCCTCGAGTAAATAAATAAATAAAAAAAAAAATAAAAAAAATAAAAAGATTTCCTGACCGGGATTCAAACGCATGCATAACTTGCATAACAGTGATGGATTGAATGAAGAATAAAGGTTGACTAAGAGTCTGCATATAATTCACTGCGAATGCAGAGACAAAACAACAAAACATGCACACAAACACGCGCGTTTAAGGAAAATATAACCAAAGAAAGAAAGAAAAGTATACAGGACGCGTTCACACACATGCACGCATTGAAAAAATAGAATTGAGAAAGAGACGCACACATTCCAATAAACGCTTAGGGAAATAATAACTAGAATTGTATCCAGAGGACACAGATGTCCCCCACCCGTCGCATTTTCCAAACCAAAGGCCAGCACCCAGGTGCGCAAGTCAATTCCTGAGTAATAAAATGTATATCCATGAAGTTTAAAGTCTGTAGCACAAATACCTTTAGAGTTACCTGTGTCAAAGTTTTGGGATGGACAAAGGCAAATCTGTATGCCTCACTTTTTGGTGGGAGGGCATAAAAAGACACTGGCAAATAAAGAAGAGAGCAGAGCAATAATCTTTTCTAACAAATTTATAAGAAAATGACATTTTTTTTATATTCTAACAATAATAACAACTAGCGCAAACAAGACAAATGCTCAAACATCTGACAAATTGGGCTTTGTCAACGGTGATCCGATAAAAATATCCAGGTGCACAAGTTCATGGCCTGAATAATATATATGTGAAGTTTTAAGCCTGTAGTACAATTAAATACTTTCAGAGCTTCTTGTGTCGCAAGCATATTTTTTTATAAATTTTCAAAAACAAAGGCCCATAACTCTGTCAACTTCAACAAAGCTCAATAAAAATACCCAGTTGCATATGCTTATGTCCTGAATAATATCTCCATGAAGTTTCAAGTATGTAGTACAAACACTTTCAGAGTTAATGCGTCACACGCATAAAATTTCCATATTTAAAAAAAAAGACAACGAAGGCCCATAACTCTGTCAAATTTAACGGCGGTTCGATGAAAATACCCAACTGCTCAAGTTCATGTCCTGTATAATATATCCAGGAAATTTCAAGTATGTAGTACAAATACTTTCAGAGTTATGCGTGTCACAAAGTTTCGTGATGGACAGAAGGACGGACGGACAAAGGCAAATCTATATGCGCCCCCTCCCCCACCTCCATATTTGGTGGGGACATAAAAACCCCAATCACCCAACCCGCATGAGTAACTAGCGTCAACATCATTGCAAAATTTGTGCCACTGGGATCACAATAGGCCACGCCCAAGGACCACATCCGGATTTTTGTATAGAACTATATAGGGAATTCTTGATAAATCTTCTCTTCCGAAACCACACCATGAATTTTCACCAAATTTCACTAAAATGATACTTATGTAAGCCTGAGGCTAATTCAAATTTCATTAAAATGATACTTGTGTAAGCCTGAGACTTATTCCTAATTTTTATTGAATTTCATGAAGAACTTTTGTGTCCATGGCAACCAGAAGATGTAATTTGTGTTGTTGTGCGTCAACAATTTCAACAATCTTCACCTCTGAAACTACAAAGTGGATTTTCATCAAATTTTACCAAAATGATACTTATGATAGCCTAATGCAAATTCCTGTTTTTTTCCATTCCATAAAAAAACTTTGGTTGTCACGGCAACAAGAATGAAAAATCTTTAAAATGCTTTTTCTCAGAAATATAAAGACCTACAGATTTGATATTTGGTACATAGCATCAGCTCATGTTGCCTTAACATCAGTGCAAAATATTTTGCCCCTTGGGTCACAATGGACCACGCCCATGGCCACACCCGGATTTTTATATAGAACTATATCGGGTATTCTTGAAAAAACTTCTCTTCCAAAACTAGTCTATGGATTTTCACCATATTTAAATAAAATGATAATTATGTTAGCCTTAGACTAATTTCTATTTTTTCTTGAATTTCATGAAGAATTTCGGTTGCCATGGCAACCAGAAAGCATAACTTCAAAATGCGTTTTCTCAGAAACCTACAGACCTACAGATTTGATATTTGGTACATAGCATCAATACTATCAACAAATATGTGCATCAGGGTTTACATGAGGACACTCCCGGGACCACACCCAGATTTTGCATGGAACTGTATAAGGAAACAAAAAAATCTTTACTTCTGAAACCATTGGTTGGATCATGAACTTATGTTGTCATGGCATCCAGAATGCATTACTATTAAATGCCTTCTCTTAGAAACATACAGACCTACAGCTTTGATATTTGGTATATAGTATCCTCTCATGGTTCCAGCCTTTCTACAACAAACCAAATTCAGGTGAGCGATTTATAGTCACATTAGCCCTCTTGTTTTTTTTTTTTGTTGTTGTTTTTTTTTGTTTTTTTTTAATTTTACAAAATTACATCGTGTAAAGACAGGCACGGAGAAACGCATAACACTGTTCAGCAATTGAAAACCGTATCAGGAACCTTGTAGGCACTTGCCGGCCCGGAATAATTATAAGAAAACTTTTGATGCAAGCGTCAAAGTACTATTGTTGTCGTTGTGATTCTCCTTCATTTCGGGAAAGTAATGAAATATCCTTTTCGCTGCTCTTCTGGTACTTGCTTCTTCACTTAACGCACTAATACATTTGGAACTAGTATGTATAAAAAGACTGCAATTTGAGATGATCCCTATAAATGACGTTTGCAAGTATATTGGTTTTCTGATTTAACCCTTTCCCTCATAGAGGAAACCATGAAAAGACCTATGCGAACAACATAAAACCAGATCAGCCTGCGAGTAACTCGCAGGCTGATCAGGTTTTATGCTGTTCGCTGCTCCTCAGTGGTCTGGAAATGAGGGCTCTATAATTACATTTGGTAAGGTTTAAGTGTGGTTTTCTGCAGATCAAGCTTTATGTGGTACCTATTGAGGGCGTCAAAATGAGTCTATATGAGGGAAAGGGTTAAGGTACAATGGGACTAAACCAAAGATTTACATATCTCAGGTAACTGGTACAACAGAAAGTTTGAATAATATGTGGTGTAATCTGTTTTACACCCTGTGCTCCCATGTTGTTATTATTGTAAAAAAAAAAGTTAGCAGAAAGTGTAAGTACGAAAACGGCAAATACGGGGTTTACTTGATTTAGTGTAAGTACAATATAACACTCCGCAGATAAAACTTAAAACGTTAAACTCAATTTTAGATATCGGAAAACAAAATAACATCTGTCGTAATCATACAGACAATTTCAAGAACAGACGAGCGACATATTTATACGTAATAGTCTCTATTGAAAACCGTACCGGCTCTTCTCGGCCCGGATTAATACTCAGCTGCCGAAGAAAAAGGCATCCGAATAAACTCCAAATGACTAAAAATACTGTTGGTTAGATAATGACTCATGTCATTCGAAACACCTCGCCTATTTCTTCGAAATCTAATGGGTTGGACCGTGGATTTCTTAATAGAAACGATTGAACTTATGTTTACAAAATAATGAACAATAGTTGTTCCTCGCTACTTGCCGGATATAAGATTAGCGCCTGATGAGATGTTTGCCCGCTCAGTATTGTGTGCTTCATGATTCTTACCATGAGACGAGATCCAGTCTGAAGTCACGTGATATCAAAGCCCGCACCCGCCATTTTATCGGACATTTTAGGTGTCACACCACTATCAAAGTACTTCCGGGTCGTAGGGTGCTGAAGTAGTACCTAATGAAAAATGAAAGGGTGGACATCAAAGTCATATTTTCCCCAGAAAACACTGAATAACTGCAACACATTTAGCCTGTGTGGTGAGATACATGTATTTTTGACCAACAACTTGCATTTAATAGTTGTATTAATTAAGGGATTACTTTCCTACAGGATGTTGGGAGAGCTGCAGAGGTAATGCGGCTCAGAGGTCATGTTTGTTTTGGAAATTTTGACAGGTAGCCGGGAAATGTGAAATTTGTGAAACGCCAATTCCTTAATGATATATTTTTTTGTGCCTAAATCTGTTGATTTATGAATGGTCTACATGAAACTAGACCAGAAATATTCCAACAAACATTTGGAAAGTAGGAACAGGCCTCGAAAGTCGGCCAAGTTACTATAATTATATAGGGACAAAAAGTAGTGGTGTGACACCTTTAGTTTTATGATAACGTACTGGTTTTCTGTTAAGTCTACAGCGAATCAGTGGCGAATATTGGGTGTCAGTCTAGCAGGTGCTCGTAGGTTTAAATTACAGCCCTGTGATGTCCCGATGCCATCCTAAATTGAACTTAGCCCTAAAAATGAACGAAGAAAGAAAGTTTTGATCTTGGAGAAATGTGTAAACCGATACAGTTGGTCCTCTTCGTACTCTGAGGTTATAAATTCCATATGCATATGCAAAACAGCTTTCACTTCATAGTTTAGAAATGCCCTGGAAGGAACTTTTGGTAGGATAAAACTTGTAATATCTTCCAGATTCGATACGAAGATGATGTGATTATAAATCTAACTTAGTGCAATTCGGTATGTAGATGGGATTTTATAAAAAAAAGTTTCAATTTCAAACAGTATTTAAATTTGTTTTTACCTATTAAGTGATCTTCTTCCATTTATTACATTATGCCTATACCAATCTGACTAAACTCCTATATACACTATAGGCTACATGTACTGGAAATTGGAGAATCAACCTATACCAATTTTAAATAAGCTGATCAAGCAGGCGCTGTTTATAATTAAACACATGTATCAACTGATTCATGAAAATCATATATATATATATATATATATATATATATAAAGAGCCCTGTATTCTCCAATAAAGTTTTAATTTGCGTTTCCCAGTCATTTACCCTTTTTTCACTATTCCACAATGGTAAATCATACACACATCTGATAATGATATTATTATACGAAATAATTTTATTTAATGATACGAATATGAAATCTTCGCAAATCCCGATAGAGGGCCGTATTGCAAGTTGATTGCTCATAACATAATAAAGATTAGCAAAATTTCAGATGCAGTCCCTCTATATTCTTACTTTTCCCAAAACCTTTGCGCAATTAAGTACAATAACCAACAAAAGCGTCAAACAAGTACTAGGTTTTAAAGTCATATTCTTTAGGTTACCAAATAAAATATTCGAGGCCAAATAAAATATTCACTCTTAAATTACATTACTAATACTTGTTAAGTTGAACATTACCGGCACGTAGAATTAGTCACGAGGTTACTGATTTGAACTTTAATCTGGCTTAGGAACGGAAAATGGATTGTTATAGATCGGAAATGACTTGTTTACAGTAAATGATATAAAATATACTGTCACTGCACGGTCACTTACTTATTTTCAGATAAAAAAATCAACAACAGAAAATGCATTGTTATAGAATGGAAATGACGTGTTTACTGTAAATGATATAAAATATACTGATATACTGTCACATGCATAAACGCTCACTTTTTTTCAGATAAAAAAACAACAACAACAAACAAAACAAAACAAAAAGAAAAACAGGTGTATAGACACTCACGGGTAAGCATCTTTGATTCCTGGTGTGTGTGTGTGTGTGTGTGTGTGTGTGTGTGCACTACTTGGGTTTATATAAGAAATGTTTGCATGTCAAACTAAGAGACCTTGTTGTTCCTAGCACACAATCTCTTAAAAATGTGTCGGATACATTCACCGAATGAAAACAACATGTTTGTCTTTCGCTTTCTCTCTGATTTAGTTCAATTAAAAAACAATATTTGTATTGAAGTTCGATCGTTTAATGCAAATAAGCAACAAATGTTAATGTTTAAGTCCCTCTAGCCCTGCTGCTATATGGTGTTAACCTACACTATCTCCTCACATTCAAAGCTCCTCTTTCGTCCCATCCTTAACTCCGGAACTACCTACTCAATTGAGGAGAGCAATGTAGCAAACACCGCTGGTGAAACAATACTGAACGCAATTAAGAAGAGTGAAATGTAAATAAATTATTTTGGCTTCAAAACGAGATAGAAACATTAATATGAATAAATAATAGACAAACAATATAGGAGATAAAAAAAATCTGAGAAATTAAATCATTATCAGTAAACTGCAATATGAAATAAAAATGTCGAAAGCTCTTTGACTCATATTTACAGTTGTGCGATGCATTTCAAAATACGTACTATCGGTTGTTTTTAATGATTTACTCCGCAATTAACACGAAGACAATGACTGTTAGATTCAATGTTTGCGTAAAATGAACCGCGAGGACTTGCATTCGTGGCTTGGCGTGACAAAAGATAGTTGAACGATAAGTTTCAAGTTTCAAGTTTATTCAGCAATCGGCAAATAATGCCTTTGGCCATTTACAAAGTTTTACAAAGAAATATGGCAAAGACAATACATATTGTAACAAACATATAAAACAAACATTACACAAATAACAGCACATCACATGTACATTAATCCTGCGAAACAATCATACTTTCAAGGGTATTTTTTCTTATTACAAGAGCTTCTTGAATAAATTTTGAAATTTTGTACAACATTTTTTCATTCTTAGACGACATGATATCTATAAATTTATTTACTGTAGGCCAAGCCATGCGGCCTAAATATTTAATACGAACTTCATTGTATTTAGTACAGCACAGCACGAAATGATATTCTGACTCAATAACATTCTGGTTACAAAGTTTACATAATCTATTGGCACGATCAATACCATTATATCTTCCGGTCTCAATTTCAAGAGAATGTGAACTTAATCTTAAACATGTATATTGCTTTCGTAGGGAATCATTTTTAAATTTGTCAAAATAGTCTTCATAGCAAAATATGTTTTTAAATTTTACGTAATAATCAAGTTTAGGTGAGTTATGTATACTCATACTCCATTCTTGAACAAATTGGTCTCGTAATCGTCTTTTAAGTAAAGGGAAATAATTGGTATTGTTCCGAAAGTTGTTAGTTAAGTTCGAATAACCAAGATTGTCAATAATAGTTCTAATCCGATTTGCCCAGCAGCTCCCATTTATGTTATTACATTGGTCAACATAAATGCTGTATATAGGTGAGTAATACTTACTTGTACACGTACAGTCGAGGCGACGATAAAAACAACAACAACAACAACAACAACACCTTCAAGTTTTACTTCCGACATAATCCTCATTGTCTCAGTGTGATCTACGCAAGTGATATCTCTATATGGTCCAAGTTTATTACCCTAATATTTAAAGTAAGAATCTGTTTCATTGTTTTTTTTTTTTGTACTCTACTGTAACAGATCGGGATCAAAACAGTCTATATAATACAGGTCCTCCTCATTCAAATTTGACTCCATTTTTTCGTCGGGTATTTCATAATTTGAAAGCAGATTTTCACAGTTACTAGCGGTCATATTGTTATTGATCTTCTTCGCAGTTAAAACAATACGACCAGCGGCTATTGCATCATATTTGTGTGTTAAAATCAAATGTCTTTTAAGGTTACTTCGGCGAATAAAATTTGACTGACAATTTTTCTCCACACAAAACCAAAATTTATTATCCGAATGAAGTTCCTGTTTATGTCGTTTTAAATTTCTTCTTTTTGTGAACTCCTTTGAACAAATATTGCATTTATGTAATGCCATTTTTTTTTTCCAAAACAATAAACACGAAGCCGGTGTTTTTAGGCTTTTGCTACATCTTGTCAACTGATGATGATGTTATTGCTCTGAAAAACATGAAGTACATTTATAACTTTTAGACTTATATAGTTAACATAAGTTAGTTTCCAACTCGAATGTTTATTAGGATCGCCAAGAGGAATTAATTCGCATTGTTAAAGTGCAAAGAGTCACTTTACAAATTTGTTTTAGCATCTTATATTACCCCCCCCCCCCCGGCCCTAAAAAAAAATAAAATAAAATAAAAAAATAAAAAAATGATACGTTTGGGGCACGATGAAATAAAGCTTACTGTCCCGCTTGTGTCTATCCTGCATTCTTAGAACAACTCTAATTGCAATGCGTCTTCATATACATTTTTCCTACTTAATGCCCACGCGAACACATCAGTTGAAAACTTAGAAATGATTCTCTAGCGATTATGTCAGTAAATATAATCTAAAAATTGTTTTAAATTCTTATATTCACATTATTTTTAAATTTTGTATAAAATTCTTTATTTTCATCGTAGAAATTGTCGTATCGGTAAAAAGTGTACTTACGTTACTTAATACGCCCGAGTAATCTTGGAATGTTGTGTATCTCCAAGTTGCTACTTGGGATCCCCGGGTGATATCTATTCTTCTTCTGTATCTTAGTAAGCTGTATATATGTGTTCTAGTGAGAACAAGCCCGAGATCGTGTGCCGGTTCAAAAATCGTTAATAAAATCTCCTTTTTACTCTCTTTGATTTCTTTTTCTTTTCTTCTCGGGTGAATAGTTCGGGTAGAAGGAAGAAAATATCTCCTTGCTAAACGACATATTTCAATTCTACTCAAATCTATATTCAACCTCCCGGAAATTAACAGACCTTTTGTTCTGTTGGAGTGCAGCCCTAGTCGGGGAAAAGATCGGATATCTAAAATTTCAATGATCTTTTTGTCCCGAGACGTTTGAAGAGCACATTGCCCGTCTTCAATCTGTCTTTCAGCGTCTTCAAACACATGGTATTAAATTGAAAGGTTCAAAATGTGAGTTTTTCAAGTCCTCTGTCACCTATCTTGTTCATGTCATCTCTGAACACGGCATTTCTACTAATCCAGCCAAAATCTCAGCTATTTCCAATTGGCCTACCCCCAAGAATGTCTCTGAGTTACGTAGTTTTCTTGGAACTGCAGGTTTCTACCGGAGATTCATAAAGGACTATTCTAAAATTGCCAATCCCCTTAACAAGCTCCTTGAGGGCCATGGCACCACCAAGTCCTCTAAAACTAAAAAGTCCAAAAATTCTAAGAAAATCTCCCCTGTCCCATGGCCCTGGCTTGATGCCCAGCAACAAGCTTTTGACCGACTTAAAGAAAAACTCACTTCTTCTCCAGTTTTGGCTTTTGCTGACTTCAGCAAACCCTTCATAGTCCATACTGACGCGTGTGGGACTGGATTAGGTGCAGTTCTTATGCAAGAGCAAGATGGTGAGGAGAAGGTGATCGCTTATGCGAGCCGTGGACTGCGACAAAGTGAGAGGAACTACTCTGCTCTTAAGCTCGAGTTCCTTGCACTCAAGTGGGAGGTCACCGATAAATTCCACGTCTATTTGTATAGCAACACTTTCACTGTCTTCACGGATAACAACCCGTTGACTTGACTGATTGCGACGGTTTGAGTCGTATGCCACAGATGTTCTCTGAAGCAGTTAAGGCTGTTTGTTCTGCTGTTGAGAGCCTTATGACGGTGACGTCCTTCTCGGTGATGACATTGCTGCAGACACTGTCCCGGTTAATTCTGTTAATTGGGTATAGGAGCAGTCCAAAGACTCTGATATTTCAAAAGTCATCTCCATCCTACGGTCCGGTTTTTCGGCCGGGGGGGGGGGGGAGCTGTCTCGTGAAGTAAAATGTTTACTTCGTGATCTGTCTTCTCTATCTCTCGACAATGGCGTTTTGTTTCGAACCGCATCCTTGGATGGTGAGCAGGTCAACCAGTTGGTCATTCCCTCTGCTTTCCGTTCTGTCGCATTTTGTGGTGTTCACCATGATGCTGGCCATCCTGGTCGCGATAAGACTCTTTGGCTTGCGCGCCAGCGTTTCTTTTGGCCTGGCATGGAGTCTTATATCAAAGACCGTGTTTCCTCATGTCTTTCCTGTGTCTGTAGGAAGGAGCCTGTGGTTCCGCGCGCAGGACTTGTGCCCATCAATACTTCAAGGCCAATGCAACTTGTCTGCATTGATTTCTTGAAGCTCGAGAAATCTTAGGGTGGGTTCGAGGATGTTCTTGTCATAACAAACCATTTCACTCGTTATGCCTAGGCAATTCCATGCCGCAATCAGAAGGCTTCTACTACAGCTAAGGCTCTCTATGAGAACTTCATCGTTCACTATAGCTTTCCTGAACAGTTATATTCTGATTAGGGTCGCAACTTCGAGTCTCGCATTATAAGGGAACTGTGTAAAATTGCGAATGTTCGCAAAACCCGTACCACCCCTTTTCACCCAATGGGCAACCCTTTGGCACTCTTCTGCGCATGCTCGGTACATTATGCGATGACCACAAGGCCAACTGGAAAGACTTCGTTCCAGCCCCTGTGCAAGCATACAATGCTACCAAGAGCTCTGCTACTGGGTTTTCTCCCCATTTTCTCATGTTCGGCTGGCATCCCCGCTTGTCAGTTGACGCTTTTCTGGGTACTAGTCCGGGCAATTTTGGAGAGACTCAGCATGGCTGTTATGCTGCAAAGCTTCAAAAGCGTATGCAGTACGCATACAAGGTCGCCAGGGAGGCAGCGCAGAAGAGGGCTGGTCAGAACAAGACCATTTATGATCGCACTGATCGCGAGAACAAGTTGGTCATTGGTGACATTGTTCTGGTCAGAAGCGTCAATCTTCGGGGTAAGCAGAAGCTCGCCTTCCAATGGGAACGGTGTTCAAAGTTCGCCTGGAGTCTGGCAACGGGCCCATTAGAACGTTACACGGAACATGCTTTTACCTTTCCAGTCAATTCTAACAGACGACGAAGCGCCTGCTCCTCAACCTGTTCCCAAAGCAAGACCTAGGACGAGAGCGGTCCCTGTGAACAAGGAGTATGATGCCGACTCAAGTACTTCCGAGTCAAGTTCTTCCGCTGTATACATCATTCCCCAGCTTCTAGGTCTTCACCGTATTGGCCATGATTCATCCACACGTGTCACTCCTCACGCTCTGTCTTCTCCTTCTGTCCCAGTAGACCAGTCAATTTTCAGTCCAGTCCTATTTCCATGTCTCGGCCAAGACCACCTGTCACTGTGGCTCGGCCCAGTCCTGTTCCCGTTCCTCGACCCAGTCCTGTCATCGTTTCTCAACCCGGTCCAGTCACCGTGCCTCGACCCAGTCCTGTCACTGTGTCTCAACCCAGTCCTGTCACTGTGTCTCGGCCCAGTGCTATTACTGTGCCCAGTCCCGCTGCTCCTGTGCCTCGCCCCTGGCCACGACGCACTGTGCGCCCGCCTGACAGGTACGGTGAGTGGGCTTATCAGCAGACTGCAGAATATTTTGTGTAGTCATTATATTAAATAGTGAAGCTACTGGAAAGAATGGTTAAGTGATTTTAGATTTGTTTGATTTTAATGTATGCACATAATTTTTAGCTTCGAGTACCTAGCAATGAATATCAATATTTTTCTTTACACATGACTTAGGCAATCTCGTCGCAAGATGTGCTTAGCCGTTCCCAGGGTTTGTTGTTTGAGATAAATTTATGTACATTGATAGTGACAGTATTGTATTTTAATATTTCCTTATAATAGATATTTTTCATAATAGTTACAGGTCACGAATGTCGGAGACATTCCAACTAAGAGGGGGGAGTGTGTATCAAGGTGCAGTTTTGTCCCTCTGTATTATAGTGTCTTGTTAGTACTCATGTCCTTGTTTACTCTATGTTTGTATATATCTGTTATTGTCCAAGAGAGTGAGCATGTCTTGAGTGAGTCCTTATGTAAACTGGTTGAGTGAGTGTTCTATTTTAAGGAAATACCCTGATTGATTGGCCCTTCCCCCTTGTCCCTTTTTCCCGCTCATAAGCCTCCGTCTGTCTTACTAATCATTCACCGATCGATCACCGTCGACGCAAGTTGATTGTTAGATACATACACACACGCGTGTGTGTGTGTGTATTATTAGATACACTATGTCGCTCTTACCTTTGAGCAATGTAGCTTTATTTAGACGTGCTTGGTTCTTTTGGTTTAGTACCATTTTTGGTTTAATACCATTTCTGGTTTACTAACGTCAAATAAATATCGAACTACCGCTGGTGTTGGACGTAATTCCACCCACTACATACACAATTCAAAATAATATGCAACATAAAAAAGAAATATGAGTTATAATACAGAAATATAATAGTGTTAATTAGTTTATCAAACTTTAATGGTATCATGCAGAGGACTGATCACCTCCAATCAATCAATTTAAAGCATGTGTTTTATTCATCGACAAATTAAGTTCCCAATATTTTGTATGTATTATGCTTTGGTCACAAAGTTTGCATCGTTGCTTTTAATTTTGTTATTATGCATTTCGCAAAAATAACCCTAAATCCTTGAATATATGTTTAATACCAGAGGTGTTAATGTAGCTTCGTGTTTATACTTTATAAAAATCGCATCAACTCAGCAACCCACGGTCTAACCCGATAGATATAGTATTAGATATCATTTCGAAGAAATGGGCGAGGTGTTTTCATTCTTTTCTAATGTTCCTGGTTCATTCTCTACCAATATTATTACAATATTTTGATCCGCTGAAAACATTAACGCCAAGGGGCGAAGATCGTTTCTTTTATAATTATGTAGTAAACATTTAAAAAATATTCTTGTCCAAAGGACCAAAACGATTCGTTGGATTTCAAAACATAATGGTACAGATGTTCCTTGGCTCACCAAATTATTTAGATACGCTTAAACATAGCTGCCAGTGGGTGGAGCCCGCTTTGCATTTATGTATGTATTAAACATTTAAAAATATTCTTGTCCGAAAGTATTGATGGATTTCAAAAAAGTTTTTCAGTCTCACTCTTTAAAATCTCAAGCATTTTGGTGTAGATGTTGTTTAGCTCACTCTTTCCAAAACTCGTCGAGCGTCGATCTGTCAGCTGCAACCAACGGTATACCTACGATTAAAGATCAGGACTACCGGTATACGATATCGCGACGATACGATACGACGATAACTCAAAACGCCACGATCTCGATCGTATCGTCTCCAGTGATCTCGAATCATTCCGCCACGATCTCACATCGTACCGTCGCATTGTCGACTCATTTGTTATTTAAAGTGGCTTCCGTATTAGATGCCTTAATATATATATTTATAAACTAGTGTTGTTATTTTTTCAGACTAACCAAAAAATAAATAATTAAAAAAAACAAAAAAAAAACAAATAACAATGAAATATTGTATAGTTTCACTTGTATCATGACCCATAAAACTGCTGTATTCGTATTCTTCAATATTGCCGCCATTACTCGGAGGCATCCGTCGTAAGTCGGAACATACTAATTTGCAAACGTAAACGGTGTTTTAGTTTTCAAGTCGACTTTGTAATTTAGTAAGCATATCAACAACAGGAAAATTCGCCAGTGTAATTGCTTTCATTGTGTACCATGTATGTCACGTGACTTCGTCTGAGAAATTTCGAACTATTTTCGGCGAAAATAAAATTTGTCAAAATTGCAATCATCTTTTAAAGTGTGAAAATGGTGCAGAAAGAGAACACATATAGGCTTGAAGAATAAACACGGGTGGAAATTTAAGCTGTATGATTAAAAAAAAAGATATTTTGTCGACATCTGAAAAGTGATTTATGATTTAATCGGTAATTTATAATTACAATATGCAATGAACAAATAAAAAGAAGATGTGTATTAATAATCAACATTTTTCACAAACCATATTTGAATTTTGCTACGACCTGCAATGATTTTATTGTTTGTCTTTCTTTTTTTTTCTTTTCTTTTTTTTTTTATTCCAAGAAGGATGAAAACTCAAATTCTATCCCGTTTTAGAACCATTATTGAAAATACATGTGGTATTTTGCGAACAGTTCAATATAAAAAGCATTTCTAGTGATATCATAATAATGAAAATAAATATATGGTGATATATCAGTGGATTGAATTTGAAAAAAAGGAAACCTCTCCGTTGAATTCTTTTTATGAAGAATACATATATAGATATATAAGCTTGTTTCTTTTATTTTTTATTTATTTATTTTATTTTTTATTTCTCTTATTTCATTTTTTTTTTTTACAGGGATATTTTTTTTTTTATTTCCCATGCATGTTAACAGTATTTTACCTGCATGGCAGCAAGTTGTAGAATACATTATAAGTTACATATCGTGATAAAATATTACATATCACTTGGTATGCTTTTTAAGTATTCAGAAATGAAATCTTTCTTATTTTTTATGCCTTGTTATTTTCAACAAATTTTAACCACGAAACTGTGATGTTTGGCGAGAATAGTGTGTATCTCACAGATATGTGAAATTTACGACACACCGTATTCAATGTAAACAAGACTCGGCTAGTTTTGTAGAGTTCTGCTTTGGGTAATTAATTCATACTTATTTGAACATATCTTTTAATTGAGATAAATCACAATACTTCATACTTTTCTTTTTTCGCTGATTATAAAAGAATTTTTTTTCACTGGTTGCTAAGTTGCTAAATCAAATTTCTAGAATGTTCACCAGTGAATCTGAATTTAATCTCTACGGAGATTCGCTCCGGTTCAGGCCAATACGAAAAAATGTAACCGAAGCGGATTTCAGTAGAGATTAAATATGAATTTTTTAAGTCGTCGATTCAATTAGATCTACTGGGTTTAACAAAACAATTTACACATTCATGTCTGTATCATTCCCAAATTCAATGAGTAGGTCCAAATTTATGTCGATGCCATGAATATTATCATATTGAATGTGAATCTAATACGTTGTAGATCCGAGTTTTTCATTACAATGCTAACAGACAAACACATATTTGATTCATGATTTTAATCACAAAGAAAACCTTACAAAACTGGAGGTATCGCGGGTTCTCTGGTATCGGGGTAATATCATTTTTTTGGGTGGCACGATTTACCCAAATACACCCAAATACACCAAAATACTCTTGAATTACCCAAATACTGTCTTATTTAAGCATTTGTAGCTCCAAATTAGTAGTTATTAATATCTTTGGTGTACACATGTGTCTGTTAGGTGATTAAAATAAATAATTTAAATAAATAATATTTAATATTGTTTTATTTATTCTTTCATAATAGATATATTAACGGACAAATCGGTTTCCCAAATACCCCTGATGTGCCCAAATACAGTTAATGTTTAACTTCTTTACTAGCTCAAATAGCCCATGTATTAGCTGCTTCAGCTTTGAATAATGATAATTTTGGGCATATACAGGTACATTTAAATGTTTCATACATGTAGTGAGAGGGTACAGTGGTCACCTGTCTAGACACATGGGTTTTCTGCAGGCTTTTCAGTTTCCTCCCACAATAATGATCACATATGCATCCACCAGAGCCATTTAGAGTGAAAAATATAAGTTGTTCTAACTTGTATCATAATCGGTGTAAAATAAATAGTTCAAACTTATTAATCTTTATAATTGCCTTATTTGGTGCAGTGTAGTGTGTCCTAGTAGTAAATGATTGTAAAACACTCTTTAACTGTGTCAGCAGATTGAAAACTTCAGTTTGTCGCAATGGATAGTACTTTCACCCCTGGCATGATCTCCAACCTGGCGGAGATGCTGAACCCGGAAGATCAGGACTCGGACAGCGATGAAGATAAGGTACAGCCCTCAAACTTCTTGATCTTTTAATTTACCTTATATAGATATGATTTGATGCCGTGAAAAATCGAGCATATCAGACAGCCCCTTTAAGGAACTCTTTCCAGGAGCTGTCAGATCAGGTTCTCCTCTAGTTCATACAGCTCAGATTCTACTCAGTCTGCATGACAAAGAATATCTATTGTTTCATGTACCATTTAAAGTTTAATAAATAACATTCACTGGTGCATTTTGTACATGAATATTCATGTGGTAAATGGTTGGTTTAATTTTGACATACGTACATACCAGTGTAAAAAAATATATGTAAGTAGTTCCTCGATCACAGGCTGTAGTGTTACAATTGATATGAAAACTTTTTTAGAATCATAAAACCTATATTTAGAATTTCTGTTTCCGCGTGCCATCACATGACTCTTCGCACATGCAATCAGACTGAAAATTTTAAGTAAAACTTATGTTTCCTACCTGGAACTGTTGAAGATGTTTATGTTGCTGAATGTGTCATGTGGTAAAGCAAGCACCTGCTTCAGGGATACCATATTCTATAAAACTGGAATTGCCCTAAGCATGTTTACGAAAAATAGTGTTTCCTGTGCAATGTTACCTACACTATCTGTGAATTTATTTGTCAGAAAACAGACTTAACCAACCTTTAATGAGGGAGACCAGAAAAAAAATCTTTATATTTACTGATCAGCTGGGAAAAAGCTGCTTAAAGGAATGAAAAAATAATATTTTTTATTTAAAATCTGTTACAGCCAGCTACAACGATTGCAAAAATGACACCTGGAAACATTGGACCTTTAAAGAAATCTGGAAATGAGAAGCAGACCAAAGGTGAAAAAAAAAACTATACTTGTTAATGCTGCATTGAGCTTTCTAAGTTGCTTAAGGCTGTGTGTCAAAGATAGATGATGAAATTGCATTTGCATCACATCTACTATTCCTAGAGAAAATCGTATTTTTAGCTAGCCAAGGGATGTGATTTTAGTATTTAATCTTTGAAATTTTTATTCTTTATTGTTAACTAAGATGCTAGTTAATCTCAAATCTATCTTATTTCCCTTGCAACCAGTGCAGACCAAAATTAGCCTGCCCATCTATGCAGTCTGCTTATGGTCTGGGCTGTTTGTTATTCAGTCAATAAATTCTCAGCAAATACCCCAAAAAACAACTAATGGTACAGTACAAATGAAGAAAGGACAAGTCCAGTTGAGAAATGTAGCATGGTAAGGGTTACCTGATTAAGAATTCACTTAGTACATTAGTGGAACACTGTCATATGTTATAAATATACAATTAAGTATTTAAGTAAGACCCAGTATCATATAGGTTGGGCATGGCCAAGTAGTTTTGATCCCTGACTTATCATTACTGTAATAAATAGTCCCTCACCACTGTAAAATCAAGTCATGTCAGAGTCATTTAATTTTTCATATGAGAAAGCCTTCCAGCTGAGTTGCGGTATGTCGGTGCTTTTACTCAGGTGTCTCTGTGAACCAGAGGTTACACCAGGGTATTCCTTTGCCTGTAATTATCTGGACATTGCTATATGACTATAATTCTGTCACAGTGATGGTAAACTCCAGCACAATAATAACTAACTCAGTTGTGTTTTGGTTTAGCATTGACTTCTTTTGTCATCTACTTATAACTTGGAGATTTCCACTTGGTACTTTATTAAAGAGTATAAACACTAACTGTTGTATATCATACAGTAATATTAGATTCAATTGTTACGGTAAGTGTAATCCAGTCTTTCTTATAAATTGACAGTTGAGGAGAAGAAGAGTTCAAAGGACATATGGGATGAAGAGGAAGTCCAGGAGGGTGCGGAGTTTGAGTCCAACTATGATCCTCGTCCCCAGCCTGAGTACGTTGTCATGGTGACAGTTTATATTTGACAGCTGCCTTCCATAAGAAGTTTATGTTGATTTTGTGGATGGCGATATCTTCAAATATTTGTCTCCATGAAATTATTCATTTCAATACCATACTTGATGATTTTTTGCATGCATTGTATACCCAAGCATATTTTATAAAATCAGTGAACTTTAAAATAAGCTTATGAAAAAAAAGAGATTTAATTGTATTTCTTTTGGAAGCCTCATGAGTAATATATTAACAGACCAAATAATGAAAAGAGGATGTGTACTACGCCTTATCCTTTGATTTTCATTTGAAAGAAAAAATCATTCCTGTATGCCTTGTGCTTAAGTGAATGAAAATATATTCAATATAATGTTTTGTATAAGAATGGCTTGTCTAATAGCAAAGGATCATAAATTCAGATAACTAAGGTGTATAAAAACTGTCATCAGACATTTAATTTTTGCTCAGTAGTCATTTCAACTTTGTCAGGCATGTATAGCTTATGGTTGATAAGGCAATGACTTCCAGCTTTTCACCATTGTAACCCCAGTTCAATCCTTGGTCACTCCAATTTGGGTTTTCTCCCACACAGATTTTTCAAGTTGAATGCCTATGTCAGTGCCATTGAGAAGTTTTTCTTAAGCAATATTAATATCTTCCACTTTGTCTTCTAGTTCAGTCAGCTGCTTTGACTGCAAGCTAGGCATGTGTACATGTATGTGTAAAACAACTTATTGAGGAAATGCTTATGTTCCAGGTATGACATTGTGTTCAAACAAGCAGTCACGTCAGAGGACATGTTTCTACAGATGGGCAACAAGACGCCGGCTTCATTCTCCTGTGAAGACATGGTGGTATGTGGATTCAGAAATCAGAATCAAATTTTTTCTCATTGATGTACTACAGCATAACGAGAGTTCCTTTATTTTTGATGGTACAAGGCAAATGAGGTTAAAAATCTTGCTGCAAAACTCAGTGGGGATGTCATAGTTTATAATGCTGTGGGGTCAAGCCCTTATGCAGAGCAGGGAGATTTGTTTATTTTTTCCATGATTTCTATATTATCAAAATCTTGCACACTTTTTCATTGATATTTTTTTTTTTTCATGCAATTTCTCTCTCTCAAATTGCACTTGCACTTTATTCAAACATTCATTTTTTCCTTCTTTCTAGGTACTGTAAAATCATTATATTTCGTAGAGGATTAATTTTCATTGATTTCTTGGACGCCGATATCCACAAATTTATGTCCCTATGAAAAGTTTTCATTTATCATGTCAAACAGCTCACCGATAATGACGACCTTCTCCCATACTCCAACATACACTTGAGTAAATTGAGTTCAATAATATATATAAAGTTAATGATGAATCTGGAATATAATGATAAACAAATCACCAAACAAAACTTCAGAATGTTAGTTGTGTTACTAATTGTGTTTAATGTACAACTGCAACTAATTTTGAGTTGGTTTCCACCATAATTTACCATACTCCACCCACTTTTGTTTATAATGCGGTCGCTGTACTAGTCGTGTTTTATGGTACATAGTTTTATAGTATATACATGCTCGTATGTTCATGTATATATAACATTTGTCTTATCCTTTCATTTGTGATGTTTTGCTTCATTACAAATTGTGTCATAATTTTTGTGAGTACACAAGTGTCCTGCATAGATAAGCTGCATGGGTAGAAGAGATCCCCTCTGTATTATAGCCAATATAACACAGTGATTTGTCGTTGTCATCAAGACGACTGATTGACACCTGCTGTGCCCCCATTGTCCTCTTGCCCCTAGTCACTACATGACATCCTGTCTAGCCCCAGTTGATGACGAGTGGTTTGTGCCACAACTCTGGTGACCTCAGTTTTTATCCTAAGCAATACATTGCTGAATTGTTACGAAGATTATACGGCCACAAGCTTAGATTTATTTACACTAACTTTGGTCTGATTAACGTTCCCTAAAAGTAAATACATGTACTTAAAACAGATCTTAACATATTCTAAACGCCATGTCATTAACACATTATGACCAAATTTAGGCTGCATTCTTTTCAACTCATATTTTGTAAAGGTCTTCCAATCCATGACCAAATAACGTCGAAATAAATAAATTAAAACTTTTTTTTTCTAACACATGAATCCACGATATATTGTCCCCACAAACATGTTTTTTTCACTGAATCCACAAAATTTCATCCCCACGAAATAAAATGATTTCACAGTAAGCAAATATCAGTAATCCAAATAAGGTTTAACCCACAAACTTGTCCATTGTTGATGTTCTTTTGAAGTGTTTCATTTTTTTAACACAATAAAATATACACTGTGTTAGGATTCTGTGACTGGTAAAAATATTTGATATTTAATACTCATGGTTTCATATTGATTCTGCCTTTCGTTACGTCAAGATTGGAATAAAAATCATTCATGGATCTGTAAAGTTTTTGATCTTAAAAGCATGCACCTTTCCAGTTTTTAGTATTAAAAATCAATGTTATTCATCACTAGATCAACTGTCCACAGACGTTTTTACATAGAAAACCATGTATTATTTTGTGTAAACCAGGTCAACCTTAGACTACCTATTACCCAAGTATAGCTATTTGAAAGCTTTTAAGTCAGTTTTGCTTCATCTGTTAACACGGAAAAGTCTATTGAATATGTAAATGTAGAAATAAATATGTACTGGTAAAAGCTGAAACATATCAGTTATGGAAAAAGATTTTTTTTTATTATTAGATGTACAATATATTTAATTTTCACAATTTACAACAATAAGTTTCATGGTTTTGTTTGTCTTTGAAAGGTTTTGCTTTAGTGTTTTCATCTTTTGCTGAGGATGTATGTTACTTCTTATACAGGTGAAAATAAAGTTGCCGGATACAAAGTTAGCAGATGTGACTTTAGACGTGAAAACAAAATTTCTAGATTGCAGAACTCCAAAATAGTAAGTTAATTCAATGGTTACCAGGTCTTAAGTTACATTGTTGGCCAAGGTAGGGTTTTCCTTTCTGTAGCGACAAAATATCAGCCCAATTCCCATTTGAAATAGGAAATATTTTTCCAAACTGGCAAAACAAAAAAAGAAGTTTGTATCATTCTTTATGAAAGACTTTGTTATTGCTTGCTCGCTAGAGGGCATTGGATTTGGATGTCTGTATTCAGATTCCCAGGAGCAATCCTAATATGTTGTGTTGTAAACAACATAACATAAAAATGACTTTGTTAGGTAAGTTTTCTTTTATAAAGAGAAGAAAATGTGTAAACTTTTATAAAGAAAAGAAAATGAATGAAACAATTGACAAAATTTCAAGGGCTGATCCTGATCCTTTATCTCTGTGCAGTTTTTGTATGTAGTTACCATGGTTATGCACTAAGCTTTCATAATATTCATTGTTGACACTAAAATACACAAATTATGAAAGTACAGAAAGGAAGAATGTAAAAATAAATATCTCTCTGGCATGAACAATGTATCAGTCATTGTGTATTTGACCTGTAACTGAATGATCCTCTGAACAAAGGTCATCAATAAAAAAGATCTCTTTCCCAATATTCCCTGTTTTGTTTTCGTTCACAAGTAGACTATTAGTAAGTAATGTTCTCCAGCTACTTGTTAGCTGTTTGCATTGGATAAAAGCCTCTTTAAATTTGTAATGCAAATGAAAATATTCTGGAGCATATAAAATGTATTTAATAGAACTTAAGTACTTTCATTAACCCTTTCCCTCATAGAGGACACCATGAAAAGACCTGTGCGAACAGCATAAAACCAGATCGAGTAACTTGCAGGCTGATCAGGTTCTATGCTGTTCGCTGCTCCTCAGTGGTCTGGAAATGAGGATTTTGTAAATAAATATGGTAAGGTTTAACTGTGATTTTCTGCAGATCAGGCTTTATGTGGTACCTATTGAGTGCGTCAAAATGAGTCTATATGAGGGAAAGGGTTAATGGTTGGAAAAAGGTCGTCAAGAACTGTAAGACTGATCATCATTTTTACAAGTAGGGACACGGGAATAGAGAGAATACCCCTTAGAGGTTATCAATAGATTTTTTGGAATTATCTTAGCATACGTATGGTGATCTGAGACTCCCTCAATCTCTTTTCTTATTCAGACAAATATGGTATTAAAAAACTATTTTTTTATTCTCCTCACACACTAAGTTTGGTGGGGGGCTACAGGAAATCATCATCTCACCTGTTTTAATTAAACCCTTTACCTCATTCAGGCACAAATCTATGACTTGAAGAGTATTAATTTACTGGAATTTTAAATGTTATGTGAAGCAATGAATTTTTCTTTAATGTGCAGTCTGGGTAAAATCCTAGCAACAATATTGTATCCTTTTAGGAGCTGTCTGATATGGGTCTGTTGTATTTGCCAGACTGTCAAAATGAATCTATATGACATAAATAAATTGTGTATGTGTGTTTTTCAGCTACCTGGGACTGCACCTGCCAAACCCTGTGGACCACAAGAGTGGGAAAGCACAGTGGGACGGAGACACACACACTCTCAGTGTGACACTACATATGAAACGGGAGTATGATTTCATGAACTTCTGATGGGAGAGGAGCAAGGCAAGGGTGTGTGGCTAAGGCAGGACTAGTCTGGTGTGAAGAGGAAAGTAGAGAGTCAAGAATCAGGACAATGTTTAAAGAACATTGAGGATTGGGAGAGTCAGATACAGGATTAAGCCATGTAATAGGGATGTGGTGGGGGGGGGGGGCATGTGTGAGAGGCGCCAAGTACCAGTAATTAGTTTGGTGGATGATGTCTCAGGAAATGCACACAATATATTTGAAGTGAGTCATCCAGAGGAGAGTTTCGATGCAAACACAACAATAGGTTAAGGATTGCCCCATTCCTGAATAAGTGTCATGATAGGAGAGAACAAATTTAAAAATTTTTAAAAGTATATTTTTATGCTAGTTTCTTATTTGGAAAGCTGTCAAAATATGGTTATATAAGTATGTTAAAGGCACATGACTGTGTGTGTGTGTGTTGGTGTGTGTGGGGTGAGGGGGGGGGTGAAGGATGCGTATGTGTACATGTTTGTTAGTGTTGTGTACTGTTAACTAATTAATTTTCGTTGACATTAAATTTCGTGGATTATGTATCTAAGGGAATTTTGTGAGTACTTTTATTTGTGGATCTATGTTCTAGAAAATGTGAGGTCTATATAAGAACAAGCTTTTGTTGGGATTGAAATTTGTGGATAAAATCACCACGAAATCAACGAAAATTAATGTCCCACGAAAATGAATGATTACACAGTATGTGTTGTTGGTGTGTCTGTGGGTATGTCTGTTGTGTGGATGGTTCTTGTATGCGTCCCAGTTGTATGGGTTTACATGCTCGTCCATGTAGCTGTACAAGATGTTACAGATAATCATGTTTATTCTACTTCATAGTTACATTGCAAGATTTCCATTTAATGGACAAATTACACAAAGGCCTAGTACCTGTCTGTAGTTTTACTAGCTCCAGTTTTACACCATATGAATGATTGTGAGTCTAGTGTTGAACATTTTTCAGCGTGAAAGAGATTTAAACTAGTATACCATTATACTGTATGCTGTTTATAGAAGAAACCATTTTATTTATGAGTCACTAGCAGACAGATCTGGCATAGGTCATTTCAGAGTCATATGACATTAGCTTCATGGTTCAGAGTGTTTCTTTGAAAGCCATGATTCAGTGCAGTGAGTATTGTATAAACTGTCAGAGACCATCAAAGTCACATTCAGTCATATATTGAGTTTTCAGTATTATTTTTGTATCGTCAAAGGCCAGCAAAAAAGTATTTCTGGTGGCCTGAACTTTGGAAGCTGAACGTTATTTTTTAAGCTATGAGGGGGAGAGAAACACACAAAACTGCTGAAAACACAAAAATGCCAGGTGTCTATGAAATATCAAAAATAAAAAGGCAATGGCAAAAGAACAAGTAAACATGACAAAAGTGACTCTTTAAAGGTGGCATGAACTTGATCAGTCTTTTTTTATTAGAAATACGTAATTAAAAAAGAGAAGTATAAAACTTACTGATCCTATCATTGGTGTGTTTTTCGGCCATGCCACCAGAAACACATTTTTTTTTTATTTTGTCTTAGTGAGGAGAACATTTATTGTGTTTACTTTAGATATTTTCATTGTTTTCATAGTTTTTGAGATGTTTAACACATGAATATATTTGCACCGATTTTATATTCCGTCCATGTTAAATATTTAAAGTATGTAATTTGTGTTCTGTTTTGCTTTACTTCCTATTGCCTAATAATATCTGATATTGGTGTTTTTGATGAAGACATAAACTGGAACAGAATTTCCAATTTACACAATGTAAAGCACCCCGAAACAAAGACATATTCACCAACCTGCTGCATATGTCTGTGCCAGAAACAACAACAAAGAAACCAGATTTGAGAGCACACTCACAATATAATTATAAATAAAATGGTCAGCAGCTGGACCTGAATTGATCCGCCTATGTGTCTATGTTCAAGAACCTTAATCGGGATTTTAAAACTTTGAATCATAATGTCTTTCATTATAAGCGGATTAAAAACAAGAAATATCTTTAAAAAAAGATACTCGGCCGTGGTAACCAGCTTGATGATTAGTGTCTGAATGGTTTAACATGTAATAGATTTTGTTGTTGGTTTAATAATTCCTGTGTCAGTGCAGCTCTTTGAAGTACCACGGATCCAAATAATTTGTGCAATCTTGGAAGACACTTAATTACAGCCTTAAAACATCTGCGCATTAGACTTCGTTTCGCGGGCTACAAAAGAAACCGGATATTACGTTTTTGTTGAATATAGGATCCAATGTCGGATTTATAGGGGCGGAAGCGGCGTACGCCCCCCCCCCCCCCCAAAATCCACCAAGATTTTTTTTGGCGTTTATCCACAATTTTTTAAAATTTATATGTGACAATTAGAGTCCGTCAATTTGATCTAAATCGAAATGTTATTTTCAGTTTAATTTTTACTTAAGTTTTTTCGTATCAGTTTCATTTTCGCTGGTTTGGCACCTTTCTGCTATTTAAACAAGCAGTAACAGTCGATACAATGAAAATTGTCCGGTCAATCGAAGCAGAAAGGCTGGATCCATTCAGTTATACCTGTCTCAGACAGATTTGAGATGTTTCTTTTGACAATAATTATTGCGAAAGAAAAGAAAATGGCCGTTTTTGCTTTTGCTTTAAAATATATTCTCAGATGTAGCACTAATAAATTACCCGATTATCATGCGTGCCCATTATAAATCGGATAAATGAGTTTTTAACATATCATTGGTGCCGTCGATTTACGTTTTTAGGCAGCGAAAGTGCCTATAAAGTGAATAAATGCAAGAAAAGCAAAAATATGCATTTTTGAAAAAAGAAAAAGGAGGAAAAAAATGTCAGTGGAATTTAAATGAACAGCTTATTTAAGTTGTGGATAAGTTCTGTTAACTGGGTATTAATATGTTTTATATTGGCAATATGGCCTATGCAATTAAATCATTGTCTGAACAAGCAATGAGAGGGATGTCGGATTTGTTATATATTTTTCAACGTTTAAATTTTGATATACATGTATCAAAAAAAATTAATAAATTTATTCATATTAGATAATACAATCCCCCAATATAGCAGTTTTGGGAGAACATTGAAGATTTTCATTATCTACAATATGTAAATAATGCTCATTAAAATATTTTTGTTAAGATAAGGTTCGCTAATGTTTAAAATACTGAATAGTTAAGCGGAAAAAAAACAACAACAAAAAAACTGCCTTCGAATTCAATCGCTTTTAGAAAACTTAGGTTTTGGAAAAAATATGGAATAATTCTGACGTAGATACTGACTATGTACCAAATGATAAAACAAAGTTTATACAGAAATGGCATGAATGTATAAATAATAGCCCAAAACTTGAAACTAACTGTAAATACATAACAGAATTTAGATTTGGAACGTATTTTGAAATAATAAAAAAATGATTATCAAAGATTTTGAGTAAATTTCGTTTATGTAGCCATGTACTAAATATTGAGGTAGGGAGATACGATGGAACAGATAGAAAAATGGATTATGTGCTTGTAACTCTTCTATGATAGATCTGGATATCATTTCTTGCTTGTGTGTCCAAAATATAGATGTATAAGACTCAAATAATCGAAAAATACTTTCGATAAGTATACGTGAAAACAAAATGATATTAAAAGTATAGTGCTCTGTTTGAAAGAGAGATTCCAGTTGCGGAAACAATTCATAAATGCATTAAAGGACTGAGAATGACATATTGAATGTGGTATAATTTAAGATGATTGTAAATATGTAAGTATCGTGTAACTTTAAATAATATCAATATAAGTCCATTAATAAAGTATGTATAATAAATAAATGCATAGTATAAATGTTTTGCCCATATTATGATAACTGGTTTACCGTTACTGATATTAAATAAAAAGAACACCGTAAACCGTAATTACAGGCGAGCCATAATTTGTCGACATAGTCTCGATATATTAAGATACTTCGACCTATTTTCAAGTATTGGCTCCTTTTGTTTTCTGCATAGAAAATTACAATTTTATCAAATTTCGTATGTTAACATTTTCTCTATCTCGAATTTGTGTGTGTGTGCGTGCGTTCGGTTTTATTGATGTTAAAAAATGAACAAATTTTCGAGTCTGATAATTAATCACAAATAATAAAAGTTCAAATGTGTCACTTGTTTTCGCGATTAAATTGCTAGCTAAAAAAAAAATAAATAAAAATTATCAGGAGGTAATACCAATGTGCGAATTGCAACATTTAATAGAAAATACACCAATAAATACTTGCTTTAATGAGGAGAACATTTATTGTATTTACTTTAACATTAAATAAAATAATTATTTAAATATAAAGTTTACTTAACAATAAGAAACACAATCTTGTAGTAGCAAAAAAAAAAAAAAAAAAGAAAAAAAAGCGTACTCAGAGAAATCGGAAAAACGTCAAATCGGAACTAGTTTTTACCTCGCAACATGGAAAAATGATTGTAATTCGGTTATAAAGGGGCAGTACTACACTGTTACACTCAATGGATGCTTAATTGAGTTGTTTCCCAAACAACAGCAAATAACATTGCGCACGAGACGAATTTCATCTTAGAAAGTACTAACGCGATTCGAATTGTCGTACAAATTTGATATATTACTTAAGGTGTTTTCTGTTCTATAAACGATTTCGCAGATAAATACACTATTTCTCTTCGAATTGTTATTGTTTTTGATAGGAAATGCGATGTGCATTTCGAATGAGGTCACATTGATAATACTACGCCGGTTATCAGGCAGTACATTCAAGGCAAACTAAACGACACTGTTCTCCCTGCTTCCAAACCGAACTTTCCGGCTGAAAGAAGTGGAAACAGAGACAAGTCGCTACACAAATACATTGTAGTTTCAATATGTTTTGTAGTCTGGTTCCCGGTCGTCCTCAAGATTACAGATAGCGTAGTTTAAGGGAAGGCACCCCAGCCAAGAACCAGGCTATAAAACTTATTGGAACACATTGTGTGTGGAACTCGCCCCAGGTTTCATCCCATGTAATTATCTAATTGAGAAACATTTTACCTCCCTCAAAAAAATAAAATAAATAAATAAATAATAAGAAACTAGGCACAAATTTCGTCGGATATATTCACGACAGATTTTTAATACATCTGCCATACATGGAGAGTAATGAAATGAGTCGCTCGTGGGTTTGCGACAACGAAGGGGTAAGGATATGAAGTGAATGTGTGTGTTTTTCATAAATGGGTCGTTTAATACACCATAAGAATATAATCATTATCGTCACTTGAGGTATTTAAAATTGTGACCGTTCGGTAGGTCATACCTTAGTAGCCAATGACATTATTTTTATACTTTACATCGATGAGGCATGTAGTTTTTGTAACTATGACAATATTTGTATTTATAAGTTATAATGTAATTGGTTAAAACATATGTCTAGTAGACACCTTATATCAAAATAACAAACGAACACAGCAAAATGCTTTGACTGAAGTTTAATTTTACGCCATCATGATAATATGTACTTTATTTTGCAAAGATGAAAAGCAAAGTTTCTAAGAATACTATATTATGTGTATCTAAAAGCAAAAGTCTAGAAAGACAATATTTCATTTTAAAGGAGTATTTGGAATTCCATTCCACGTGCAAATTTTCTTCTTCTCGTAGTTGTTTTCATTCAACCTTCAGTATTATGTTTTGTCTTTGAAGAAGACACTGTTTAGTTTCGTAAGTATTTGAATATATTTCAGTTAAAAAATCATGGCTATAAATGTGTTACTAAGTACAACAGAGGACAAAGTATCTAAAACCCACAAAGAAAGCCAAACGCTTTGAAAAATTAAATATCATGACATTATGACATGCGATACATATTTCATTCAAAAATAAAAATAAATAAACAAATAATTTCTTAGAATAACATATGCGTATCTAAAAGCAGTATAAAAGTTCAAGAGGGAAAATATGAAAAGGGTAGTTTCAGTTTCATCTCCAGTGTAGACTTTCTTGTTCATGCATTTGCTGTCTTTCAATCACCTGCATGAGATGGTCCTTGAAATAAAACAAAGACTCATTAGATACGGTTGAATTTCGGGGGAATATGTTAATATTGATTTAATGACAAAGAAAATGACAGTGGATGAATTACTAAAAACATAAAGATTAGCTGAATCCATCAATACATTTTGTTTCCACACAGTTGTTAGGGTCGATGAAACACTGAAAATACTTGTAATTTTACATGTGTTATATTTGGCCATTGGAGTTTATATTATCACTATTTATAGTGTTTTGAAAAAATCATTTGATATTATATTCTGATCAAAACAGATTTTCATTTTCTCCTCGATGTTCCCCTAACCACCATCTGCCTTCGAATTACATATACAAATGTACTATTAGTCGTTATTCAAGTGGATATAATAAAATCATTTCAAAACCTACCAGGCTCACAGACAGCGACTGTCCAATTCCCAGTAATCAAACAGCAGATCTCTGGGACGTCTGCAATATATCCTTGAGCACACCTCACAGCTTTACAGACGGGAAAGGTTGTCCGCGTGGGCCCTTTCAAAACGCCATGTTCAATCGGTGGCGGGGTTCCACAGTCTAAAGAAATAGAGCGCTATCATTACTTGTAGTTACTGCTAGTGAATTTTTACTCAGGCATTCTACGTTAACTTGCATTGAGAAAGTGTTCATCTTGATTTTGAAATGTGTGTTTCAACAAAAAAAAATAAATAAAAATGAAAAAAAAAAAAAAAAAAAAAAAAAAGTGAGTTAAGGTAAAGTCCCTGTAATGATTCCGCTAAGTCTTTGACCACTTACCTCTACCAAGATAACCAAGGTACCCTAATGAAATATAAGGAAATCAGGGTTATCTCCGTGAAATGCCATGAGGTCCGAAATGTAGCGGAACCATTACAGGGACTTTAACTTAAGAAAGTAATAAAAATGAAAATTATTATTACTCTATTTTCAGTGAACTGCTGACCCAAAATCACAATTTCGTCATTCTTCCTATCATGACAAAATGTCAAAAACATACTATTACTAAAGAGTAAAATAAACCGAACAATAGATTAGGTGTAAAATATTCTTTAAATAACTGTAAAATTACCTTATAATTTCAGACCA
The DNA here is from genome assembly GCA_021229015.1 of Solen grandis. NCBI lineage: Eukaryota > Metazoa > Mollusca > Bivalvia > Adapedonta > Solenidae > Solen > Solen grandis. Next base: position 89,645,559 of record CM037777.1, read on the forward strand.
ATAACATGTCATGTGAATAAGGTAAAAAACATATCTAGACACCATACCAAGATAACATTTCTTTGGACACGAAACGCCGAGACATTCGTTTGGCTGTTGACAATGGAAATATTCTTCGCAGTCCTGTGTAATGAATACATTTTAATTGGTGTAAAACATATTTATAAAAGAAATTAAATTTTCGGAATCAGCTTCAGATTCAGCAAAAAAACAACAACAACAAAAAAAACACACAAAAAACAGCAACAAAAAAACAAACAACAACAACAAAAACAAACAAACAACAGCAGCAACACAACAACAACCAAAAAATACAACAACAAAAAAAACGAGGTAATAAAAAGAAATCGGTTGTCTAATAATTATGAAAAACTATTTAACTTTGAGTTTTAGAAAGTATGTCTAAAATATTAAATCATTATCTTATGATCATTTTACTTTTATTTATCTAAAACGTTGTCAATTGTGACCTCAAAATTCTGATACCAACCAATAAATGATACATAGAATTATATATCATCAAACAAAATCTCAGGACATGCAATTTGTTGCTGATTATCGGTGTATAACTATGACACATAATTTTGTCCTTGAGTAAAATAGGGAGATACCAGTTCGCGTTCGTCTGAGAGCAAAAATGGATGCCAAAATCTCACCCTTAAAGTTTCTCTTATAGTTTTTATATGTTCAACACCTACCTGGAGAGAAAAGCAATGGAACTAAAATTGAAGATACCGCCTCATATGTAAGTAAAATGCTATTCCTAACATGGGTCTACACATTCTGAAAAAGATATCGCTCCGAAAAAATGCAAATATCTATGAAAAGTTGCGATCGTTAATTAGATTCCACTTTGAATTTATTATATTACAGATTTGTCATTATATTATGTAAATTTATAGTCATTATAAGAAAAGAACCATAACTATTCAGTAAATGAAATTTTGTGCGAAAAATACTTAATATATGGACACATAGAGGTATGTAACCTACATCGTCATCGTTGCAGTTCATATTATGGTTTGCTCCTGGTGGATGCCGGAATCCACCGTCAACATTTAGGATATATGACACAATAGCAACAATCTGAAATATATAAGGGATTTTTGTGAGCAGTCTGTAAACCCAACAAACAAAGGTTACTTGGAGGTGCATTCAATCCGTCAACTGACTTTAGCCAACAATAACACAAAAGCAAGAAATAAGTTACCGACAAAATTCATTGATAAGAATTTAATAGATTCATTTTATGATGTATTTGGTGACACTAGGAAATACACATGAATAAAGTTGTCAGCATTACCACTGGATCGGCTTCACTTTTTATAATTTCAGAGAACTTAGTAAAGTATTCAAAGGTATGTGTTATCAATAAATCAGTTAAATATGAAAAAAAATTTGATATTTATTTAATCGTTTATGCTAGATAATGATTATGTAAACTGTATAAATAAAACGATAGATAAATCAATTTACAAAAGTGTGTACTTATATATATAATATTTGTATTATATGGATTGATATATCACGTTATCAATAATGGTAAAAAATTATTTTGTTGTCTTATTGATTTCAAAAAAGCTTTTGATTACATCGAAAGAAATAGTTTATGGTATAAATTAATCAAATTTGGTATAAGAGGTAAAATGCTTAATGTTTTGAAGAGTATTTATGAAAATGTTAAATCATGTGTTAAGTTTAATAATATGTTAAGTAATGACTTTTCCTGTAATTTGGGAGTACGTCAGGGAGAATGTTTATCGCCATTTTGTTTTCTATGTTTCTTAATGATTTGGAAGAGCTTTAAACTGAATGGTTTCAATGGTATTGAAATTTGCATGATTATTGTTGTAGGTGGAAATAAATGTAAAAAAAAAAAAAAGTAATTTTTAAAGGGTGGGGTTTACCTGAAATTACGGTTTAATTTTAAGGAAAAAAAATTTATTGGGAAGTAAAAAATAAATGTAAAAAAAAATATAAATTATTTTACTTTAAATAAATATTAATTTAACTTTACAGATGTTGATATAAATCACAGACTTGAATTATTCCATAAGTTAATACTCACGATATTAAATTATGCATGTGAGATCTGAGGTTTTCATTCAGCAGGAAACATAGAGCGTATACATACTTAATATTGTAAGCAAGTCTTAAATGTTAAAAGATGTACGCAAAATGATTTTGTGTATGGAGTACTAGGTAGATCAGAGTTAATTTATGATAAATACTGATTGAAAATAACTTGTTCAAATGAAATTAAATAGTGTGCCATTGTTTATAATGTATTAATGAAGGATGCTGAACTTTTTCCTAATAAAGTATCATGGGTTACACTTGTCAAGGATATGTTATCTAGAATGGGTTTTCTTGATGTTTGGCTAGCTCAAGGTGTTTGAAATATTGAACTTTTTCTAACTATTTTCAAACAACGTTTAAAAGACATAAATATTCATAACTTGGCTGTGGAAACTGATAGATGGCATCTGCCAGCAAGTATTCCTATAATGATAGAAAAAATTTTTTGGATTGTGGAGATGAGTATCACTTTCTGTTAGCATGTAAGCTATATATCAATTTACGCAAACAATTTGTACCACGATTCTATTGGTTTCGCCCGAACATGCACAAATTAGTTCAATTATTTGAATCAAAAAATGAAAATAGCATCAAGAAATTGAGTATTTATTTATATATATACAAAGCTATCGAGAAAAGAAATTCCATTATTTGATATTGCATATGATCTGCATTTGATATTGTATATGGTATGCATTTGATATTGTATATGATATGTGTATGTCAGTTTTATGTAAATGTGAGTGTGGATGTGAATTGCATTTATGGTCTATATGTATACAATTCAAAATCAGCGCCTTCTCCGCAAAATTGTAACATAATATTGTTAGATTATAATATGTCTCGTAATATTACATTAACAGAGCATTGTCATTATCTACTTAATTTATTTTACAACTGGTGAATTAATCAAGTATTTGTGTATGCATTGTCAAATCTAAAGCAGCAGTTTTATTTATATGTATTGTGTAATGTTGCCATGTTAAGTCACGTACTGTTTATGTATGATGTATATTGTCACCTGGGCCCAAGGCATATTGACTAATAAAATAAACTTTCTTCAATGTTATATTTTCAATACACGATGTTTTAACAATATACGGATCAAACATGCATTATTGTTCTTATGATCAGTTGTTTTCAGAAGCATTGCTAATTGAAATGTTAGGGAAAACTGTATACCTGATTCATATTATAAAGCAAATGAAAAAAATCTTAGAAGAAATTATCCGCACAAAAAAAAAAAAATAAATATAGAAACAAAATTGAGTGAAAATCTAAGCGCTGATAGCACTGAGAGATGTGATGATGTCGCATTTCCTTTGTTTATCAAATCAAATTTGATAAACGAGGATAAAATTTTCAAGCGATGCCAATAAACCCAAGGTTATTAACCTGCTTAACATTGCTTAAACATGGTCATTAAAAGAAAAGATGAACTCATCGTTTGTCTCAATGGATTGCCGCTAACAATAAGCATATCGCCACTCTTACTCTCCCTATTTCTCTTGCCTACAGTTTATAAGATTATATAAATATGTTGAAGCAAATATATTAAAAAAACTTTCATTATTTTATTTATGTATCTTTTTATTTCATTGTATATACACATGTACTTAATATAGGTACATTAATGATATTCAATATAACAAACACAGAGGTATCTTATACAAGGTATTGCAAAAATAATTTTAAATAAAGTTGTTTTCCGGCTGAATTCGAACCCACACCCCTTTTAAATGCCGTTCAAATGGCGAACAGCCTGACTATTTCACCCATTGTACTAATGTGCCAATTGTTGCTTACAAAAAAACTTTATCAATATATTGCTACCTGTCGCTGGAAATTCCAGCCAGTTATGGTTAAAAATATCTTCCAATGAGGTGCGATATTTTCGCTTGCAAAATGGTAGGCAACTAATTTTGTAAAAAATATTATTACTCATATTTGTATTTATAAAAAATGGTTAAACATACATTCTGCCAAGTGGTCAGAGATAGATAAATGTACTTATTGCTTATACATAAACACAGTACGTGTACGGGCTAAGACATAATGGAGAGCACAAAGCGAGCGCTGGTCAGTAATTAGACACACATTTATATACATTTGTGCGAGAGAAACAATACACATATTTCCAACAAGACTGATTCAGCTGACCAGTGTACGTGATCTTGTTCGTAATGGTAAACCTGGCAGTAAGAACTTTGCTAAGTCAGCAATACGAACTGGCCATTTTTTGGAGAACTGTTTTTAGAAACCACCCACCAAGTTACTTAATCTAATTACCCTATTTCATTATCGCGGTGCGTACAGTCAGTATATATACACAAGACGAAATCACAAATCTTCAGAAAGAAATATCTGAAGAGAAATTCGTCTAAAGGTAAGCGGATTTAATTAATTTGTTGTTCTTTCTAAATTAAATTTTGCTTCTATTGTATTTTCTGTATGTTAATCACTTATATGAATATCTAAGATTAGGACAAAAGGGATAGACTTGTTGTCTCTTATTGCTAGTTCAGATTAAGTGTTTTTGCATGGAAATATCATTCTCGATTCTTATTTGTATGTTTATTATCTTGTTCATGTATGTCATTTAATTTAATTTTTTATTTTAAATAATAATGCTATTATAAAGACCAAAATATTTGAAGAAAAATTGAAATCTCTCTAAATTCGTCTAAAGGTAAATGCATTGATGCGGTTTTAGTGGTGATAGTGACCATTAGTTTATCTGTTTGATAGAGGCTGAATATCAGCGAATTTAAAGAGTCCTTACTATTTATACAGAAATCTGTTTCCGTCATAATCTATAAAACAGGCCTAATTATTTTTAAAAGAAAAAAAAATCTCCGTTAAAACTTACTCCTTTTCATCAAAAAGTTAAGGTATAAAAAGGTAAAATAATCAGCAAAACTCCATCATTTAAACCAATAAATTTGTATTTTATTTTTCAGTATTATCATCTCCTTTTTTTCGTTAATGAAGATTGATTATCCCAATAAAGCGAAATTATGCTTTTGATTTCTATTATTTGGTACTTCAATGCACTGCAAATATTGTTAAACAAATTTAGAAGACATTCGTACCTGTAAAACTTTGGTTGAACAAGTCATTTTCCAATAAGTCCGCTGCAAAGGTTAGTAGTTTTATTTCTTATTTCTCTATGGTCTATTGATGTAAAAACAAAGATACCTAACTATTTATTTAACTTGCGATATTCATTCAAGCATACATTGGTTGTCACAAGACAATCCGCTTTAATTACACTTAAGAAATATGATCTTATCATACATTAGGTTTATTCGTTTTAATTTCAAAATTACGGAAACGTTAAAGAGCCTTCATTTAATGACATGTTCTGTGCTAAGTCGACATTTTTTTATTCGCATTGATCAGATATTTTGTTACTTGTCAATTTATTTAGCTCGTATAATGAGAATTTTATAGATATTGCAACTTTAATTTTCACGACATGTTTGAATGTTTTTGTCAAGGCGAATTAGCCCCTTTATTTGATAAAGTGAAAAAATACCTATTCGCTTTGACAAAAACATCAGGTCATATCGAGAAAAGTATAGACGCATTATCTATATAGATTTAGTGTTTGCGAGCTATATAAATTGACAAGTGTTAATGTATCTGATCAAGGCGAATAGAAAGTTTTTGACTTAACACAAAACATGTCATTAATTGAAGGCCCTTTAACGTTTCCGTACAAAATGCATTTTTAAGACTTACGATATGAATCTCATCGCTAAGTGTGTTAGTCACATAATAAATTATTAGAGTGAAATTTTATGGGAAATACTTTCTCAAAATAGGTATAAGACTTATATAATCTGACCTTTTAAATATGAACTATGAATGCATTGAAGAAACGTTTATATGAAAAAAGTTTAATAATATAAGCATTACGGCTACCTGTACATGATGCTATTATAAAATTGAGTTGTTTTATGTTTCATAATATTACCAAGGGTGACATTTGTGGGTTCTTGATTCGTGTAACACCAGCAAATTAACAAAAATAAATCTAATTTATCTCACTTGTCGAAATGTTTCTTTTTGAAATGTGAAATGCATTAATTTATTTGACAAATGCTTTCGTTTGGCGAAAAGATATCAATTCGTCTAGAGGAAAACTTAAAGTAAATCGAATAAAGTAAAGATGCAATGTTTATTAAATTATCATGATTATGAAACAAATAAATTGAACTTGGACGTTTCCGTAATCAAAGGACAAGATCACGAAATCAATAATGTTAATTAAAGGTCTATAACAATTAAAACACACAGAACATCAAATATCTTTTTTAATTCAAACATATTCGTTTGCTGATTTTGTAGAGATTCTGGATGTACAGTAGCACATTTTGGAGTCACAGCCTGAAAAATATGTGCAGCCTTGCCTGGGACTCGAACCCGGGGCCTGTTGATTACATGGCGAATTCTCTACCAACTGTGTTATTGCTATGTTTTCTGTCAATGGTCCATCAGTCCTTCTTTGGAATGCCTAATAATTTATATAATATAAGTGTAAGTGAAATTCTATTATTTTTAAGGAAATGTCATCTTCTTCTATTTCCGCTACATTGAAGAAGTCGATAATTTGCGCGTGTGAAGTCCTAATGTTATTTTCTACTAGTGGGATACGAACCTTCAACCCTTAGATCAGGTTAATAGGTGGACCAAGTAAATAGAAATAAAATTGTAAGAAACAAAGGAAGATCAAATGCATTCTTCTATGAATTATTATTATTCATGGTGATTTTTGAAGAAAAAAATGTTAAAACATAATTTTATTTTTAAAGTGTACTCAAAATGTGTATACGTGACCACCTGCTTTTGCTATTAGATATTTAGAGTCTTCAATTAGTATTTTCGCAGCAGATAACACTGAGTGTTTCTATGAACTCTTTGAAGTTTTACAAATAATGTTAGATCCAACGTATCATCTCCGGGATTTTTGCGATAACTTAAAAAAGGCCGATATGAACCTTTTGACCAGGTAGTGTAAACACAACTTTAACTTTAAGATAATCATTACTTGTATATAATTGATATACATTAAAATATTCATTGGAATCTTATATGGAGTCTGAAATGATAGTCAGTCTTATGTACAATTGCCTCTTAAGAGAGTCCAGATGAAATGAGATTGAAATCAGTTATGTCGGAAGGAAAATAATATCATCTACGTATCATAGTGTAATCCGATTTTTTTTTTCATTTTTCATCTGCTTTTGTAAAACAACAACGTACACTATCAATACCCTTCTTTCGATGTTCAATAAAGGTTTGCCTATTCATGATATTTCTGCACAAACCAACCATTTCAAAAACGCACATTTAACTCCTGAAATTTGATATATGTCTGGTGTTTTGTTACCTCTAACAATTGTCCAATTCTTCACTTTTGAGAGATGGGTTTATGGCCGATTTTTCCATTCTTGTCTCGAAGAATTTTTAATGGTAAAGTTTTCCATCCTTCTTGTACATCATGAGGCATTACTTATGTCTTTAGATATGAACATTGATACACTATATAGAAAACATGTACTGAATCAGAACTCATCGCAAGATCCCGTGTTTGAAAACGATTTCTTTGAAAATCAATACTTTAAATGTTCATACGCTTTTAATTTAAGTGTATCAACTTAATCAAAAAAAGGCGCCGTGTTCCAGTGGCAACGTTTCCGATTACGGATCCAAAGTATGTGGGTTCGAACCCCGTTGGAGGCAAGAATTCTTTACGACCTTCCAAGGCGCAAAATACTGGTCCAACCCAGGAACCACCGACAGGGATTAGTATAAGTTGTAAGAACTTGTTTCCCAATCGACATAAAATAAATAAGTTTAAACTTTAAACTAAAATGTTTGTCAAATTGCTTGGTATAAGTTGTAAGAATTTGTTTCCCAATCGACGTAAAATAAATAAGTTTAAACTTTAAAATGTGTGTCAAATTGCTTGGTAAAACTATCTTGATACATTTAAAACGGGTATGCAGTAGTACATCTGTAATGAACCATTCAAATTTATCAACTGAGACATAATACACAGTCATTACAAAGCAAACATTAGTAAAAAAAATATTCGATTAAGATTCGATTCTTATGTTGGATATATATAGAGAATTTTATTTTACCACTTTGCCCCTACACGCCCTTACATTACTGACGGTAAACCCCTGTTTGTATTTTGGTTAATGTTTATATAAATGATATACATGCAGTAACTTAAGACAACCAATTTCTTGATTTTCAACATTTTCCACATATCGTTACTCAGATAATGAATCAGTTAAAATTCTTTTTCTTCCCCAGAAATTTGTTCCTTACAAAGGATTATCAATAAAAGGTTACCCCGTGATACAATGTAAACATAAGTTAATCATAACAGATAATGCTTGAATATGACTATGTAAGTCAATCATAAAGATACTCCATGATCAACTAAAAATTTACCTGTGTAAAATGGTGGTGTTGCTTCTTTTACGTGTCATATTTGTATTCGTTACTAACCGACTGCTTTTTTTCTCTTAAATCTAAATCATGGTATTTTCTGTTGATATATTTGGCTTTTTGAAAGTGACAAAAATGGTTTAATCTCATGTAGGGCGTTCTTTCAGAACTTATTCTAATCTCTCTTGTATGGTCAGGTGGGTGTCTTTTGCCTGTGAAAACCTACAAGAATTTCGCTTGCATCCGGGACAGTCGGATAATACTACATATATTCCACATTGATCACCTGCATGGTGAACACTTATTTCCATTACCAAATAAATGAGTATATGGGATTTAAAATATGGCAAAAATTTTAAACTATTATCTTAAGCATTCTCACTTTGAAGGAAGCATAACAAATAAAATGACATTGCCCAAGCGACACAATTACTGATTTAAAAACAACTGAACAAGTTAATAACATTTACAGCTGAAAATTTGAATGTAATAGTCGTATTGCATTATTCTGAAATTAATGGTTACGATACAATCTTTAGTGAATCTTTGATTTGTTCCAGCAAGGAAGATTTACAATAAAGATACAACATGTAAGGTAATGGAAGTTAATTAATCGCAATAATCTATGCCAGTTCACGCAAATTTACCCAAAAAGTGCTCATTTATCATATAAAAGGTATCAAATGACGTCAGTAAGCTGGCTCCTTATTGATATTTTGCAAGTCATGTTACGAAAACTGTGTAATAAGATACTCGGTCATCGTATTAGTTGTTAATGTTTTTAATTAAAGAACATAGATAGTTTTTATAACGTTCATATATCTCAATTAAAATTTTGACATATCAAGCTATATACGGCATTAATTTTGGCTTTTAGTAGAGTTTAATGTCTCACTATCAACATTTAAGTGATTAAAAGGTTGACGGATATAGAATATATCTTTATTTTCTTCAATTTCGGGATTCGAACAGCACAATTTACATGTTCACGTCAATACATTATATTATATAAACGAGAAGATGCTACAAGGAAAGGACAGAAAAGAAGAATATACAATAAAAAGGGAAAAATGTCTGTGAACTTGTCTGTATACATGCTGCCCAGGCAGGGGGTTACTTCCACAAACACCTACTATATTAGTTTCTCTTTTCATTTTTCATTTTGGAAATGTCAAATATCACTTACTTAAGGTAAGCAGTCCATCATTAGAACGTGAAATCTCGACAAATATCGGTAATTTCCGTCAAAAGATAATATCTAATTCATATCTCCGGCGTAATATTTCATTTACTAATTTCTGCAAAATTCGTTTAATTTTTTATCTTAAAAATGGAGGAAATTTGACCTGATTTTATGAAAAAGGCGAATTTAGACTATTACCGGTAAAACGGATTGCATTCGTGAAAGGTACTATAGAAAGTGGACACGTTCGGAAAGGAGACCGTATTAAGAATTTGTTTATTTAATGGCTTAAACTTGTATTCCTAAGTCAGAAACGTTCCTAGATTACCGTATTAGCATAGTTTTTCGTACCCTTGGCTATTAAAAATATAGCATTAATATTGAAAAAAATGACATCGAAGTGTAATATACCATCAAAACATTCAGCAGTAGATAGAACGTAATCAATAACAGATACATCTTTAAAGGTGTGTTTCCCGTGCAGATCATTGCCTATACGTCCATTTAAAATGAAAAGGTTACTGTTCCTACTAATGTCTATCAGTCAAAGACCATGCGAGTTAGTTTTCCGATCCACTGAGTTCCGTTTTAATGATATTGCATTTTTTCCAATAAAGTATGTTTGTTAAAATATAACTGTATTTCTTCATCAATATCAAATACGTCGCATAGAAAAGGATCAGACGGTACATAATCATTTAGTTTAGAGGTCCTTGAGTTAAAATCGCCAGCATAAAACACGCATTTATTGTTACTACAGACTTATAAAAGAGAAAGAAAGAGAAGCGCGAATTCTCAGGCGGGATATAAACTGCTCCAAAAATTAATTTTTCAGAAAAGTTTGCAATCCTTTTATCAATTGATATCCACAACACATACTCAGTAGGATCAATTTCTAGTTTAACATATTTGGATAAATTTGAGCGCACATATATACCTATGCTCCCGGATTCCTTTTATAGTCACGTGATCTCGGATGTGAATAGAAAATAAAATTGGGAATATCGACATTATCAAAAGAGTCAATGTGCGTTTCAGAAACACAGAACAGGTCGTACATTAACAAGTTCCACAAATTCGGGGAGATCTAGCTTTTGCTTTAAGCCACTGACGTTTAGGCTACCAAATTTTTAGTTTGCATTACAATTTTTAGTGTTACAGTTTGTGAGAAAGTTCCCCCGCCTGGCCTGCTTGTATGTTACAGTTTCTGTAGAGCTGTCCCACGGACGACGAATCGGGGGTCTGCTAAATTCTCTAGCGTTGGAAGACGGCCCTAAGAAGAGTCACCTGATTGAGCTGCGTGGCTGCCTCGGAGAGGTGCATGCTGTGAGCCTCAGCGAGAGTGCAAACGTGATTCTCGTCGGCGTGTAGACTGATGTGATGCCTCTAGCATGGTACTGTCTGAGTTTTGTGACCGAAAGCGATGGTCAAAATTGGTTGCACGAGGGGGTGGCTGTGAAGAAGTGTCCGTTACCGTAATAATGTTGCCTCGCATGACTGCGTCCCATTGAAGAAAGGTATTCCCATTCATAATAATTTTTGCAGGATAGGCAATGTTGACACGAGCATATGGGTTGTCGCGTTTATGTGTCTTATAAAAAGGCCATAATGCCTTTCTAGCAGAGACAATCTCCTGTTGGTAGTCTCTATCAATTAACTGGCTCTGGACAAGAGCTGTGTGTCACCATAACCCCGGAATGCAACAATAATGGGTCTATGAGAGTCCCTCATGTATCTACCAAGCCTGTGAGCACGGTCAATATACTCCTGGCTGTCAATCTTCAGTGTATCAGATAAAAATCTAAAAATTGTAGTTGAACAGTTATCAATTTCTAACTGTAAATATAGGTTGATTTTAAACTCTATATTGTCCATTGATTCAGAATGGCAGTATATTTTGTGAAAAGTACTGAAAGTTTGTCATCAAAAAAGAGAGTTTTATATTGTTCAATGTCCATCATACCTGTACTAGATGTGTTTGAATTATATTTACGTCTTTTATATTTTCGTACACGCCTCCACTGAGTCGATTTGCTGAAAACATCATGGCCGTCTTCACTTTTGTGTGCGTTGTCCGAGGGCGTGAAATGAAAATCGGCAGAATTTTCAACATGATTGAGTTCCATTGCACAAGACATATCCTTCACTTACATAAAAAATTCCAATATGTATATCCACTCAAAAACACTCAAATCATGGAATAGAACGTTAAATAGATCCAGATATATAGCAGCACAAGATATGTTAGGGATTTTACTCATTTAGAAACATGGTCTTTGTAGAAACCCAACTCAGATACAGGATTTTAACGGAAAATAAGAGGGATTTTGATATGAAGGTATGTAAAACGTTTATTAACGTTACTCATATTCAGGACCTTTATGTCAATATTATCAAATATTGTTTTTAGAATACATCCTGATATGACATTACTTTTTCATTATGCCCCCACCCCGCAATCACTATTCAGTACATAAAGCGACCTGTTTTTATAAGGTCCGAATTAAGAATATATCAATATTTTTTATAGGAATGTAAATTAATTAATTGAGATACACATTTTCACCATTATTCGTTCATTGTCATCTTGGTTTTAGCTTGAAATTAGAATTTTTTCAGGCATTTGCAATTTTATAAGGATTTCATACAAACTACAAATAATTTTAACATATTTTTTTTAACAGAAGGTCTTGCACTAATGTATTCTAACAGATAATAATGAAAATGAAATCTTTGTGGTTGACCTTTAAAAGGTTTGAAAAACGTTTTGTTATTGAGTATCATTAAAGAACAAATAATAAAAAAAAGGTAATAAATTGTTGCCAAAAAATTAAAGACTGGTTTTATCATTTTCTGTTTGTGGTGCCTAATTAAAAATACCGTTAATACATATGTTAATTTTTTGTTTTGACTCAAAATATTAGAAAAACATATACATGTATGAAACAATTATTACCATACCTAACCCATTTTCCTGCCTTTATGTAGCGACCAAATATCAGCCCCATTCCCATTTGAAAATAGGATATATTTTCCCGATTGGCAAAAAAGAAATAAAAGTTTGTATTGTTCTTTACGAAAGAATTTGTTATTGCTTGCTCGCTTGAGGGCATTGGATTTGGATATCCGGTATTCAGGTTCCCACGACCGATCCTAATATGTTGCGTAACATAAAAATGACTGTGTTAGGTATGTTTTCTTTTATAAAATTTCAAGGGCTTGGTGCAAAACTATCTTAACTGATCCTTTATCTCTGTGCAGTTTTTGTATGTAGTTACTATGGTTTTGCACAAAACTCTCAAAATATTCATTGCTGACACTAAAATACGCAAATAATGAAAGTATAGAAAGGAAGAATGTAAAAATAACTAGAATCGCTATCGCGATGTCATCGGTTTTCGCGAAAGCAATTCCTTTCAGTTCACAAGTCGAATGATTCGAAAAACATATTTTTTCGTTCACTGGCTTGTTGAATACTGTTTACAGTGATCTTTCAAACATTTTAAGTGAAGCAGACTTTTTCCCCAAAAGAATACTTTTGAGTATTACCTGTCAGTTATGTAGTCGCAAACTTTTTTTTTACGGAATTTGGTTAGTGCCACGTTAGATGTATGTGTTGCTTTATGATGGCGCCAAACCACAGTTGTAATCGATAAACAACAATTGCAAACGACACACAACAGTATAAAATGACACACAACAATGCGACATGACACTCAACATTATTACGAACTAATGTTGCATTGAATTACTATCATTTTCAAATATCGCATTCATTTTTGAGTGTCATTTCAAATTGATGTCACCAAGGAACAGAATAAAAAAAAAATCGCATAAAAATCAGACTTCATTTTTTTAGTTATAAAGAGTGATTTCAAGCCAAGAGCCCCTAGTGGCAAAATGAGAAACCAAATTGAGTAAAATTTTACTATTAGGTACGAAGTAATGCAGGACATGGTTCAATCAAGTATGCAAGTCGCACTAGTCAAACATTCTATTGCTTATATATCACAATTTGAAGCATAAAAACTGATTTAAAATTGTTCTAAAAAGAATCAAACCTTGGCCGGCCGTAAAATGACCAAATCAAACCCGATCTTCAAAAACGTCACATCACTGGAAAGAGCTATTCAAGAACTAAAACTTTTGTTCATATACTCTCAATGAAATATTTTTAGTTTTGGAGCTATTAAAATAAATCGTATGCAGCAAACAGAATTCTTCTATCTGATCTCTAAAGAAAATGGGTAGGTTTTTTGTAGACCTACCCTCATTTATCCACTTTTTTTAAAAGGTTCGAACTTTCAACCTCGCCTAGAACATTTTTTTTTCTGGTACTCGATGCCGAGACATCATAATATTTGATTGGGCTGTCAACAAGGAACATTATGTAAAAAAACATAATAATCGTAATGTGACCTTGACCTTTTCATTTTTTTTAAACTTTTTAATTGTGGGGCCCTTTCAAAAATAACAATACATAAGGTGTGATATTTCAAGAAGAATGTTCAAAAAATAAAGTCAGGTGTGAGAAAAAATATTTTTGAAATTTTAATTTTTTCCAATATTTTAGTGAAGTTTGACCGTTTCTAGAGGAGCAACCATGCATTTCTTAAATTCGCCACCCCATATATTTTGTGCGTATATGTCTTGCAAATCGTATGCAGCAAACAATTGGTTTTTCATAGACCCACACTTATTTGCACAGTTTTTTTTTTGCGAGGTTCGAACTTTCAAGCCTTCCAGCTGGCTTGCGGTAGGTCGGTGGTTCTACCCGGGTGCCTCGTGCATTCGGGTTCTTCCTCCACCTGTAATTAGCTGGACGTCGCTATATGACTGAAATACTGTCAAAGCAACGGTAAACTCAAATAGTCAAGTGAAGTCGAACTTTCAACCTTCCGTAACTAGCTCAGAATTTTCAGCCACCATACTTGAAACTATCAATTTTGGCTATCGACAAGGAAACATAATGCAAAAAAGATTGATCAGACTGCAATGTTTGAGTTATAAGCAAAAAGTGATTTCAAGCAAAGCGCCCCCTTGCGGCAAAGAAGAAACAAAATGAGTAAAATTTTAACATTAGGTACCTAGCAATACAGTAAATAGTTCAATCAAGTATATGAGTCGAAAATTCTATTCTTATATATTACAATTGAAGCATAAAAACTGATTTACAATCTTCCAAAAAGGATAAAATTTTGGACTGCCGTAAAATGACCAAATCAAAGTCCGATCTTCAAAAACGACACATCACTGGAAAGAGCTATTCAAGAACTAAAACTATTTTTTCATATACTCTCAATGAAATATTTTTAGTTTTGGAGCTATTAAAATAAATCGTATGCAGCAAACAGAATTCTTCTATCTGATCTCTAAAGAAAATGGGTAGGTTTTTTGTAGACCTACCCTCATTTATCCACTTTTTTTAAAAGGTTCGAACTTTCAACCTCGCCTAGAACATTTTTTTTTCTGGTACTCGATGCCGAGACATCATAATATTTGATTGGGCTGTCAACAAGGAACATTATGTAAAAAAACATAATAATCGTAATGTGACCTTGACCTTTTCATTTTTTTTAAACTTTTTAATTGTGGGGCCCTTTCAAAAATAACAATACATAAGGTGCGATATTTCAAGAATAATGTTCAAAAAATAAAGTCAGATAAAATATTTTTGAATTTTAATTTTTTCCAATATTTTAGTGAAGTTTGACCGTTTCTAGAGGAGCAACCATGCATTTCTTAAATTCGCCACCCCATATATTTTGTGCGTATATGTCTTGCAAATCGTATGCAGCAAAGAGAGTTTTTCTATCTGATCTCTAAGAAAAATGAATAGGTTTTTCATAGACCCACACTTATTTGCACAGTTTTTTTTTTGCGAGGTTCGAACTTTCAAGCCTTCCAGCTGGCTTGCGGTAGGTCGGTGGTTCTACCCGGGTGCCTCCGTGCATTCGGGTTCTTCCTCCACCTGTAATTAGCTGGACGTCGCTATATGACTGAAATACTGTCAAAGCAACGGTAAACTCAAATAGTCAAGTGAAGTCGAACTTTCAACCTTCCGTAACTAGCTCAGGAATTTTCAGCCACTCATACCTTGAAACTATCATATTTTATTAGGCTATCGACAAGGAACATAATGCAAAAAACGCATTTTGATCAGACTGCAACTGTTTGAGTTATAAGCAAAAAAGTGATTTCAAGCAAAGCGCCCCCTTGCGGCAAAGAAGAAACAAAATTGAGTAAAATTTTAACATTAGGTACCTAGCAATACAGTAAATAGTTCAATCAAGTATATGAGTCGAAAATTCTATTTCTTATATATTA
>CM037777.1:89661715-89711715 GCA_021229015.1 Solen grandis
TAGGTGCATCTGGTTGTCCGACAATCTGTTCTTCAATCTGATGGGCCTCAATGAGGTCGCGGCCAATAAGGATCTGAATGTCAGCTTGTTTATCTAATTCAGGTATTTGGTCGGCTATGCAATTCAAGTCGGAGAAATTCCTGGCAACATCTGGTGTCGCAATTTCTGACCGATCGTTTGGCATTTCGTTACACTCAATCAAGGTAGGCAATTTCAAAGTCACTTTGTTGTCCAAAGATTGAATGCTGTAACCCTTGGCACGTCTGCCAAAAGCACGCACGTTCCCAGAACAAGATGACAAGGTGTATGACACCGATTCGCTACGATCTCTAAATATATCTAGTAAATCACCTTTCACTAACGTCCGATTACTTTGGTCATCGACGGTTGCGTACACACGAACTGCTTGCTCAGGACGATTTTCAGGGAAAACCTTTACTAGAAGTGTCTTTGAACACGACCTTCCGGTGAAACTTTCTCCACATAACTGTGTGCACTTAGCTGATACATTTTCAATCTCGCCTGACTCCCCGCCTGAGAAGGCGCGGCCTTGTCACGATCAGCGTCGACATGCATCGGTGAAGCATGCTTTTTACTTCCACACAGGGTACACTCAATGTCTTCCGGGCAAGCACGTGCGATGTGTGCAGAACTTCTACAGCACTTATAACAGATGTTATTGTCTTTTAGAACATTTCGTCTTTCTTCCCAAGTTGACAATTTGAACCCTTTACATTTGCTTAAAGGGTGCTTCGAAGACTTGTGAAGAGGGCAGAATTTCTCTGGGTCACTTTCCGCGCTTTGATTGAAGACTTTGCTCTTTCTAACGGACACTCTGTCTAGGTTTGGACTTTTTGAGTAGTTAGTGTTTTTTCTTGGTGTGTGCTCTTCATAGACAAGTCCCGGGTCATTTAGCATCTTGCTCATTTCACCTATTAAGCTCACAAAGAATGCAAATGGGGGGAATGCAACATTCTTCTCTTGTTTATACCTGGACGCACGTGTTGTCCATTTTCCTTGAATAGATCCAGGAAGTTTTCTGATGATAGGAATAACACCTGCTGACGTGTCAAAGTAAGAGAGAAGGGCTGCATATTTCGGATTTTCCTTCACCGATTCACTTTCAGATAACAAATCACTGAGTTCATAGAGCTTTCGATAGTCACTTTCGGTCAGCCTAGGGAAATGATAGAGGCGCTTTTTCAGAGAGCTTTCAAGCATCTCCGGTCGACCATATCGATCTTCGAGTCTTTCCAACATTTTCGAGACCCCACGTTCAGGATTGTTTATGTTCGATGCCCTAATGGAGCTTGCGTAAGTCGATGATACTTGACCTAAGTGTTTGACTAGTAGGTCCATCTCTTCAAACTGACCAAGTTTTAGTTCTTTTGCGACACTGTCGAAAGTAGCTTTCCATGTTGGATAGTGCTCAGGTAAGTCACTGAAGTTTGTTAACCGGGATAAGATCAAATCCTTACGTAACAAGAACTGTGTAAGCGACATCACCACATTGTCATGTTAATGGCTGCTTATCTTATCAGAATCAAATTGAATGTCTCTTGGTGTTGGAGGAGCACAAGGTAATCGTGGTTCAGGTGTCTGTAAACCAGAGTCCACCACTGATCTAGCTTGCTCATTAACATATGCTTCTATACGATTTGGATCGAGTGTGTTGTCATAGTCTATAATAGGTTATATCTCAATCATGTTTTCAAGCGTTTGTGCCTCTGCCTCGGCGGCAGCAACATTTTCTTGTTGTTTTAACACTTTCATACTTGCTTCAAGTTCTGCGCGTTGTCTTAACATATCGGCTTCCTTCGTTACAAATTCAAGTCTGGCACGTTGTGCATTTCCTTTAGCCCGTTTTCTCTGAGCCACAGAACTACTGTTACTTAATCTGCTTGATCTACCTGAGGCATTCGAACCAACTGTTAATGTTTCTAAAGCTTCTTGTTTCAAAGTCATAATTTGGTCCATAACCTTAGACACAATGTTTTTTCTTGTTAAACGTTCTTCGATGTGACGTTTAAGTTTTTCGTTAGCATCTTGCGTGGAAGTACTCAAAAGGAACTTTTCATAATTGTCACAACACGTTAAGTACTTGTTCTGGCACTGTGTCAGATTTTCTTCAAACGCGTTCAAAGATTTTATTTCTGTGGGACAGTCGGAGGCACTACTCAGAATGTTCTCAATTTCTTTCCATGCCTGATCAAGTTGTTTGCAATATTTTTCACATGAAGTCCTATATATATCAGCACCCTTCTCTGTAAGGGTTCTAAGGCGTCTCCCTTCCTGGTCAGGGGGTTGAACCTGGTCTTGGGCGTGTGCCACAGGTTCCAGTGTTGACGGTGGTGGCATGCTATTCATCGCTGTATGTTTCAACGATTTTTTTACTGTACTGCCGCGATGCAGTCAATATAACTCTTGATGTGGACGAGTAACCAAAACAAGTGATGTTTGATGGCTTTTATTCCCAATCATAGAGTAAAAAACTGAAAAGACACAAAACAATCTTACAGTTATAATGAACACAATAAAATTATTACAAAATTAAACTTATAGCATTAGTTAGAACCTACATGTTATGCTTAACAAAACTGCTGACGAATAACAGAAGACAGAAATGGGCTTCCGTAGTTTTTTCTAACGAAACGAGCGGGAATCGTTTTATACATTAATTTTCCAGAATTTAGCACAAAAAGTTATGTAAATCAATACACACACGTTAAAGGAAGTTAAAGTTCACTTACATCGTGCGAGAGAAACAGATTAACGAAATGCATCGCCAATAACTGGTCAAAAAGTTTCAATGCACATTTTGCACTACAAATGGCAAACATAAAACAAAGGGCGACAACTTTTGAAATACAGAAGCCGTTCTACAACACGGATCGCGGTACCAGAACAGTAAATGAGTCGCATTTACGATGAATTAGTATAAATATACTAGGCCAGAAAACCTAACGGAAAACTTATTGCATTTGCTATCACGGCTTTCCGCAAACTTGAAGAAAATGACAAATACATGTATATCTACCTATCGATTTTTTATGTTTTCTAAAGGTTAACGGTTTCTTTTTCTAAATCTGTAAAAATAAGCAAAAATATAAAGCAAATGAATCGTTGAAAGTTTCAAGACGTTTATAACCTTAATTACGTAGAAATAAGAAATTATTTTCATGATTTTGCTTACACCTCTGATTTTGTTTGCATTTATTTTGCAAATGTAAATCTCAATCAATTTAAACGTTGAAAGTCGTGGATTTCAAAATACTTTTTGTTGTTTCTTACTATTTCAATTATGTGGATCAAATTGCAATGAATAGTGGTTAAATTATATGCTTACAAAGAAAAAGATATTAAATAAAGAATAAAAACTTTTAAAATCGATTGAATAACGTAAGAAAAAATTCTTGAGGAAAGTATTATCATCTTAAAATTTTCCTGTTTTTTTTGTGTTGTTTTTTTCTGCATGATAGTAAACGGTTGCGTAATCAAATAAGATCCATATTTATGCTTTCTCAATATCTTCTTAAGAAGATGAAAATGAAAAAAAAAAGGTTTAAAGCTTTGTAATAACTTATATATTCAATACCTTTGAAACAAGCAAACGGAAAGCCCTTTCGTTTGTATCTTAAACAAACGATTTCTAGTTATTATTCCTTTTTTCGAACCAAATCCAAGAGTTAATTTCAATATTATGCCAGTGTCTGAGCAGCATGAAAATTAAATTTCCTCGACATAAATGTTCAAATTTTTAAATTCAAGTGTTTTCAATTTTCAATGACGTCATATTTGTCGTCAGCTTAAAAAGTTTGCTCGCGCTCTAGAGCCTTCAATTTTGTTCCGATCATCTTGATATTTTCACAGAAGATGTACTTTGGGATGTAGATGTGCACCTTAGCATTCAAATTTCCAAATTCGAAAATATTAAGATTTCATGACAAAACCGAGATTCGAACTTAGATTCTAAAATTGTATTTTAATGTTACAAGGCCACCTAATGGATTAGAAGCATGATATTGGACAGCAAATCGGCCTAGAGGTCTTCTTTCTAATTCCTAAAGGATTTTTTCTTAAGTCACGTGGTTATGACGTCATAAAAACGACAAAAAATATCTTTTTTTTAAAGTTTTTTCGCTCTGGTATCATGACTTTTGACTCAATCCTTTTAAAAATTGTATTGCAGCGATTAAAAAGTTTACATTTATAAATTCATGAATTTTAATTTTAACGCGCTCTAGAGCTTTCAATTTTGGTCCGATTATCTTGATATTTTCACAGAAGATGAACTTTTAGATGTAGATGTGCACCTTGGCATTCAAATTTCTAAATTCGAAAAGATTCAGATTTCATGGCAATACCGAGTTTCGTACTTTTGTCCTAAAATTAAATTTAAATGTTACAAAAACCTATGATGCGTTAGAAGTATGGAAATTTGACAGTATATCGGCATAGAGGCTTACATTCTATTTTTTAAATGATTTTCTTTTATGTCACGTGGTTATGAAGGCAAAAAACATTGCTTTTTAAAGATTTCTTTCGCTTTAGTATCATGAATTTGGAGTCAATCTAAATAAAATCTTCAGAATTGATAGAGTTAAAATTGAAGTGATGAATACTGGAAGAACTGTTTGTTTTGTCACGTGGTTATGACGTCATGCATACTAAAGCAATCATTATTTTTTTAAAAAATCATATAAAATTGCCATTAAGACCAATGAACTTAAAATTTAAAAAAAATGTCGAAACTTAGTACGTTCATAAGGTCTTGAAAATTTTAAGTGATTACATCATCAAACATGGCAGATATTCAAGTTTGATGGAATGCCTACTTGAAAATGTGAAAACAAACCTGTTCTCGAAGATATTTTGTTCTGGATTAATAGAAAGTTAGCTGAACATGTCCTTCAAAAAATGATATTTTCCTTAAGTCACGTGATTTTCAATTTGTATTCGCGCTCCAGCGTCATGAGTACTGATGCCAATCGTAAGAATACCTTGGGGAATTTATGTTGTGTTACTTGTTTATGCCAACATTGATTTGTAAGCAAAATATATTAAAAAAGATCATAAGATTGGATATATTAACTTTAAATAAGTAATATTGCCGTACCTTAACATGAGCAAAAAGTTTAAAAAAATGCAAGTGATTACGTTATCAAACATGACTTATTGATTTTTTTCGTAAAAGGGCTAATTCATGAAAATTTATTAATTTCAAGAAAGAAATGAAAGCGTTCATTGGTTTGGTTGAGCAAGATCCGATTGTTCTTTTGCAGGAAAGAGTGCCTGCGTTGAATTGTGAATTGGCATACGTTTTTGAGTAAACGAGTCGCATTTACGATGAATAAGTATAAATTATACTAGAGCCAGAAAACGTATATGGATAACTTATTGCATTTGTTATCACGGCTTTCCGCAAACCTGAATAAAATGACAAATACATGTATATCTACCTATCGCTTTTTTGTGTTTTCTAAATGTTTAACGGTTTCTTTTTCTAAATCTGTAAGGTAAATATATAAATCAAAGAAATAGCTGAAAGTTTAAAGACGTGAAAATCATGAAAATAATTTTGCTTACACCTCTGCCTTTGTTTCCATCTATTTTTGCAAATGTAAAACTCAATCAATTTAGAGATAGAAAGTCATGGATTTCAGACTATTTTTTTATAATTTTTTTTACAATTTCAATCATGAAGGTCAAATTGCAATGAATATTTGTTATGTCATATGCTAATGAAGAAATAAATATTAAATAAAGAAATAAAAACTTTTAAAATCGATTGAGTAACTTAAGAAAAATAATGTTGAGGATAGTATTATTATTTTAAAATTTTCCTGTTATTTTTATTTTCTGCATGACAGTAAACGGTTGCGTAATCAAATAAGATCCATATTTATGCTTTCTCAATATCTTCTTAAGAAGATGAAAAAAAAAAAAAAAAAAGATTTAAAGCTTATTTTCGAACAAAATTATATTTATGATAATGATGATTTACGTATTAAATCTGACATTATTATGCATCATTATTCCATTGCTTTGGATTTACTTATATATTCAATACCTTTGAAATAAGCAAACGGGAAGCCGCTTCATTTCTATCTTAAACAAACGATTTCTAGTGTTATTTTGGTATTGTACTTCCTCTGTGTCTCCTTGCACCTTTAAGCAAAAAGAGAAGTGCAAATACGAATTTGAGTTGAAAATACATATTTTTCATCCATTGATTTTAAATCAAGTTGCAAAATGTTCAGTAAGGGTGTCTCTATAAGAATGCACACAAGTCTATATCATTTTTCAAAAGAAAATCATAATTTATTTTAACTTAAAATCAATAATTTTACAAGTGAATCTGCATAACACTTAAAATGTATATTCTTCATGTATATGTTCCAAACATTTCCAAAATGGGCTAGGGTAGCAACTTGAATTTTTCAGAAAAACGAGATCTGTCAATGCCACGGTGCAGAACTTTTATTAGATAATATTATCAAATTAGTTTATGCCGCTAGGTGGCACTTTGCATCAAAATGATATTTTGCTTATAACTCAGTAATTTGAAGTCCGACTTAAGTCGTTTTTTAATATTACAATCCTTGACACCCCATTAAAATATGATGTTTATAAAATTCAGGTATGGGAAAGTTTTTACGCTAGGAAAGGCTGAATGTTCGAACCTAGCAAAACAGTTTACAAGTAAGGGTAGATTCATGAAAAAACATTTCATTTTTGTTTGAGGTAGAATTATTTTGTTTTCTGCATATGATTAACATTACAATTTCTGTAAAATATTTAGTATGAGAACTTCAGGCTATGCACGGCTTGGCCTCTATAATCGGTCAAACTTAACCCAAATTTCGGAAAATATTCGAAAAAATCCTTTTTAAAGGTTTTTGAAGCTCCTGAATTTTTTATGTTCATTTTAATGAAATATTTACATATTATGTCATTTATTGACTCAAAGAGACTGACAGGTTCAAATTTCGAAAATTTGCAAAGGTAAAGGTCACATTTTAAATACTTTTTTTCTTTAACCTTAAATAACGTGATAACGAAAAAATATTTTATCGAGTGACATGCGTATTATTTTAGTGTTTTCGATGATCTCTCTCTGAATATATTCAGTTTGTGCTGATCAGGGTTAAAACAGTATGGAAATGGCGAGAAAACGTTTGTACACCTATTGTATTTATCTTTTTTCCTTTTTTTTTGACGTTTCATAGAGGATTAAACTTCAATAATTTGACAGCTTTTCAAAATAAGCGAATACATTAAGTGTATTGAATATTCTATATTTAAATGCCTTTCCAACGGTACTTAGGTTTTTAAATTATGACGTCGTATAAGAAAGTTATGTACAGAATGAGGATTTACGTGAACCTCACTTTCTCTAAACTTTCGCCTCTACACTGAGCAAAACAAACTCGTATGATTTGAAGTAAATCTTTTAAAATTTAAAAAAAAAACAGTTATAATTGTTGGAAATGGGTTGCACAAGACAAATATACATTAAGTTTAAGTATAAGGTTGCAATTTCAAGATATACATGGTCAGTTGTATATATGCAGTCAAATTATACCAAATAATCGGAAAATTCAATATTAAAAACATTCAATAAAAGATAGCAGAATGATGCTTACAGCTAATTTTCATGTCTACACTTATTGTTGCATGATCTGTACTTAATTGATAACGTAAAGAAATTTTCACTTTTTACTTTCAAATTTAATTCTTTCTTGAGGATTTTGCATGACACTGCTTTGTTGCTTATAACTCAAGAGGATGAAGTCCGCTGTAAATGCGTCTTCCATGTGTAGTTTATGTTCCTTGTTGTTTATGCTGACTAAATGATTGGAAATTGCCTAGATCATCTTCTATTTTCAATTATAAGTTATTTTTTAATTCAATTGATTTCACTTGATTCTGTCTTTAAATCTGAAAGCAGGTGTTGTAGTTTTATACGTAGCACATGGAAATAAATAGTGTTAACAAAGTGTCTGTTTATAAACTGTCACTGAATTTCTGTATGAGTGTGGGCCTCCGTGGCCGAACGAGTAAAGTCGCAGATGTAACATCACTAAGACTCTCAACGATGAGGGTTCGAATCGGGAAAGGGTCACTCGGACTTTTTCAGATGACGAAGCTTTTAAGCTGGTTAGGTGTAAGGCTGTGGCTTTATCCACTTTGGAGTCATCCTCGACGTATAATTAGTTACATGGCGCTTTATGACTGCAACAGTGTCTTCCAACACAACAGTAATAATAATGCCTGTGCGAAGGGTACTTTCTAGTGTAACATATTCTCAGAATGACCAGGGCCATTATTTATCGTAGATTGTTCTACGTCTGTGCAAACAAAATGATTGAGAAATGACGTAGCCAGTTCTAATGGGATCACCAGAATTTTTTCACGTAAGGACTTGCGGTAAATGTGAGGCTTTCTTTACACACTGAAGTAGCTAAAAGTACCTATGTATGACATGTATACAGTCACAGCGACGGTACTCATGTTTTCTTTATAATGTAATGCATACTTAAATCAAGATGTGTTCACAAACACAAATGCCTCTTTCTAGAAGTTAAAGTCTCATCTCATTTTTGACAGCTTTTCAAGTGTTATATATTTATATGCCTTTCCAACCGTACTTACTGTTTTTAAACTATTACTTCATATAAGAAAACTATTTACAAAATGAGGATTTACGCGAACCCCACTTTTGTTAGGCTTTCGCCTCTACAAATGGCAACTGGTTTCAGATTGATGCGATAGGTTTAGTTTGAGTTGTCTGTCAGCTGTGTATCGTTTATTATGACGTAAAGTCAGGAAAATATCTTTCATGAAAGAAGATAAAGTAGGAATATGATGCGGTGGAATTCCTACTGTTAATGTATCACGTGATATGTACTTAAATCAAAACGTCAGGTTATTTTCAATTTAATTTCATTTTGTCCGTTTGGGGTCCCTTTGCATGCTTTATTGCTTATAAGGCAAGAATTTGAAGTCCTATTTCAATGCGATTTATTTTTTGTTTGCATTCTGTTCCTTGTTGATAATTTTACTTAAGATGAATAAAAGTGTTCGAGTTGATCAGGTTAAAAGCGAAAACCGAGATGCTGTTTACGGTTCTAGTTTCATCTGTGCTTCTTGGAAAGCAATATAATAAAAGTTAGAAATAATGATACATATTGTGTGAAAAAAAAGCTTTGAGACTCTTAAGAGCAGAATAGAACGATATATGATATTTTGTTTTAAAACAGAAATAGCCAATCACGGGTCAACACCTGGTGGCAGTCCACAATCTCCGACAGAAAATGGTGACCGTGAAAAATTACAAACATACTTTACGCAAACCGAGGTGTGTATAAATTTAGTTACACTATTAATTTTATTTCATTATTGCAGATCTTATTGCAAATAAAGAATCTGCTATTCAGACATGACATCGTAAAGCTGAATGATGCAATATAAGTAAAACTCGAAGATACCAAACATATCAGTATTATGTAGTATTTGATTTATTTTAATACTGACACACTGATGGCGGATTTAAAATGATAACATTATGGATCTTTTCGCTGCGCATGCCTTGCCTTGATATATAAAAACGTATTAAACAGTTTAAACAAAAACATATTGTGATCAATATTGTTCTTTGTATGCCGTCTTTCCATCTATCATGTCATTTTTTCCTTCTAGCATCTTTTATTCAACAATATTTATTAATGATGAAACCAATGCGTATAACTCTCATTTCGTACTAAAATAACTGAAATTCTGGCTCATTATTATTATTTTGAAAGAATCAAATTTCACTTTGTTTGCACCCTAAAATCTAGCGTACGTTCAGTATTCGAAACCGTTTGCAATCGTTCGTTTACAGCCAGCTATGAAGCTGTCTTTAACTACGATGTTCACGTATACCTACATCTTATGGTACATGTACACTTGAACAGCATGGTAAATGTCCCTTAGACAACTTAATAGCTGACTGTAAGCAAATGGTTGCAAACGGTTTGGCATACTGAACGCACGCCAACACGTAACAACTATAAAATGTCGTATGTTTCGCTACAGTATCAGTTGATTTGTATTTTACAGTTAGAAACAGTTAAACAGCGGGTATCTGCTAAATATATCACAATCGGTAGATTCTGGCCGGGGTGCCGAAATTCCATCCTTGAAACCAAATAAAGCGGTCATTATACACCTGGTATTGTTAGTGCTTTAAGACCTGTGTGAACATTGATGGACATTTCTGCATAAGGAGCTAGGAAAATAAAAATGGGACATGTTAAACTTCCCTTTATCTTTGAATATTGTCTTTATTGATTTATGAATCTGTATTTCATCTTGTATTTTTCTCCACGTACGAGGACCATCCAGAAATAACTGAGAGTTGCTTAATTACGTAAAAATCTCTTCATAGTCCCTCAATATAATCTCCCGCGGATGCTATGGTCGACTTCCATTTTTTGGCAGATCCAGAACTCCCGTTGCTAGGCAACCTTTGTTGATGTCCCTAACGACCGCGTTCACGGCAACATATAGTTCTTTCAAATCGTCATATCGGACTCCTCGTAGTGTTTAAGTTTTGGAAACAGGTCGTAGTCGGGGGCCTTAAGTCTGGCGAATATGGCGGGTGATTAAGAACTTCCAAGGGGTACCGCTCTAACACGTCCCTAACAACGCCGGACTTGTGAGGCGTGGCGCTATCATGCAAAATTAATGGCGTTCTGGTCGTTTGCGGCGTATCGCTGGTCGAAGAATTGTAGTCAAATACCACTCATAGTACTCTTTATTAACCGTGCTTCCATGTGGAACTCTGTGTGTTGTAAATACGCCGTAAATATCGTAAGTGAATATCATTAAGTTTGGAGTATTTCATTCAGAGCTTTGTCTGTTGACAATCATAGGTAGAAGAATTGATTGTACTTCATGAAATATACCATAACTTAACTTTTAAGTGATTGTATGTGGGATTTATGCATAATACTTGCATATCCTGGCTTTAATTTGGAGAACGATCCTTTGCCATTCTAAAAGTGTTTGGCCTAGGATTATTAAAATTTTAGGGCAATAACAAAACGACATGAACATATTTTTGCAGTTTTCTAGAGGTAAATTATCTATATCTTAAAAGTGATTAAAGATACATCCATACATAAAGCATGTGAAATTAAGGGATTTGAAGACCTTTCTAACGGTACCTAAGTTTTTGAAATTGGACATCATTTTATGAAGTAAAAAGAAAAATAAGAATTTAAACGATTCATTCATGCACTTCTGTAGTGGTCCTTTAGTTATCTATATATAAAAAAGCCGTTACAGATATATGAACATAATAAGAAAGTGAAATAATTGATATTGTAAGAGCTTTCTTACAATACCTAGTTTAGTATGATAAGGCGATTGTCCATCTGTCCGTCCGTTAGCCATATCAATGTCCCCTCAATAACTTGATAACCAATATGTGTGCTGTCTTCATAATTAGATGAGAGGTTGACATAGATAGTGGATGATCACTATTGATTTTGAGGTCATACGATCAAAAGTCAAGGTCACAGTGACATTTAATATAAAATTCCTTGTCCGCCAAATTCCTTGAGAACAAATAAGCCTAAGTTTGAAAACTTGTTATGGACATTGTCCATGGCAAATTCTGAGGTAATTAGGTCAAAGGTCAGGATCAAAGTGAAACTTAATATATTCTTTTTATTTAGTACTTGAGAAGAAATAAGCCTATGTCTGTGAAACATGATAGGGACATTGCCCACGGCCTGTATATGACACCTATGATTTTGAGGTAATGAAGTCAAAGGTCAAGGTCACAATGACAGCCTAGACGTCTTCTTTCTATTTACTAAGGGCATTTTTCTTAAGTCACGTGGTAATGACGTCATAAAAACGACAAAAAGCATCTTTTTGAAAAAATTCTTTCGCTCTGGTATCATGACTTTTGACTCAATCTTTTTGAAAATTGTATTGCAGCGATTAAAAAGTTTAAATATATAAAATTCATTTATTTTTAATTTTCAATGACGTCAAATGACGTCAGATTTGACGTCAGCTTAAAAAGTTTGTTTGCGCTCTAGAGCCTTCAGTTCTGGTCCGATCATCTTGGTATTCTCACAGAAGATGTATTTTAAGATGTAGATAGGCAACTTGGCAATCAAATATCCAAATTCGAAAAAAATAAGATTTCATGTCGATACCGAGTTTCGAACTTTGGTTCTAAAATTACATTGTAATTTTACAAAGCCCCCTGATTCGTTAGAAGCATGAAAATTTGAATGCATATCGGCATAGAGGTATACATTCTTTTTTCTGAATGAAATTCTCTTAAATCACGTCAATAAAAAGACCAAAAAATACATTTTTTACTATTCTCTCGCTCTGGTATCATAAATTTTGAATCAATCTTAATTAAATCTTCAGAATTGATAGAGTTAAAATGGAAGTGATGCCTACTGCAAGAAATTCTTGTATTGTCAAATGTTTATGACGTCATGCTTACTAAAGCAAAAATTATTTTTAAAAAAAATCATGAAAAATTAGACCAATGAACTTAAATTTTTCAAGAATGTTGATAATTAGTACGTTCATAAGGTCTTGAAAATTTTAAGTGATTACGGCAACAAACAGCGGTTATCCATGTTTGGTAGAATGCCTACTTAAAAAAGTGAAAACAAACCTGTTCGCATTCTCGAAGATATTTTTTCTGGATTAATAGAACGTTAGCTGAACATGTCTTTCCAAACAAGATACTTTTCTTTAGTCAATTGTTTTTGACGTCGTTGAAATATAAAAAATCATTTTTTTTCAATTTGTATTCGCGGTGGCATTCTTATGCATGCCTTAAGATATTTATGTTGTGTCACTTGTTTATGACAGCATTGATATGTAAGCAGAATAGATTAAAAAGATATAAGATTGGACATATTAACTTTAGATAAGTATTATTGCCGTGCCTTAACATGCGCAAAAAGTCCAGAAGATATCAAGGGATGACGTCATCAAACATGACATGTTTTTCGTACAATGGCTAATTCATGAAAATCTATTAACTTGAAGAAAGAAATGAAAGCGGTCATTGGGTTGGTTGAGCCAGATCCGAGTCGCATTTACGATGAATTATGATAGAGCCAGAAAATCTATACGGATAACTTATTACATTTGCTATTACGGCTTTTTTCACACCTGAAGAAAATGACAAATACATGTATATCTACCTATTGATTTTTAATGTTTTCTAAATGTTTGACGGTTTCTTTTTCTGAATCTGTAAAATAAGCAAATATATAAAGCATATGAATTGTTGAAAGTTTCAAGACGTTTATAACGTCAATTACATAGAAATAAGAAATCATTTTCATGATTTTGCTCTGCCTTTGTTTCCATCTATTTTTGCAAATGTAAAACTCAATCAATTTAAAGGTTGAAAGTCAGGGATTTCAATTTTTTTTTTCTTTTTTTTTTTTACAATTTCATTCGTGGATCAAATGGCAATGAATATTTGTGAAGTCATATGCTTACGAAGAAAAATATATTAAATAAAGAATAAAACACTTTTAAAATCGATTGAATAACGTAAGGAAAAATTCTTGAGGATAGTATTATCTTAAAGTTTTCCTGTTGTTTTTTTTTTTCCTGCATGATAGTAAACGGTTGCGTTATCAAATAAGATCCATATAAATGCTTTCTCAATATCTTCTTAAGAAAATGAAAATGAAAAAAATAATGCTGATTTTTGAACATAATTATATATTTATGGTAATGATGATTTACGTATTAAAATTTACATTATTATGCATCATTATTCCTTTTCTTTGTATTAACTTATATAGTCAATACCTTTGAGATAAGCAAACGGAAAGCCGCTTCGTTTATATCTTACACAAACGACTTCTAGTATTGTATTTGTTTCTGCTCTGTAGGTGAGTGACTCGAAAAAGTTAGGAGGAAAAAAAACATGGTTCCGTTGGCTATTTAAGAAATACCGGAATGACGATAACATATCTCCAGGTTTGTTCACTTTATCACATTTTATGGAGAAAATAGTCCAATATAAGACAATTCTTATTATAAAATTATTCTGTATATTTTCAGTCGGATAACTCTGATAAATACCTATTGGCTGTTTGTAGTCATGACACTCTTCATCCCAGTTGTGTTCAACAAAGAATTATCAAGACATATCTTTAAAAACGATGGGATTAAAGAAATGGAAAGTGTAGAACGATTATAATGTAAGGTAAAGCCTACACCGCTATCAGCGGAGTAAACATTATTGCAATAAAGAGTACCGTAAACACGGTGAATCAGAGTATATTATACTGCATATATTTATAACGTTCTATCCGAGAAAGGTCTCAATGTGCATCTATGAGGTGTATTTTGATAAAACACACACATACACACATACATTATATATATATATATATATAGTCCATTCGCGATGGAACGAAGTAGCACCGGGCCACGCAATTAATTCGTTCGATCGCATCTTTCATTCCATCGATTTTTTTTTCATTCATAAGTACGATGATCAGAACAGAACATACTTTTATTAATCATCCTGGTATACAGTGTATACAACATGTAGAATTGCACAAATAATCAATAAGCATAAGCAACATAAAGGTTTCGTTTTTGTACAGATATTAAAAGAATTATGATGTATATAGTACTATTACTAGAGGTGGTGGTAGTTGTAACAGTGAGAAATGCGATTAATATTTATCGCATACAATTAATTAAATAAGTTCAATAAATGTGCAATTGTCCTTAACAGATATCGAAAGCGAAACGCAGTTAAGGAAGAGTGCACTTATACTCTCATAATTATACACTGACAATTATAGATGGAGATAAACAATAGAATAAGCTTCATACAAAGCTTTCATGATTCTTTTATCTTTGCCGGTGGCGAAACCGATAAGGCGGCAAAGAGATTATATTCCATTTAGAAATATTTTAATCATGGCTATACTTCATGCTAGTTTATGTGTATAAAGGTCAAACGTTTACGATATCATGAAAAGCGTGATCAGCTTTTAAGCAATCATGTAATAACTACTTGACATGAGAGATGAAAAGGGTGAGAAAGGGAGAGTATACGGTATAAGGCTGCTTCTGATATGGGAACAGTTCTCAGTTATCAAATAATACATGAATTGTACAATGAGAATATTAATTTGTGGAAGATGATGATAGATAAATATAACGTTATGTGAATGTAGTGATAGAAAAAGTGAGAAAAAAAAAGGAAAAGGAGAGTGGTTGGGGTGGGGGAGAGGTTCAATGCCATGCATATATCTATATCGTTTACAATATTGATGTTAAAAGCCAAAAATAGCAAGAAAAAACTTCGATTTCAAATTGCAATTTCAATGTTAAGCAATGGTTAAAAAAATCATTCACAATAGTAATGATGAAAGTCAACACTTAATTTCTTAATTACAATAGCAAGTTTAAATTTAAAGATCTACATTAATTTTCCTTTGCTAGAGGGCATGACGTTTGCATTGAAACGGTAAATCGTTCATAGGAAGGTTATCGTGCGACGATCAGCCAAGCGTGATCTCGTTTTATTACTTAGATGGGCACGTGTATTAGTTGCTATTCAAGGATGTACTAGATTCGGTAAGTATTTTTAAATGCCATGTGAAAATAATATTGGCAACATCAGCTTTTTTACAAAATATAGGGTTTTAGTAATATCTGAGGCATCGGGGCAACTTACTTGTTCGAGTTTCTAAAGAGATGTAAATCCTAATACTGATTTTATAGACGTGTAAATAGGTTGAAGTATGCCAAGGTATTTCTGTCTTTCAGTCTGGAAGTAAGGGCATGTCAAGGTAATGTTGTTCGGATCCGACACAGTTCAATTCATATAGGGGGCATATCCTGTCATTTAAGGGCATATCATCATAACGCCCTGTTTAGATTGGGAGATGATGGTTTGCTGTTCTGAACTTAAGGAGAGATAAGTTCATTAATACTCTTATATATATACTTCTAAGCCGTGAGTTTCTTTAAAACTTTGATATTTTTTTCCTTTATAAGTTTCTTGCAATTATTCATGCCAGCTTTGTTTAAATTGGTCAATTAATGTTTGTTTAACTTGTTAATGTATATTTTTTTATTGATTTGAAACTGGTTATGCCAAAGGTCTGGTCTTCTCATAGTATTTAGAATTTATTTAATTTTATTAGGCCATTTAAATGTATTTTCTGTTTGATTTACCATATATTTATAAATTTGCAAAGCTGTTTTACTTTCTTTACTCATGATTAGACGATTTCAGTAGGATATCATGAGACTTTTTATGATAACAGAGATAGGGTATCGGCCGAGCTCTCAATATATAAAAGACATAGGGGTGGACTTCCTTAATTTAGTTATTTGTCTTAAGAAATTATTGTGGACTGTTTCTATAATTTCATTATTTCGTAACCAAAGATTTCTGATCCATAGGTTGAAATAGGTAGCACTGTATGGTCAAATAGTTTTAAGGTCAAAACAATAGGAACGTCAGCGTTGTTGGTTTTAGTAAAAAGAACATGCTTTGCTTTATTTGCCTGCTCAGTGAGATGTTTTCGTGCATTTAGAAAAGATCCATTACTCGAGAAAGTCACACCAAGGTAATGATATCTGTCTTTTATTTCCAGTTCTTGTTCCCCAACTTTGAAGTAATATGATCAAGTTGTTCGGGACCCAAATATTACTGCTTAAGATTTGTTAGCATTGATTTTTAAATGCCAATTATTGCAATATCTGTGAAATATATCTAACTACTTTCGAAATAACCAGGATTGTCAAACAAAATAACGGTGTCATCAGCGTAGAGCAAGACCAACAGTTTAAGCCATAATGTAAATTTATTCGGGCTTTTGAGTTCCACACCTCTAGCACCGTTACGTTACAAATTTGATTGGAAAACATTGAGAAATATAGAGAACAAGAGAGGGGATAAATTTTCACCTTGCCTAACACCGATTTCTGAAACAAAGTTGGTTAAAATCTGGCCATTAAATGATAAACAAATTTGATATTTCGATACATGTTAAAAAATTTCCGCTTATGGAGCTTTTAATTAGTTTATACCATAATCCCGTTCTCTACACTTTGTCGAAAGCTTGTGAGAAGTCAATAAATGCAGTAAATAATTTTAACTTTCTTTTTTTTTAAGAATTTCATATTATGAATGTCAGGTAAATATATGATCAGAGAATGAATAATCTTTTCTGAATCCCGCTTGGTTTTCCTCAAGAATATCAGAACAGAACAGAACAGAACATACTTTTATGGCATATAACTTGCACAACATCCGTTCATCGTTAAACAGAGACAAATAAATATACATGCACGAAACGGCAATGCGAGAGTGAAGACAACATGACAGAATACAACAGATCAATACATATGTTTAAATATAATTTATAAATTTTAATTTATAATTCTAGTTTTCCGTAAAATGCGAATGGTTTGTCAACAATTCTTTACGCAAGTGAAAGGCTTTGTTATAAAACATACTAAGCTTGTACAACAATTTTACCTTATTAGTATTGATCAGTTCAATGAATTTGAACATACTTGGTTTTTCATAAAAATACTTCGGTAAATATGTAATTCTTAAATTATTGTAAGATGAACAACGAATAACAAAATGGTGTTCATCTTCTACAGGTTACTAGTCAAAACGGACCCAAGTAAAAACGGACCCAAGTTAAAACGCTGCCAAACTGGTTAAGACGAACCCCTGTTAAATATATTGTATAATATTTAAAGGATGATTAGTTAACTTCTTTGAAATTAATATAAATTTGTAAATGAATGAAACTGATTTAATGAGATTAAATTATTGATACAAACATCTACTACGGTGTGTTTCATGATAAATAAAGGATCATTAGTTTAATCCTTTGAAGAATTCATAAATAAATGAAACTTGAAATTTAATGGTAATTAAGATGTCAGTTTTAATGCGATAATTAAATTATTGCTACAAACATCCGCCGTACGGAATAATGTGTACTTGTCGGCGTTTGTATTGAGAACACTAATTAAAGGTACGTTAAGATATTAAATTGTGAATAAATAAAGGGAATATGCTAAATCTATCAGTTATGATGTAATTAATTAGGAGATATCAATAGAAACCGCTGTTTTCACGGTTTACTCTCGCTGCAGCATTAATATATATTAATATCCCAAAGTTAAAATCGTCATAATGCATGTTCTTCGGGTTATATTCTAAATGGACATATTAAGTTTATGTTTGGGTCGTAAATATAGGAAAACTGGACTAGGCATTGTATGGTTAGTATGTCTAACCAGCTGCGACACATGTAACGGATGTCAGCATATGTATATAATAAAAACATGGAAATGATACAAATTGGAAAAAATGAAAAAAAGAAAACGTAAATAAATTAAAAAGTGAAAAAAAGAATAAACAGAAATATATTTGTTCCTTGTACTTTACCTGTGACTATTTTGATCATTGTATATATAAAAACAGTATAGAAATAATAGAGATGGAGAAAATAAATGAAAATAAAAATGAAAAAGTAAATAAAAGAAAAATTGAATAAAAAGAATAAACAGAAATGTACTTGTTCCTTGTGAATTCTATTCCCCTACCTTGTTATATCGTGTAGTATAAATTCCATTTCAAATGAGAGAGAAAAAAAGAATGAGAGAAAGATAGAGAGGAAGATTATGGTGGTTTAACTTGAAGAAAACGAACACGCACACACACACATCTTCATTATAATTTATCTTAAAATAATAGAGAAATATGAAAGGTTAAATGGCAATTAAAATTATAATCACTCATGAAGTCTTTAAATCTATCAATATTTATTAAAAATAATTGTAAGAAATTCCTACTATATAAATGACCTTTCTATTTCGTACAGACACAAGTACACATTTGATTTGTCACACTTAAAATAAATATCGTCTTGCCTTAAACACGTTCCTTTAATAAAATTATTGTTCACACATTTATAACCTCTCATATATAATGGGTCCTTTATATGGGCCGTTTTGACCAATCTTCACACCCAGTTGGGACCGTTTTGACCATTTTGGCACCGTTTTAACTTGGGTCCGTTTTGACTTGTGTCCGTTTTGACTGGATACCCTTCTACATTACTTGTGGAACATAAAATACATTTCCTTTCGTTTCTTTGTATATTATTATATATACCAGATTCTATGTTCAGCTGATGGGATGAGAGTCTTAATCTTGTTATAATATTTCCAACTTTGTAACAATTTATTTTAGCTAGATAAGATAATAATTCAAAATGCGGTTTTATTTCTTTATACAAAGACAATGAATTCCTTGATTCTCTATCATTAAACCAACTTCCAATATACATATCTATTATTCTACTTTTGAATACCTTTTTGAAAATATTAGCATTTACTGATTCTGGATAAATCCACACAATACAATACACTACAATATCTTTATTTCCACTGTAATTGTGATATTTGTATATGTACAAACATAAGTGAATAACAGAAGAAAAAAAGAATCAACAAAAAGCGTTGATTACATTAATACATAACATATCGATACTGCTTTCAGATGACAATTAAGATAAGAGAAGGGTTTGCAACTGCTACTTCTGACACTGGTAAACATATTTGTATGCGATACTCAAAAAGTCATATTTAAGAAGGTGATAATTTTCAAGTGAGACAAACATCTGCTCCTAGCAGAGTAAGGAAGAATGGCACCTGAGGTATGTTTACCAATACATCAGCAAGATCAATATCAAGTTGTGATACACTGCATAAGAATCTCCAACGTCCAAAATATAGAGCACTGCAATCATAAATATAATGAATGTCCATGTTATTTACAAGAGTATTACATCTACTACATCTTTGGATAATCACCTCGGGCGGTTAACACCACAGTTTTGGAACAAGAATGCGTATGTTTTTTATGTACAGGGGCATTAAAAACCTTATAAACAATTGCTTTAGAAATTCTGGGATGCATTACCCTAAAGTAGCAAACATTTTCGTCTGACATAACTCTCTGGGACCAGAACACAGATTCTCGATCATGCACCAACTGTTTTATATATCGTTTCCATTGATTTCTCGATGGTATAGACTCAGGTGTTAACAGTGAGTCGTTAATGAAATTTCTCAGACTAAGTTGACAAAGTAGTGAACAGACATCAGGGATATAGCCTAAGCATACGTTTCTGTCGTTTATAAACTGAAAGTACCTACGTATGAATAAATTTCTGGTTACAGACTTAGTGTCTACAGTGAGTATCTGATGTAAACATTTGCGCACTACAGCAACCGAATATAATTTATATAGGCCAAGCATAGCTTCACATATGTCTGATCGAGACCTGCAGCTAAAACCTTGTATCTTTTTAACGATACAATGTTGAAATCTATTGACAATTTGTATATCATGACCAGTCATATTATTCCAAAGCTCACAGCCATACAAAATATGGGTATAATAATCTGTACATATAAACGGCATGATAACAGTGGACAAAGTCCATAGGGATGCATACCATATGCAGATATAGAGTAAAAAGCGTTGCGGGCCTTTTGTATACGATCTTCAATACGTTTCTTACATTTCATGTTCGAGTCTTACCGAATACCCAGATGTAATGCAGTGTCTGTTTGTTTAATTATCTTATTCCCGAACATGATTGCAACATTTGGTACAATACGCCTCTTAGAAAATACAATTATCTCAGACTTTTCTACATTCATGTCAATTTTCCACATCCTACAATAGTAAAATACAATATCCATCATTCGCTGTAAATTAGGGGGAGATAATGCAATCAATGAAATGTCATCAGCATATGTTGGGTTGCCGGCCTTAGTGGATAGTACATTACAACCGTAATTACTGTTTTGCAGTTCTATTAGTAAGTCGTTAATATACAGAAGATAGAAAAAAAGTTGATAACACCCCTCCCTGACGAACAGATTTCCTTACGTTGATAGGTACTGATGTACTGCCGTTATACCGCACATACGCAGCTGAGATTTTCATATGAATTTTCAAGAGTCCGTAATGCTTTGCCGACGATACCGAATTTTCCAGCTTTTAAGAATGAGTTGTGCCAGACAGCATCAAATGCAGATTTCTGGTCTAGCATAGCTACATAGACATTTTTTTTTCTTTTTGCTGATTTACAGTTTCTTGCAGATTGAATGCAGCAGTGATGCAGCTCATTTCTTTACGAAAGCCTTGCTGTTGCAGTAGTATGTGCGTCGGTTTAGGGTCAAGACTGCGAATGCGCAGGAGTGACGTCATCAGGGTTTTTCGCGCATGTGCGGCGGCCATATTGGTTTCTAGTATGATATCTAATTTTAGAATGATATCATTGTTCTATATTTAGAATGACTACATCGGTAGACAATTTAAAAAATTAAATATGTTCATCATATACACAGGTGGCCATTGTTTTTTTATGTGTGCGCATGCGTGGTGGTCATTTTTAGTATACAGAGGTGACTTTTATACTTGATCTAAGATCTACTCGCGGAAATTGAGGGTCACTTCCATTCGATCTCAGACTGTGTCCTAGAGGGTATTCTACTGTTACTTCTACTATATAATCATATTAATAATTAAATAACATTTCTACTATATAGGTACAGCAGTAATTATACCAAAAATATATATCTGATAATATACTAAATAAAACTATATTTAATAATTAAATACCTTTACGATGTGTTCTGTTCAACGTCCTACCTTCGATTGAATCGAGTGCAACTATTACATCAAATCATACTCGTTTCCCAGGCCCTTACCACCTGCGTTAACAATAGACGATCTATATTTAGCGATGGAACAAAAGCGATATTGATTTAGGAGCGGATGTGCGAACAATGGCCTATTCAACTGTCAAAAGTTAATCCCTTTAAAGTCGCCACTCTGTCTGGCGTGTGTTGATTTAGGGACGGAAATGCGAACAATGGCCTATTCACGTGTCAAAAGTTAATCCCTTTAAAGTCGTCCCAGTGTCTGGCGT
This sequence comes from Solen grandis, assembly GCA_021229015.1. NCBI lineage: Eukaryota > Metazoa > Mollusca > Bivalvia > Adapedonta > Solenidae > Solen > Solen grandis. The sequence goes on from CM037777.1 coordinate 89,683,771, forward strand.
GTGTTGATTTAGGGACGGAAATGCGAACAATGACTTTTGTTTTCATCTACTGACCTGGCACTATTGGTGCACTATTGGTGCATCTATTGTTGTTAGCGGATTGAAAATTCAACCAATCAGGAACCTTCATTTTCCACCAATTAGGAACGAGTCCTCGACCAATCAAATCTTAGCATTTTATTACCAATCGAAATACGTATTCAAAACGACGCTCAGGTTTGTTTCACATTAACGCATAAAGTGAACTTTTTTTTTTCAAAACAGCTATTTAATAAGTATTCCAGATTTTACTCAGCCTTTCTTGTGCCTTTAATTAAATGACATAATAGAATATAATGGAAATAATTTAGATATTCCCAATAATAATAATATTAAACTGAAAATAGTTTCATATTAGAGACTGAACACTTATTACTTTGATGAAAAATCAACTTACCAAATTGTTACCTTTTTCAACCGTTTTTCCTTAAAATACTCCAATATATCTCAAGTCCAATAAAAATATAAAATACACTCTTTGAACAGTTCTTAGTATGTCCTTAAAAGTCATCTTGACGTTGGTAAAAAGACTCGAAAGTTTTGCTCTTTATACTTCAATATGTACTGACTTGTCTTAACATACACAATGTATTCTCTGTAAAACGAGAGTGGACATGAATGGTCAAGTTCATACATGACTTCGACTCCTTGTAAGGGCCCAGTACCATTTATACGTCAATATTGGTTGACTTGAGATCGGATTAAGATAGCTCCACAAAGGGAGCTGGCCAATGTTTACGTTAATCCTTAGCTTTACCTCGGTAACGGATTAAATTTTGTCAAAATGTATGACTTTTAGAGGAAGCCAGTATGTGTGTTATAAAGTGATTTATGTATCGAAATATTCCGTTCTGTTCAACAATGTATTCGTTATTTGTAATACATAAAAATGTTCGGAATGTTTAAACTTTAAATTCGTAATGTTGGTAATATCTTGGTTGAAACAAAAAACTTTAAATCAGTTTTTCCTTTCTAGGGCAACGGTTTACGATATCGATTTTCAAAATTTTTATATCAATTGATAGATTTATCAAAATACTCCAAAATAAACCCTATGTTCTCAATTCGATTTTCAACCGTTACCGAGTTATGACGTAACAGCGATTTTTAAACCTTAATTAAAATGTAACATTTCCTGCCAAATATATACATCATTGGAAAGGTCTCGTCTCCACAATGTCCTCCTCTCCCTCCCTCTCCCTCCTCATCATCCTCCTCTCCCTCCTCCTCCTCCTCTCCCTCCCTCTCCCTCCTCCCTCCTCCTCTCCCTCCTCATCCTCCTCCTCTCCCTCCCACTTTCCCACCTCCTCTCCCTCCCTCCCTCTCCCTCCTCCTCTCCCTCCCTCATCCTCCTCATCCTCCTCCTCTCCCTCCCTCTCCCTCCTCCCTCCTCCTCTCCCTCCTCCTCCTCTCCCTCCCTCTCCCTCCTCCTTCTCGGATGGGAAAACGCGAAAGGAAAAAGATAGGGAATGGGTGAAAAGGCATTTGCTAGTTAAGGATATGGAATGATATTTAGGTAAAATTATGTTGGCATATTTCTGCCAGCCACTTATCCACTTAGCTATGTCGAAACGTTTCTGAAAAATTGCCACATATTCAGTTAGTACCTAGCAAGTAAAAAACTTTCGTGTTATCCTCATAGATATCTTAACAGAACAAAACTCCCTATTAGTTCCAATACTGCAAGCCATGTATTCATATTAGCTTACTGAATATGTGGCAATTCCTATCTTTTTCCTTTCGCGTTTTTCCATCCGAGGAGGAGGAGAGAGAGGGAGGAAGAGGAGGAGGGAGAGGGAGGGAGAGAAAGAGGGAGATGAGGGAGAGGAGGAGAAAGAGGAGGGAGAGGAGGAGGATGAGGAGGGAGAGGAGAAGAATGAGGAATGAAAGGGAGGGAGAGGAGGAGGGAGAAGGAGTGAGAGGAGGAGGGAGAGGTAAGGAGAGGAGGAGGGAGAGGAGGGAGAGGAGGAGGAGTAGGAGGGAGAGGAGGAGGGAGAGGAGGAGGAGTGAGAGGAGTAGGGAGGACGGGGGAGAGGAGGAGGGAGAGGAGGAGGATGAGAAGGGAGAGGAGGAGGATGAGGAGGGAGAGGAGAAGAATTAGGAATGAAGGGAGGGAGAGGAGGGAGAGGTAGGGAGAGGAGGAGAGGAGAGGAGGATGGAGAGGAGGAGGGAGAGAGGGAGAGGAGGAGGAGAGGGAGGGAGAGGAGGAAGGAGGAGAGGGAGAGGAGGAGGGAGGGGAGGGAGAGAGGAGGAGGAGAGGAGGGAGAGAGAGGAGAGAGAGAGGGAGAGGAGGAGGGAGAGGAGGAGGGAGAGGAGGAGGATGAGGAGGGAGAGGGAGGGAGAGGCTCAAGATTGAAAATAAAAAAATTACGAGTTTCTTGATAAAGCTTATACAATTCCGAACATTTTGATGTATGACACTTACAAATAGCGTATAAATTGCTGAACATATGAAGAACTGAATATATCGATACATAAATCACACACTTACTGACTCACTCTAAAAGTCAACCAATTTGACAATATTTAATCCGTTACCTAGGTAAAGCTAAGTATTTATGTAAACATTGGCTACCTACCTTTGTGGTCTCAATTAATACGATCTGAAGTCAAACAATATTGGCATATAAATGGTACTGGACCCTAAAAAGGTTGATTTCATGTTTAAACCTGTAAGATCTTGTCCACTCTCGTTTAACAGAGAATACATGGTGTATGTTAAGATAAGTCAGTACATATTGACGTATAAAGAGAAGCAGCCCTAACCAACTCCCTCAAGTCCCTTTATATATGTATGCCCAAGTAAAATTGGCCCCCATCCTTGTGGAGAGTTCCTCGTTTTACTTTGGTTAAATTTCAAGTCATTCTGCCATTCCTCAAGATGAATTTTCAGAACATACTACAAAGTGTTCAAACAACGTATTTTTACATTGGAGTTAAACTAATAGATGTGATTAACTTTTTGAGGGCTGGATTTGGAAGTTACCGATTTGTTAAGTTGATTTTTCATCAAAGCAATAAGTGATCTGTCGCTAAAATGATAGTCTTTTCAGTAGTTTATTCGGTTGTCTATGAAGAGAGATTTTATATGTGATGACGTCATTTCCGGTTGTACCACCAATACACTTCCTGTTCATTGAGTTCAAAACATAACTTGACATGAGACCTTTACATTGATACCAAGATCATGTAAATCGGTCGAGAAATGACTGAGATATAGACTTATATATATTTTTTGGAATATATTTGAATTTGGCGCCATTTTCCAACTTTGGAGGTCACGTGACAGTTTTCAAACGCTTATGTCTCGTGAATGAATAAAGATAACCCTATAAAAGTGTACATTTTTGACATTTGGAGAAGTTAATATAATATTAAAGTTTTTGGGTTTTTTTAATTTTATTTTGAAAATCGATATCGTAAACCGTTGCCCTAGAAAGGAAAAACTGATTTAAATTTTCAACCAAGATATTACCAACATTACGAATTTAAATCTTAAACATTCCGAACATTTTTATGTATTACAAATAACGTATACATTGTTGAACAGAACGGAATATTTCGATACATAAATCACTTTATAACATACATACTGGCTTCCTCTAAAAGTCATACATTTTGACAAAATTTAATCCGTTACCGAGGTAAAGCTAAGGATTAACGTAAACATTGGCCAGCTTCCTTTGTGGAGCTATCTTAATCCGATCTCAAGTCAACCAATACTGACGTATAAATGGTACTGGACCCTTACAAGGAGTCGAAGTCATGTATAAACTTGACCATTAATGTCCACTCTCGTTTAACAGAGAATACATGGTGTATGTTAAGACAAGTCAGTACATATTGAAGTATAAAGAGCAAAACTTTCGAGTCTTTTTACCAACGTCAAGATGACTTTTATGGACATACTAAGAAATGTTCAAAGAGTGTATTTTATATTGTTATTGGACTTGAGATATATTGGATTATTTTAAGGAAAAACGGTTTGCAAGTTACCAATTTGGTAAGTTGATTTTTCATCAAAGTAATAAGTGTTCAGTCTCTAATATGAAACTATTTTCAGTTTAATATTATTATTATTGGGAATATCTAAATTATTTCCATTATATTCTATTATGTCATTTAGTTAAATGCACAAGAAAGGCTGAGAAAAATCTGGAATACTTATTAAATAGCTGTTTTGAAAAAAAAGTTCACTTTATGCGTTAATGTGAAACAAACCTGAGCGTCGTTTTGAATACGTATTTCGATTGGTAATAAAATGCTAAGATTTGATTGGTCGAGGACTCGTTCCTAATTGGTGGAAAATGAAGGTTCCTGATTGGTTGAATTTTCAATCCGCTAACTACAATAGATGCACCAATAGTGCACCAATAGTGCCAGGTCAGTAGATGAAAACAAAAGTCATTGTTCGCATTTCCGTCCCTAAATCAACACACGCCAGACACTGGGACGACTTTAAAGGGATTAACTTTTGACACGTGAATAGGCCATTGTTCGCATTTCCGTCCCTAAATCAACACACGCCAGACAGAGTGGCGACTTTAAAGGGATTAACTTTTGACAGTTGAATAGGCCATTGTTCGCACATCCGCTTCTTTTATTCCATCGCTAAAAATAGATCGTCTATTGTTAACGCAGGTGGTATGGGCGTTGAACAGAACACATAGTAAAGGTATTTAATTATAAAATATAGTATTATTTAGTATATTATTAGATATATATTTTTGCTATAATTACTGCTGTACCTATATAGTAGACATGTTATTTAATTATTAATATGAGTATATAGTAGAAAGTAGAATACCCTCTAGGACACAGTCTGAGATCGAATGGAAGTGACCCTCAATTTCCGCGAGTAGATCTTAGATCAAGTATACAAGTCACCTCTGTATACTAAAAATGACCACCACGCATGCGCACACATAAAAAACAATGGCCACCTGTGTATGATATGATGAATATATTTAATTTTTTAAATTGTCTACCGATGTAGTCATTCTAAATATAGACCAATGATGTCATTCTAAAATTAGATGTCATACTAGAAACCAATATGGCCGCCGCACATGCGCGAAAAACCCTGATGACGTCACTCCTGCGCATTCGCAGTCTTGACTCTAAACCGACGCACATACTACTTGTTGCTCCGAAGGAAACGCTATGCCATAAGTGTGTATTAAGTTGTTAACTCTGTTAAAGACTACTTTTTCAAATATTTTACTTATATATGGGTTGTTCAAGGAGATAGGTCTGTATGAACTAGGATCGGATTTTACTTTTCCTTTCTCTTTGTCGAGGGGGATAAGTAGGCTTATTTTCCATTGCACAGGTATTCTCTCGTCTTTGAATATTGAGTTAAATAACACAACTAAACCTTCTATGATATATTGACCACCATACTTTATGTGTTCATTTAGTATATTGTCTGTACCGGGGCTTTTCCGCAGTTTCAGTGTCTTTACTATATTCGAAATTTCTTCCTGACTTATATGTCTTGTCACTCCGCGAGATACATCGTTTTCACGTTTATTCATAAAGCAGCGTAGTTCGTCATTGACTGACGCGTCATTCTCTCCTGTTTTAAGTTGAGAAAATATATCCTTGAAATAGGACTCAAATCCATTCATAACGTCACCATCTTTATGTGATTTCCTTAACAATGAGCTGCTCAGACTGACGTAGGTTTCCCACTGCGCTTGCGCAGCTTCCAGAAAAGACGGTAATCTAGCTCGGCGGATTGCGCTAGATTGTCTAAAGCGCTGTCTTCATATTCCTGTATTTTTACTCGTTGAAAGCGACTAAACTCCCGTTTAGCTTCCTTGTACAGACGATATGAGTCGTGCGAGTTCCCCCTGGGGCGTCCCTCGTTCATCCACATTCGGCGAAGATGACGCGGTCGTGTATGAGCGGTTTTTACTTCCTGACACCAGTACGGTTTGGCCCTTTTATTGAATCTGCTCACTGGTAAAACAGTAGATGTTGAATGTAATGCATGTATGATAATAGCATTTATAAAATCAGGGGAACACTGTAGACCGTCATTTTGAAGTATGGGCTTTAGTTCTTCTTTTAATATGCTTTTATACATATCAAGATGGTGTTCTGCGCACTTGTTCCAGGCAATCGTAGTTCGATCACAAGTCCTTTGATTTATTCTCTGTGCGGGTGTACATGATATACACATGATAAGAGGGAGATGGTCGGAAGAGAGAATGTTCGATGTTTTTTCTATGTAAAAGTCAATTATCTTGTTAATAAATGAAGACTCCACCAATAAATGTGCATAAATGTATAGTCCTCAATATTTCCCACTTGGGTGTAATGAGATATTAATAAATGGACATTACTTAATACAGACATATAATAATCAATAGCATTGCATGCAGGTAAGTATACACAAAAAATAATGATTGATTATCAGTACATTTCAATTCTACACCAAGAATACGATGGGTATTAAGATAAGGAATCTGGTTTATATAAGATGAGAATGATTTCCTGTACAATATAGCGGTGCCTCCTCTACCACATTTTACATGTCCATACTTGTTAACATTATTATCAACATTAACAAAACAACTGACATCAGGATGGATACTTTCGAAAAACGCGCTTGATCTTTATAAGAGTTTATGCTCAGATATTAATGCACAGTCAATATGATGTTTATCAAGTAAGTTTGCCAGAGGGTAAGCAGATGACATAATGCCACTGCAATTCCAACACATCAAACTGAATGACATCACTGGCATACAAAATGCAATGAACAGTATTGCTCGGATAAGAGGTGTAGTGTTATACATGTTATACATGATATGTAATCAGTTCGTTAACAGAAAAATACAAAACAAAAATGTACAGTTAATCCCAGCCATCGTGTTGATCTACCAATCACGGGTTATTCTCGGAACAGTCTCTATCTCGTTCGTGGTCATGATCCCAGCTCGCCTCGTTGCCGTCATAACGGTTGTGCCGTCTTGCGGACTGTCTGTCGTATGTAAAACGGTCGGTAAGTTCGGTATCAACCCTGTATATAGGCGAGTTATACCGATGCACAAACTGTTCGCGGTTGTCCTGGCGACGGTGGGATTTCCGTTCCTTCTCGTGCTCTTCTCTGGATTTCCATTTCCGGTATGTAATACCTTCCGGCCAGAAGTACGGATTATTTATCAAATGTTCCATATCATCTAGGATGTTCACCTTCGCAGAGGAACCATACCGACATTGAAATACACGGATGAATGTCAAGTGTACATTATTTTTTTCGGTAACATCCGTTGCTATGTTACCTATATAATAGGAAACATTTCGTCGTCGTCTCACAGCCACGAACCCTGCTGTGTTTCTGTCAAGCGAAGTATCTACACATTCATAACGGTTGTGCGATACTAATGGTTTGGTGCGTGAAGTTTCATTGGTCTTCTGACCGTTTGTGGTTGATGTTCTGTTCTCATTAGGTACTTTGTTGTCATGGCAATTCTGAGATGAATTGGCAGCAGGCTCTTTGGTAAAATTGTCCTGGTTGTTCTTATTACCACAGTCACCAGTCTCCTTGCTGCTGTCGTTAGCCGGCTTCTGGTTATTGCTCGGACTGGCAACTCTAGGGGTATGTGTACTGTCTAACAGTCTCTGGTTGACGGTCGTGATGGCCGAACCGAAACCTTGCACGTCCTTCTGCAACTTCCGTATCTGGGCACTGGCAACATCCCCGGTAGCCGCGCAAGAATACTGTTAAGTGTGCCATTTAAAACCATGAAACTACTTAGCATACAGCTTACGTCTGATTGTATGGTTCTTATAAGCACGGGGTCCCAGGCCTGTTGTTAGGACATGTTTGAGATGTCGGCTTTCAGATTGTTATCATTGCAATGATGTCCACTTTTGGAATTTCTTCATGAGACGCTATAGAGTCTAACAATTGGGGTAGAGTTATCTGGTGCAAATACGCCATTTGATGTCCTTCGTGTGTTCGCCTGATGTGACAGCAGACAAGATATGGAAATCAATGGCGCACTTTGTCTCTCGCGAGGTACGGAAGAGTTTTTCCTGTTCATTAATCTCGTTTGAGGACATCCCGGAATTTGATGGGCTCTCTCGGCAAGCCTTTTTCTGTAGTTGTTTATCCTGCGATAGTTATTGTTACATAGGCGTAGCAGCTCCTGCACATAATCGTCTTTGGCCTGGCCCTGCATCTTTTCATCGAGGTCCTGTATAAGCTCCTGTGGGAGGAACGGTTGCGAGAAGTCCTCGTCGTCGGACCCGTCGGCATTACTGTCACAGTACGAGCTGTATCCGTCGTGAATGTCTTCCACCTCGCGTTTAATCCACCTAAGGTTAGCATTTACAATCATTTTAGGATCTGTTACATCATCATCCATCGGCTGCGACATCGTGACCCATTACTTTTTCACAATTGGTGCAGTTCACTCGTGCGTGACCGAAAAAATCCTCCGTGCGTATTGATAGCAATGAGTGAGAATAGGTGAGAAAGTGTAACCTCAATTAAAGTGTAACATGATAATCGTGAGTTAGTTTTCTGGGCGAAAAAAGGTACATAAAAGGTACACTGAAGACAAAGTAAATTTCAAAAAAAAGTCCGAAATCTCAATTTCCACTCAGTATAGAATATCGAGATTTTCACAATGTGTTCCAAACTCACAAAACTATTCCTCCATCCATAAAGAATGCAAAGTTATTCCCAATTAGATATTTACACAAGTAAAATAAACGGAGAATATTTCCACCCGCCACTGTTTATCAAATTTGTATTTTTTATTGAAAATAGACGTAAAACTTTTTTGAATAATTCTTATAAATCTTACAATATATAATGGATATCTTCCTAATTCTCCATATATAGCTGAATAACATGTCGATAGTTTAAATCCCAATATCCGATTTAAAAATGTTCTATGCACTTATTCTATATTATCGGCTGTTAAAAATCCCCATACCTGGCAAGCATAAGTCGATATAGACTAACATATGTGTCGAAAAGGTTTAAAATTATTTTGATGGGTACTTCTAGATCCCGTATAATCTAAAAAAGACACCCCATAGATTTCAGGGCTTTATCCTCCAGTGTATGTGTTGCATTTACATAAGATCCGCTACTGGAGAATACTATACCAAGATAATTGAAAGATGATACTATTTCTAAATTTGCATTGTTGTAATGAAAATGAACATTTTGATCAACCCTTCCACCTTTTTTAAAAACATTACTTTTGTTTTCTCCACTTTTTATTTTACAATTATTATACAGATTATCTAGCGATTTTGTAAACCATTTGCAGTTTCTGAAAACAGCACTGCGTCATCCGCAAATAATAAAAGATATATTGAGAGTTGGTCAAGAGTAATACCAGGGTTATTTAATTGTAAATTTAATTCTATATCATTGATGAATAAGGAAAATAGAAATAGAATCGTTGAGACGATCTCTCCTTGCAATAAACCAATATCACAATTATAGAAGTCTGATAGACTGTTTAAATGTTTAACTCAAAGCTTTACATCATCTTACAATGATCTTATTACTGTAAACAGACGACCATTCATGCCCGTTTTGATAACATTTAACCATAGACCATTTCTATAGATAAGTAGTATAGGTATTGAGAGTGTCTAGCTCACTGCGGGTCTAACACACTTCAAAATCCAGACGCGCTACCACGCGTCTGGCTTATCATGTGTAAAACCCCCAAAAAGCATACACTCTCAATACCTATACTACTATTAGTTAAAAAAATCAAAAAAAATCACACTAATGTAAAATCAAAAAAATCACATTAATGTAAAATTTAAAAAAAACAACAATGAAAAAAATAAAGAAAATTGGTGTTTTTTCTTAAACCATTTTTTTACATTAATCCTTACTCTGAATATGGAGGAGGAGGGTTTTCTAACGTATTATAAAAATTCAATATTATACAGTTTTTATATTTTTGGATATTATCTAGAACTCAGTTATCTGTAATTCTTGTTCATAAAAACTACCTATAATGTCTTCATCTTTTAAATCTTTTATTTTATAAGTAACAGGATTTGTATTTAAAACTTCTTCAATTATAAATATTTCTCTAGTCCAACGAGTAGTATAACCCTTTTCAAATTTACCTTTCTTTTTTGTTATTCTTACTCTATCTCCAACTTTGAATTTAGGTTTCTTAATTTTCTTTTCTTCTTCTGGATATAAATTTTCATACACTGTTAATGTATTTTCTGATTTACTTGCTTCAACAGGTTCCATTTTAATTGAAGAATGAATTGTATTATTATAATCTTTAACTAATTGATCTAATACATCATAATATTTAGTAGTTTCATGAGCAGTAAAATATTTAAACATATGTTGTTTCATAGTTCCTATCCAACGTTCTACTACACTAGATTTTTCTTCATTCTCAGTTGAATATAACTTTATGTTATTATCCTTTAACAATTCTTTTACTTGTCGATTATAAAATTCAGATCCTTTATCTGACCAAATAAAAATTGGTTTTCTTTCTTCAAATAATGTTTTAAATGCTTCACTTACTGTTACTCCTGTTTTATTTTTTAAAGGAATTAACCAACCATATTTACTAAAAACATCTATAACTGCTAATAAATATTTTAGTGTTTATTTTTTTTGAATATTGTTGCATATCTACCAAATCAACAGCCCATATTTTATCTATTGAATCAACAAAAACACGTCTTTTAGGAAATTTCTTTATAACTCTATGATGTAATTCATCTGCTAATTTATCCCCTTTTATTCCTATAAATCTATTTTTCTTAGATCCACACTCAGAACATTTACCTTTTAACATTTGTCTATTATTGGTTGTTGTTACTTGTTCTACTGAATTATTTTCAGTATTTTTTTTACAACGTAAACAATATATTTTTGGGTGATCCATTTTTAAATAGCTTAAAATTGTTTTCTTAAAAAATGACAGATCGAAAAGTTTGTACAAAATGTAAAGAATACAAACTACTAAGTGAATATTATAAACAAACAGGAAGAAGATTTGGTATTAAATCTGCATGTAAACAATGTCTTAAGCCTAATCAACAAAAACATTATCAAAACAATAAAGAAAAGTAGTATAAAAAAGCGTATCAAGAGTTTATTGTTAGAAATCCTGATTATATGAAAAATTATCATATGGCTGCGGAGCATTATGGAACAGCTCGGGAACCGCTACAAAGTACAGTGGAACACAGTGAAACACATAATTAAAATTTATTTCTTTTAAAATGAGACCAAGAAATTTTAAAGATCTTATTACTGAAACTATTATTGATGATATAGATGAAGAAAATATAATTAAATATATTAAGTTATTAAGAAAAAGAATAGTTATTAGTAACTTTCCTTTAAAAATAAAAATAATAATAACAAGTGAATTTTTAACCCCTTTAGTTACTGATATAATAGAAAGTCATTACTCTCATGCTGTTCAAATTATTCAAACACAAAATAATATAAAAGAATTCTATAATAGTTTGAGAGATAAATTTGAAGCTTGGATAGATAAATTTCAAGAAAGAGGATCTGGTTTTGTTTTTAGAAATATCAAAAGTGTAGAAGTAAAACAATATAAATATGATTATCAGAAAGCTTCATCTTATATACCTCTTCAAAAAAAAGAAAAAAAAAATAATAAAAAAATATCAAAGTTATTCCCTGCAGATGATAATAAAGAAAGAGTGACAAAATATAAACCATATGAAAATAAACTTAATATGGATGGGATTGAATATCCAGTTAAAATAAAAGATATTCCAAAAGTAGAGAGACAAAATAATATATCTATAAATGTTTTTGCATTAGAAGATCAATCTAATAAACAATCTTTATATCCAGTTTATGTTTCAAACAGTGTTTCACAGCTGGAACAAAGTTCCATAGAAAGTGAAAATAGTGCAGAGCAACCGTAAAAAAAAAAATTTTATAAATGAATTTCAGAAAAAGTTAAAAAAAAATACCCTTTTTTTAATTAAAAACAAGTATGATAAGAATAATCATAAATCATTTACATGTAGAAATTGTTTACAAGGATTTCAAAGAGAAATAACATTAATTAATCATAAAGAAATATGTTATGATAATGAACATTGTAAATCTATAAACTGAATCAGAAAAAATATAAATTAAAATAATATTCCATTATCTACTACTAAACCAAATCCAATGAATTAAAAAAATATTTAAACAAGAAGTAAATAGTTATGGAATATATGTTAAATCTGATTATCCAAATATATATAAATCACAATACTTTTCTTATGTTGGAAATGATGCAATAGAAAAATATGTAGAAAAAGTAATAAAAATATTTAAAGAAATAAATTATAAGATCTATCTTAATGAACAGAAAAATATAATATTAAAGAAGGTAAAGTAACAAAGTTAATACCTGTATTTTTTCATAATGGTTCTAATTATGATTTCCATTTTCTAATTGAAGAACTTATGAAATATGAAGATAATTATAATAAAGTAAAACTTCTTTCAAAAAGTTCAGAAGAATATGTAGATTCCATACAAAAATTAAATGAAACACAATTACCAGATATTAAAGAATTTTATTCTACATTAACTCAAACAACAATTACGGGTAAAGAATATCAACATGCTCAAAAAGTTTTCTCTCATTATAAATGTAAATCTTTAAAAGATTATCATGAATTATATTTAAAGACAGATGTTTTAATCTTAGCAGATGCGTTTGAAAAATTTAGAAGTTTTTTCTTAAAACATCATAATATAGATCCTTGTTATTGTTATTCTGCTCCAGGATTAACATGGCAATGTGGACTAAAATATATGGATAATGAATTTTAAATAAGTAAATTTTTTTAAAAGCTTTTAATAAACATACTCCTAACTATCATGGTAATGGAAATAGAATTATAGATGAATATGAAAAAAATAAAGCTTTAGAAATATTAAAGAATGGAGGAGATTTAAATGAATTCTTTGAAGAAAATTTTTTATTATATTTAGATGCGAATAATCTTTATGGATGGGCAATGTCTCAACCTCTTCCAACCAAAGATTTTAAATGGGAAAAAGATCCTAATTATTACAAAAACATTCCAAAGGGTAGAGGTTGTTAGAATGGATTTAGAGTTAGATGAATGTAAAAAGAAAAAAATAAAAAGAACAATTATCTAATTATCAATTAAATTTATTAGGAGATAAACCATTAGGTAAAGAAGAAAAATTATTTCTTACTTTAAAAGATAAAAATACATCACTCAATTTTAAAAGAGTATATAAAATTAGGAATGAAAGTTACAAAAGTTTATAGAACAATTTCATTTGAAGAATCAGATTGGTTAAAGAAATATATTAATTTTAACACTGAACAAAGAACTAAATCAACATCTAACTTTGAAAAGGAAAATGAAATTAAACTACTTACCAATAAGAAGAAGTAAGAAAATATATAAATAAACCTAATTTTAAAGATTAGAATAAAATGATATTTTTAAGAAAGATGTTGTTAATAACTATGGGAAAAGATCATCCACTTCATTCACAAAAAAATAAAAAAGTAATTGGAAAATTTAAAAATTAAAAAAAATTTTTTTCCCGTGAAACACAACAGGAAATAAAGAAATTAAAAGGAATAGGTAAAACAACAATAACTAAAGATATAAAGTTTAATGATTATAAAAATTGTTTATTTAATGAAACACAACAAATAAATAAGATGTATACATTAAATTCTGATAAACATGAAATGTATATTAATGAAGTAAATAAAATAAGTATGTCTCCATTTGATGATAAAAGATATATATGTGACAATGGAATAGATACTTTACCATTTATATAGCTTCCATGCAACAAATCCAGTTAATGACATTCCACAAATAATAAATATAATCTCTCTATTTTTTTGATCTTCAGAAGGAGTATAAAAATCACTTAATGTAGGTTCTTTACGGAACGGTTGTGAAACATTATCAGTTTTATCACCACCAGTTGCATAATAATATTCTTTCATTGATTCATCATCTTCAATAGCTTGTTTAGCATGTTGTTCTTTTTGTAATCGTTCATTTAAAAAATCCAATCTTTGTATTCTTTCTTTATTCCATTCATCACGTGCAATTTGTAATTGTTCCATTGCTCTATCATGTCTTTTTTTCTCTTCATCAGCATCCTTTTTACCAATATGAGAAAATAAATAATTACTACCTGTAAAGGCTAATGCGTTTGTTAATGCTCCACCAACCATCATCGCTATTGCACTTGCCATTTTATATGGATTAAATCCAGCTGTGAAACATTATATTTTATTAAAACATAAAAAATAAACTACGCTAGTTACGAAGTTCTACTTCATAATATATCAGGAATAATACCTTGCTTAACTAAGAATTCTTTTGTATAAATAGATAATATAATATCAAGAGTTAACATTGAAATATCTTTAAAATCCATTTGTAGTTTGGTTGTATTTGTTCTAAAAAGTTTTCTAATTAATTCTGAATAACCCACTGTAAAAGCAGAAATCAATACTCCATGATAAGCTGTATTAACAACAATTTTTTTTTCATCCGCCATTTTTTAGAAAACAAAATTAAATATCAAATGGGTCATATTCAACTTTTTCTTGTGGTTCAACTTTTTCTTGTGGTTTAATTTCTTTCTGTATGTGTTTCACTTGTTTAGAATTATATATATATAATCCCAATCCAACAACTCCAATTAGATATAAAGGTAAATAATTTTTGTATATATTTATACTACCATAGTCCAGTTGTGAAACACTATGTTGAACTTCTTTAACTTCATCATTATGTTGAACTTCTTTAACTTCATTATCCTCTTTTGTAATAGATTTTAATTGAATGTTTTCTTTCTTTATTTCTTCTATTTCTTTTCTTTTTAATTCAGCTTTCATTTTTTTTGCTTCTGCACCTTTCTTACCAGCAGATACTCCTTTTTTTTTTTTTTTTTTTATTTTAACTTCGGAACTAGCGTAGCCTTCGGGGGTTTCTTCATTCATTTTTATTAGTGATATTTTCACTTTTTTCAACTGGTGTATTTTCAACTGGTGTAGTAAAGTGCTCCGCAGCCGGGCTTTGCCCGAAATCAATATGACTAGCAGTTGTTAGCATAGCAGTAAAAGGAGCAAGATACATTCCATATCTATAATACAATTCACAACAAGAGTTATTTAAAGCATGATTGATAAATGGATCTTCTTCTAAATCTTGTATTAGTTTTGGTGGATTAACAACATTAAAATATTTTGATACACCCATAACATATAAATTAATAAAAGAATTACCTAATGTCTTAGTCATACTTGCTCCTAATCTAGCTTCATATCTACAGTATAGTTTGTTTATTTGTTCTGGTGTCATTGTATCAATGTCTGACATTTGTAAGTCTTTACCAAGATATTGTTTACTTCCTCCACCAGCAACAATAGCTGATAATCTTTCACGTTTTGTTTCATCTATAGTGCTACGGACAAGGGAACCGCTGCTTTGCACAAAGTCCAGCTGTGAAACACTACGGAACGGCTGTGAAACACTATGTAGTTCGTCCGGCTGTGAAACACTATTTTGATTAAGAAATTCTTTGGCATCCATTTTATATATTAATTTTTTAAGTTTACTTATAAGTAAATTTATTTTAAATATTCCATATCCAAATATGGAACAGCTGCAGAGCAATATTGATAAGACTATAATATTTGTTATTACTGATGTTGTTTGATAGAGGATTGTTAGCATTTTTTAAGCATTACTTTAGCATTACTAAAGCATTACTTAAGCATTACTAAAGCATTACTTAAATAACACAATAATTTGTAGGTTGATCAGTTCTTAAAATTAATTTACTATGTTTCTTTTTTTTCAATTCTTCTTTAATTCTTTCTCTTTCTTCTAATGTAGGGATGACATCATTTTCTCTTAGACAGTTTTCAAAACTATCCCTGTCTTTAGTATAAAAAATACATAACCATTTTGTTTGTTCCCTAAGATCTTTTAAAACAGAATTATATCTTTGTGAAATAACCCATACACTTTGTTCAGCATGTCTACCTGAAAAAGCTAACTCTGATAACATGTCTCTTTTCTTTGTTAATTGTTTAGTTGCACTACAATCATCTATAATATATAGAGTAGGATATCCTGCATATTTATTAAAAAATATTCTTAATAGTTCTTGTAGTTTTTCTTCTCCATTACTAATAGGATTAACAATTATTAAATTCTTTGTTTTTGGATTTTTAACATCAGAGATCCATTCTCTATTTTTATATGCTTTATTCCATTGAATAGTTGGACATAGTATAATAATATATTTAAATACACCCCTATATTCTTTTTCTAAAAGATCTAAAACAAATTCTGTTTTTCCACATCCTGTTTGTCCACATATAATTGCACAGTGTGGATATTTAGGTAGTGTTATACAGCCGTTTCGTAGTTCCATTTTTTAATTTATTATTTAGTAATTTATATATTACACTATGGAACAGCTGCTCTGCACTAATACATAATTCCTTTAAATCTACCCTCTTCAAAATTAATTTGTGCATCTTGTATAACAAATAGATAAACATTTATTGTCTCATCCGATCCTGCGTCTTTTGATATTTGTATAGTTATACCTTCTGATGCATTTTCAATTCTTCTCCTGAACCATGTAGAGAGTTATCATCCGTTGAACGTAAATCTAACCATAATGCATAATTGGTTGTTAGATATTTTTCTAATGTTGTATAGGTAAAATTTAATTTTTTATTTGGAACTCCTTCTATTGTTATTTCTACTTTTGTTATTTCAGGATTAAAATAATGTTCTGTTGATGTTCTATCCGGATCTTCAAATAACATTAGAATACCTTTCATACTTCTAGCTGGAACATTTAGATTAATATTCCAAAGTGTATCAGATTTATTTTTTATTATTTTACTATGTCTAAGTATTCTATCATATAAAATAACCATCTTACCACTAAATCTATTTCTAATTATTCTAGCTAATTCAACATCAGAAACACTTTCAAATTCTAAACAAATATTCTTAATAACGTAAGAAGCATTTTTGTCAGTAGATTTAACTACTTTATTATAATCATTGAATGTAAGTTCATATCCAAGTCTATCTCCTAGACCAGCTTGATAAAAAGGCATATGTGATTCTAATAATTCAAAATCTAAAGGAATACAAAATCTATTTCCATATGCCTTTGCAATAGCTTCATCTTGTTTATCTGAGGAAGCATTACCAGTCCAACCTATGTCTTAACATGTTTATTTTACCAATTCCTTGGTATGCCATATTTTCACGTTCTGTAGGAGACTTCCATAAATCGATATAACAATGAAATATATCACTATCATCAATTGATATTACTTCATTTCCTGATATTCGTATTGTTGTTTTTTTAATTATTGATCTTCCTATATTTGGATATATTGTTGCATTTGCATCACTATCACTTTTGATTTCAATTTCAAATGCTAATCTTGTTGTTCCAGGAACAATAACATCATTACCACTTAGATTAGGAAATATTACTGACAATTGTTGATTTTGATCAATAGTTGAAGGATTATTGCTTATTACAACACTTTGACGAATACCTCTAATACCTTTAGGTTCTCTTATTCTTCTGTATGGGTTTAGTTTTTCTCCGTAAGCCGCCATTTTTTAGAGGGAAAAATGGAACTTTGTTCCAGCTGTGAAACATTTTTTTAATGTTTAAATGGCAGAAGTTATATGTTTTAGATGGTAATAAAGAATTTGAAACATATGACGAACTTGTTTTATGAAAGAAACCAAGAACCTATGAGGGAAATTAATACATTAATAAAAAAGGATAAATTCAACAGACCTGTGTTATATGTTTCAGATGGTAATAAAGAATACCCTATATCATATTATGAAACAAACGATTCTAATGAAATAAAATATTATTCATTTGACACACTTCAGAAGAAATATCGTATTGATTTTGTTCGAAGGGTTTTAGGAGTAGATGATTTTCAATCTTATTCTACAAGGGTTAGTCATGGTAGAAAAGAGTTTGCCCAATTAATAAATGAACGAGATAGGATTAATAATATAGAAAATAACATTAATACTATTGAAATGGTTGATTTACCTAGAGCAGCTGAAACTGTAGCAAATGCTGCTGAAACTGTAATGGAAACATCTTTTTCTGAAGAATCCGAAACTATGGTAAAAGAAGTTTATACTGGTGTAGATCAAGAAACTCAGACAACTATAGATAGAAGAGATATAGAAGGAGTCCTTAAAGCAATGACTACTATAAGAGAAGAACTTACATTTCAAGTAGCTGAACTTTCTAAAACAAACAAAAAAATAGAATATGAAAAAGAAAAATTAGAAAGGAGCTAAGGAAGATAATGATGAATTCCAAATAGAAAGACTCACTGAAAAAATAATAAATTTAGAGATAGAGAGAAGTGGAAAACTAGAAGCAATTGAGATTGGTAGAGACCAATTAAGAACTCAAATAAATAGAATAAAAGAGACAATACATAAAGTATTAAATGAAGATACAACATTAGCAGAAAGAATAAAAACTTTATTTAGAGAACAAGGGATTACAATTGTTAGTATTTTAACTGCTTTTGGAATGATTCTTGGTGTTATTGTTGAGACTTTTATTCCTGGTGGTGGTGAAACTGTAACACCTAAACCTCCTGGGAAAGGAGGAAATGTAAGAGATTGGATAAAAAAACAATTATCAAATATTGCTAAACTATTAGCAAAACTTGCAGGAAAAGCGGTAGAGGCATTACCTGGAATTATTGGAGCTATTGTAGGATGGTTATTAAAAACAACAGGAAATGTTGTTGCATGGTTTGGAAATAATTTATGGGCTTTGTTAATTTTAGTTATAGGAATGATTTATACAGCTGTTAGTGCTCCGCAGCCGGGTTTTACAACCATTAAAGAACATACTCGTAAATAAATAAAGCTAAAAGTCCTGCTGTAATACTTCCTATTATAATAGCTGTTTTATCATCTTCATGTTCATCCGTTGTTTCAATGAGATCACTAGGTTTTATTGGTTCACTAGGTTTTAATGGTTTACTAGGTTTTATTGGTTTACTACGGAACGGTTGTATAACACTAGTTCGGACTTCGTCCGTAGGTTCTGGTAAAGATTTTTTTGTTGGTGTACCACTTATATCTGTGGGTTGTGTAGTAGTAGGGACAGGTTGATTATTTATTTCATTATTTATTCCAAGTGTTTGAATTTCTGTTGCAATTACAATTTCATTATTATAATCTTGTATTGTTCCAATTTGTAATTCCATATCACTAGGAGACATATATAATCCTATTCCATAAACATAATCAACTTTACTTCTTGCATATTTTAATGTGTTTTCATAATTTGATATTTGACTAGGTAAATCTATAGGACTGGTTATAACATTTTCAATGTTAACTAAAAATTGTTTTTGAGTATCAAATGCCTTTCCTGTTCCTCAAATACTTGTTTTAGTTTGAGATTGTGCTCTAAGAATAGCCCAACAATATGTTCTTATAGACTCATTAATTCTTTCAACTCCTGCTTGTGTAAAACCTTTTGACTCATCAAGAATAAAAGTTGTCCACATGTTTTTAAATTCATCTGGTTGTTGGATATAATCAATAGAAATGTTTTTTGTATAAGACTTACCTTTAACAGGACCTCCAGGTCCAAAAATAAATCTATATAGTCTAAAAACAGATAAATCAAAAACATAAAGAAAATTATCCTTAAAATAAGTTTTTTTCCAAACATTTAAATCTTTTGTATATACATAACCAAGACCACCACCATCTTCTTTATGTCTCCAATCTGTATTAGGATCTACATTAAACTCATTACATACTCTTTCATAAGCTTCTCTATCATAATTATTTTTAAAAGCATTCCAACTTTTATCTTGTGGAAGAGGAATAGATAATTCTTTTAATATTCTTCTTGTTTGATAGTAAATATGGAATAAGAATAAAGAACCTGTTAATCCTCCTACCTCTATATGATTTTTTAAATCAACTCCACAACCTGTAGTTGAACACCAAATAGCAAAGTTTAATTGATTCTGCCAAAATAACATCCAATCACTTTCCCACCTTTCTACTATTTCTTGTGATGTAACTTTAGGTAATAAATATTTTTCAAATATATTAGGGAAATTTGCATTAAAACTTTTCATTCCGTTTCCATCTGATGAAATTATTATTTCTTGTTTTATAATGTTAATATTCTTTTTTTTAAACACTCCTCCATGTAAATAATTAACATCCTCATTATATTTAAAAGCTTCAGGGATCATTTTTTATCGGTAAAAAATGTATCATATAATTTCTAATATTGATAAACCTATACACTTACAACAATATATAGATAATAAACATGGAGATAAGAAAATTAGATTAAAAAGTTTTAATTATACTATAGGATGGTATAATATAGAAAATATTCAAATAATGGGTTTTTCAAATTCTCCACTCAAACATTTAAAAAAAAGAGATGTAGGTGATTTAGAATCAATAATAAAAGCATTTAAAAATCAGATAGAATTGCATGAAGAAAATTTAAAACTAACAGAGAATGAGGAAATGAAAAAGAGAATAAGAGAGGAAATAAAAAGAATTAAAAAGACAGAAAGAGAATTTATAGAATATAGTAATGAAAAGTTAGAAAGAGAAAGAATGGAAGAGTTAGAAAGAGAAAGAGAAAGAATAGAAGAGTTAAAAAAAATAGAAAAAATGAAAGGGTTAGAAAGAATAGAAAAAATAGAAGAGTTTGTAAGAGAAAGAGAAAGAGAAATAATGGAAGAGTTAGAAAGAGCAAGATTAGAAGAGTTTGTAAGAGAAAGAGAAAGAGAAAGAATAGAAGAGTTTGAAAGAGAAATGGAAAAAGAAATAGGAAGAGTAATGGAAAAAGAAATAAAAAGAGAAATGGAAACAGAAGAGTTTGAAAGAGAAATAATAAGATTAGAAAGAGAAAGAGAAAAAATTGAAAAAGAGAAAATAAAAGCTAATATTATTAGTAATTATAAACAATTATATATTCACCTTGAACAAATAAATAGTACTTATAATTTTCATAATGGAGCACCTAGTAAAATCTTAGGAGTTGTTCCTGTTGAAAATAAATCATTTGGAGATATTGTTAATATTATTTTTGATAATTCAGAGTATAAAAAATTAACTATAGGAAATATTTCTGAATTAACTATAAGTGTTTGTGATGAATGGGGGAAAAAAAATAAATAATCATGGATTACCAATGAGTTGTGTTTTAGAAATCATATAGGGAACTGCTGGAACTTTGTTCCACTAAATTATATAAAATTTATTTTTTATCAATAAAAATGAATCATATAATTTCTAATATTAATGAACCTATAAACCTACAACAATATATAGATAATAAACATGGAGATAAGAAAATTGGATTGAGAGGTTTTACTTATACTATGGGCTGGTATAATTTAATTGGACAATGGATTGATACTAACATTCGTAAATCCCCACCACCCAAAAAAATAATTTCAGATGGTTTTTATAATTTTCAACAAATAGTTGATGTATTTAAAAATTTTGACAACAGAATAACATTAACTGTTGATGAAAAAAATGGTATTGCTTGTTTAAAAGCAGAAGAATACCCAACAATAAGTTCAGTTAGTGATATAACCTATGGATTAATATTAACCAAAGAATTAAGAAAAATGTTAGGATTTAAAGAGAGTCATTATTTGGAAAATTCACCTCTTCTTAACCTCCCATGCTATGGTGAACAATCAATAGATTTAGTTCCTTATAAACAATTATATGTTCATCTTGAACAAATAAATAGTTATTACAATTTCTTTGATGGTGCACCTAGTAATATTCTTGGTGTTATTCCTGTTGAGAGTAATCAATTTGGAGATATTGTTAATATAAACTTTAGTAATCCAGAGTATAAAAAATTAACTATGGGAGATATTTTTGAATTAAATATAAGTGTTCGTGATGAAAAAAGACAAAAAATAGATAATCATGGATTATCAATGAGTTGTGTTTTAGAAATCATCTAGGGAACTGCTGGAACTTTGTTCCACTAAATTATATAAAATTTATTTTTTATCAATAAAAATGAATATATTCGGTTCTAAAAAGTATATACTAGATAATAGTAAAATAGATTCATATTTTAATAATTTAAACTCAAATTTAGAAAGTAAATTATTTAATAATTTAAAGTCAAATTTAGATAGAGAATTACTTGACACTTTAACAAAATTAGACCTTGTGGTAAAAAGAATAGAGGAATCCTTAAAAAACATTACAATAAGTGCTGAAATAAAAGGTTCTTTATTTAAAGGTAAGGTGTTTTCATTTGGAAATGCCGGTAGAGAAAAAGATGTTGGTTATGTTGTGATAAGGCGTGGTTATATTATTGGTATTGGTCTGTCGAGTAAAAGGGCAAGTGGTGAAGTGCGAGTTGGTGTGTTGGTTGATGGAGAGCGTTTAAGTGGGTGTGATATTACTTTACAAACATCAACAGCAAACATGATAATTTTGAACGCCCTTTTTTAGTTGAGGCTGGAAGTGTTATTAATTTTGTTAGTCTGGTGGATAATGGAACTGCAGTTAATACTGTTGCCTCATTATTGTTTGAATTCAAATAATATATTTAAAAATGAAGCAACCAACGGCCCCAAATTTATACCCTGATTTAAATAGTAAAATACTAGATTCACAACCGGACTCTGTCCGTAGTGCAGAGCAGCCGGAAGTAGAACTTCGTGAACCAAGTCAAAATTATAGATTGCAAAAAATCTCAGAGATTGAAAAAATATTAATTAATGAGAGAGATACTCGTAAAGCATTATATAAAAAAATATAAAAGAGGAATAAATATAACAGATGGAGTAGACACAGCTTTTATGTCTGCTAGTATAATTATAGGAAACTATTGGTTTAATTGTTCCTATTCTACTTCCGTTAGAAATTGTCGCTCTTGTATGTGGAGGAGTTGGAGCCTCTATAAAAATTGTTAGACTTAGATTTATGAATAAAATTAAAAAACATGATAATATTAAAACTATTGCTAACAGTAAATTAAATAGTATAAAAAATTTAATCTCTAAAGCTTTAACAGATGGAGAGATATCTGAACAAGAATTTAAACTTATATTAGATGAATTAGAAAAATATAATAAACTTAAACAATTAACAAAAAACTCTGCGGTTCCAAAAAACTATTCAAAAGAAGAAAGGCAAAAATTAATAGAACAGGGAAGACAAGAAGCAATGGAGATAATATCCAAAAATATAAAAACTGTATAATATTGAATTTTTATAATACGTTAGAAAACCCTCCTCCTCCATATTCAGAGTAAGGATTAATGTAAAAAAATGGTTTAAGAAAAAACACCAATTTTCTTTATTTTTTTCATTGTTGTTTTTTTTAAATTTTACATTAATGTGATTTTTTTGATTTTACATTAGTGTGATTTTTTTTGATTTTTTTAACTAATAGTAGTATAGGTATTGAGAGTGTATGCTTTTTGGGGGTTTTACACATGATAAGCCAGACGCGTGGTAGCGCGTCTGGATTTTGAAGTGTGTTAGACCCGCAGTGAGCTAGACACTCTCAATACCTATACTACTTAGATAGAGTCAAACATTTAAATAGATCAACCTAACATACAAACAGTTTCATTTATCTTTTAATTGCATGTCAATGAAATTCTTCAGAAGAAATATTGCGTCAACTGCACTATGATTTGCTTTAAATCCAAACTGAGCGTTCGTTAGTATATTGTATTTCTCAATACATTTTTTAAGCCGCTGGTTTATACATACGGTAAAAAGCTTCCCGAAACAGCTGACTAGTGTAATACCTCTATAATTATTAGGATTACAAGGATCACCCTTTTTGTAAACCGGTGTCACAACTCCTTTAGACCAAGATTTAAGAAATGATTGTTTACTCAATATATAATTAAATAAAAGCGTTAACGGCTCAATCAACATATATAATATATCATAATAATAAATAAATATAATCATAGTATGACCTTAAAACTCAGATTAATGAGCGAAAAAAATCCGAAACAGTATTGGAAATTTCTTAATAAATTGAAGCCTAAACAACGGATAAAGTATCCCCGCCAATACAGGAATTCTATTCGTACTTTAGGAACATAAATACTAATACAATAACTGATAATAGATTCGATTACATAAACCCTGCAAATGTTAATGACCCAAACCCAGACGGTCTATTGAATTTTTAAATAACCGAGCATGAAATTAGTAAATGCATACCCAAGTTAAAAAAGCTCTTAATCACCGAGTCCTTTTGACAATATAATAAATGAATACATTAAATCAACAAAATATACTGACGCCATTTTATTGTAAGCTTTTCAAATGTGTGTTTGATACTGGCATCATACCAAGTTTGCAGCTTTTGTAAAGCTTGTGTATTCCACACAAAGCAGTACACTTTTTTATCGATTCTTTTCTCTATAGCGCTGTTAATTTGCACGGGAAAAGCAATAACCACGAAAATGGGGTGTTTGGCGACCTATATTTTTTTAACATGTTTTAGCCCTACACTTGAAACTCAATCTTTCATCTTGAAAATTGTATGAAATGGCGATTAATCGTTTGAGACAACGTTTAAGCGTTGAAGAAATGAATAGGGGGGTTGAGGTGCTTGAAGCAGGAGCGTCCCAACGTCACGTTGCACGTCATCTTGGCGTGTCACCGAGCGTTTTAGCGAGAATTTGGAATCGCTTTCAAACGCAAGGGAATGTTGTTCACAGACATGGGGGAGGTCGTCAGAGGGCTACCACGAATGCAGTCGACCGTTTTTTGTGTTTCAAGCACGACGCCACCTCTTTATGAATGCTACAACCCTCCAGAATGAGGTCCAGAATGCAACAGAAGTTCGGGTTTCGACTTAAACCATTCGGAAACGACTCCATGATGTTGGCATAAGGGCTGGACGACCTGTCGTTCGCGTTCCAATGACGCACAATCACATCAAGGCACGTCTACAATGGGCCAGAGATCACATAACATTGACCTTAAACAACTGGACTCAGTACTTTTCACTGATGAGTCAAGGTTTTGTATTGACTTTACAGACAGGCGTGCCCTGGTGTGGAGAACGACCAACGAACTGTTTGCACCAGTATGCATAGCTAATCATGATCGTTATGGTGGGGGCTCGATTATGGTTTGGACAGGGGTCAGCATGAAGGGGAAGACCGATCTGCACATCGTCGACAACGGCACACTGACGGCTCATCGATACGTCGATAAGGTCTTGGATGTATACGTGCTTCCATACGCTGGTGCAGTGGGTCCAAGTTTCGTTTAATGTACGACAATGCCAGACCTCACAGAGCCAGAGTGACAAATGAGTATCTTGAAAATGAAACGATTGTCAGGATGGACTGGCCTGCAAGATCTCCAGACCTAAACCCAATTGAACATGTCTGGGGCATTCTTCAGAGAGCGATTTCAGCTCGCCCTTTTAAGCCAACCACCATCCAGGTGCTTAGACAGGCCCTCTTAGAGGAGTGGGTTCGAATCCCACAAGACGCCATACACGAGCTTATCAGTAGCATGATGAGACGGTGTCAGGCCGTAATCAACGCAAATGGGCACCACACTCGTTATTGACAACATCTTTACACTTTTGGCTCACTTTCAAATTCATTCCACATGTACCACCCATGCACAAAAACCTAAAAAGCCACCCTTATCCAGATTACACCGTTGTCACGCTTCTGTGATTAATCAGAACATAACAAAACAACAAATTAATACACATTAATATCAGAATATCACTTTGAACTAATTAATTGTTGTATGCCCATAAAAATATATATAATCGAATAAGTGATCCTTAGCAAATGTTGAGTAGTACATTTACGTTGCATTCATTATTTGAAATTCTTAAAAAAAATAAAGATAAAATTATTAACTGCATTTAATGACTTTCAACAAAGTGTGTAGAACAGGATTATGGTATAAAATAATTAAAAGCTCAATAAGAGGAAAATGTTTTAACATTATCTTTAATATGTATCAAAATATCAAATCTTGTACATCATTTAATGGCGAGATTTCAACCAACTTTGTTTCAGAAATCGGTGTTAGACTGTGAAAAACAATTCCCCCTCTTGTTCTCTATATTTCTCAATGATCTAAAATCAAATTTGTTACGTAACGGTGCTAGAGGTATGGAACTCAAAAACCCAAATGAATTTACATAATGGCTTAAACTGTTGGCCTTGCTCTGCGCTGATGACACCGTTATTTTGTTTGATAATCCTGATAATTTCCAAAATAGTTTAGATATATTTCACAGATATTGCAATAATTGGTATTTAAAATCAATGTTAACCAATCTAAAAGAGTAATATTTGGGCCCCGAACAACTAGTTCATATAACTTCAAAATTGGGGAACAGGAACTTGAAATAAAAGACAGATATCATTACCTTGGTGTGACCTTCTCGAGTAATGGATCTTTTCCTAATGCACGATAACATCTCGCTGAGAAGGCAAAAAAGCAATGCATGTTCTATTTACTTAAACCAACAACGCTGACATTCCTAAATTAACTAAACTAAGGAAGTCCACCCTATATCTTTTATATATGGAGAGATCGGCCGATACCCCATCTCTATTATTATAAGAAATGGGAAGCATGATATCCTACTGAAATTGTCTTATCATGAGTAAGGATAGTAAAATAGTTTTGCAAATTTATAATTATATGGTAAATCAAACAGAAAGTACCTTAAAATGGCCTAATAAAATTTTAAAAAATTCTAAATACAGTGGGTAGACCAGACCTTTGTCAAAACCAGTTTCAAATCAATCACAAAATATACATAAACAAGTTAAAAAACATTAATTTCCCAATTTAAACAAAGCTGGCATGAACAATTGCAAGAATCTTATAAAGGAAAGAATATCAAAGTTTTAAAGAAACTCGCGACTTATAAAAGTATTAAAGAAAACATACTACTTGCCTTAAGTTCAGAACTGCAAACCATCATCTCCCAATTGAAACAGGACGTTATGATGGTACGCCCTTAAATGACAGGATATGCCCCTATGTGAATTGAGCTGTGTCGGATCCGAACATTACCTGTTGACACGCCCTTACTTTCAGACTGAAAGACAGAAATACCTTGGCATACTTCAACCTATTTACAGGTCTATAAAATCAGTATTAGGATTAACATCTCTGAAGAAACTTGAACAAGTAAGTAAGTTTATAAATGCAATAATGAGTAAATTCAGCGCTATAACTACTACCTAGAACCCCGATGCCTCAGATATTACTAAAATCCTATATTTTGTAAAAAAACAAACAAAAAAAAACTGATGTAGCCAATATAATTTACTTAATTTCACATGGCATTTAAAGATACTTACCGAATCTAGTACATCCTTGAAAAGCAACATATACACGTGGCCCTCTCAGTAATAAACACGAGATCACGCTTGGCCGATCGTCGCACGATAACCGTTTTACCGTTTCAATGCAAACGTTATGCCATCTAGCAAAGGAAAATTAATGTAGATCTTCAAATTTAAACTTGCTATTGTAATTTGGAAATTAAGTGTTGACTTTCATCATTATTATTGTGAACGAGTTTTAACCATTGTTTATCTTTGAAATTGCAATTTGAAATCGAAGTGTTTTCTTGCCATTATTGGCTTTTAACATCAATATTGTAAACGATATAAATATATGTATGACATTGAATCTCTACCCCACATCGCATTTCGTTTCATTGTGACTGGACTGTATATATAAAGAAATTAATTAAGTCAGAATACTTTGATGATATATTTTGTGAATAAATGAAAT
>CM037777.1:89711815-89761815 GCA_021229015.1 Solen grandis
ATCTGTGAAGAGATCCCTTTAATTGCTTGAATCAATTTTCGGAACCATTTTTTTTCTTATTTGATTTAGTTCCATGGATGGTTTCCTAAAAAGGGATATTGGGGAAAGAACTCAGCCCCCTTCTTATCCAAGTTTTCAACCAAATGCAACCATGACGCCCACTTTGAAATCAAAATTTTGTTCAAAACATCTTTCTTAAGAGAAATGATGACGTGATATGAAACCACGTGTAAGGATGTGTATAAGACAATGAATTGAAGGGAATGTACATAATAGCAAAAGGCCTTCTCTTCAAATGCAAAAAAAAATTTTGTTTTTCAGTTTACTTTCTCCGGGACTCAAGTGGGGGGAAACAAATAATACCAAGAACAGCTAACTTTTAACCGGGAACAAGAGCAGAAATGGTTAAAATTATGTAAAATCAAAGTAAAACCTTCAAATATATGTGAATACTTTTTTTTTCCAATCCTTTTACTACTCCTGTTTGCTTGCTTATTTAACATACCAACGACAGTACATAAGTCATTTGAGGAAATTTACTTGCACCATGCATTTGCTTGAAATATAAATATGAAAGAAAACATTGTTCAGTAAATACAAATGTTTATAATTTGTTTAGCTATTTTTTGTTTAAAAAGGCGTTTAAAGCAGATTTTTTACGAAAAATTCATATTGAGAACTCCTCTCTTGAATGATTAATTATATATAGGCCCATACAAGCTGAAGTTATCAACATTTTCCCTTCGAAAATTTCATGCTTTAAACGACCAACGAGAAAAGACAAATGGTATGATAACATACCCAGGTTTTATTTTAGAATAAGTTATTAAGATTTACACTGCCGATTTCAAACATAAAGCAAATGGGGAAAATGCGATCTATTCAACATGTTTCCCCCACCCTGTCTTCTCGGGTCTTTCCGTAATTGAACATCAAAGTGAAGGCGAACAATTCATGCAAAAAATAATGTAGTATTTTCAAGGAAATTATTTTTAAAAAAATTATAAAGTACTGAAATACGATGGGAAAGTTAATGTCAAATCAACTTCCTTTTATCCTAGCGGTTCATAAGAGGGAAGTTTAAAGTCACTAGTCCCAGAATAGCTAACCAGTTGTAAAAGTACATTTTTGTACTTAAAGGGTTACTATTGTTTGATTTTGGAGGCACTTTTAACCGATGACTGGGCCCCACGCGGGCCCTTTAACTTCGTGGATTCTTGACCCCATCTTCATTTTCTGATGTGCTGTGTTCTACGATATTAGAGGTCTGGGCAGCAGGACTCACTTGTTCGATCAAGGATTGGTTAACAGCATCCGCTTCCTCTGTAAGTGATTCAATCTCCATTGTAAGTAAAATTGGGGTTTTTTCCCTCTTTTTCTTGCATTTACCAAATAAGGAAGTCCTACAACTAAGGCCAATAAAAACCCAGTGACACTCGTACAACAAAAACAGCAGCGATTGAAACAATCCTCAGCGAAGAACTTCCTTCTTCATTGCTGCGTCTGAAATTCATTATGATGATGATTAAATGCATGATTAATGTAGTGACACACTCTTACATATTGTCGATCATATCACACTATCTAACAAATTATTTTCAAATAATCTGTCTCTTTCTGGCTACCTACAAAAATAAATGAATAAATTTAAATACTTTTCTTTCGCATATACACATTTTAAATGAAAAAATATCTTCAGTACAAAAAATGTGAAAACCGTATAGGGTTATATAAAACTCTGACGGGAAAAAAGAGTGGAACATATTCCATTTCCCAGATACAAACCCTTATATTAGCAAAACAATCGTATCATCCTTTTCTCTCCGCTTGTAAATATTGTATATCATTTAGTAAATCAACTTTTAAATCATCAAATGATAAAAACAAAATAAAACAATTGAAAAAATAGGGGAATACATTCTTTAAATATAGTATACGTAAATATCCCTTAACCGCCAACCTGCCTAAGATAAAAATTCCAAAATTAATTATACCTTTCTAAATATGTCGACCCTCAAAACCCCAAATCGCAACAAATCAAATTTTTAAAAAGGTGATTGTATGGATTTATTTAACTGTTCATTGTCTAAATTTCTTATTTTTACCGGTGCTATGGTTATGATAACATATTTCTCAACTGAAGGTTTGGGTGAATCTCAAACTTCAACAAAAAAAAAAAACAATATCGTCCCTATATCATCAACAACAACATTAGATGAAACAGTTCATTTGAGCGAGGGGTTAGAGCATGCGCTCGTGACCCGAATTCCCGGCTGCTATCTATCAAGATTGTTGATATTGTTTACAAATATTCAGTGCAATAAATTTCAATAGTATTCTTCATCATCACGCTATGTTCTTTGACTGTAAGATAAGGCCCAAATAAACCTGCGGGAATTGGTAAGTACTGTTATTGATATAATTTTTTGGGGCTGGGATTAAAAATACAAACAATAAGTCGTTTATTATAACATATTTTTTTAAATCAGTAAGAATACGAACCATTTTGAGAAAGTCACCAAAAAAAAACTGATGATTAGCAAAATATCATTGATTAAATAGATCTATTAGTTATTTATTCTTAAATCCGAAATGAAATTTAGTAAATCATTGCTTGTAATAACATATACTTTTTCTGACACGTAAAAATAAATTAAGGTATCCCATTGTATATTTTCCTCATTTAATATTTTTTCAGGGTATCATTGCCTTTTAAGTTTAAAGTTTAAGATTTTAAACCCTTGAATTACAATGTTTTCAAGAATAATGTTTGGAATAAAAGGAAAAAAACTTTAAATGAAATCTTATCTTATTTATAAAGAACCATCTTTATTACTATAATGGGGGGGCGCCACCTTGCTTAAAGCACGACCAACAGATGGTTTTTAGACCCAAGGGTAAATAAAAGAACTATTACAAAACCTTTCTTTAAAAGTCCCTTTACTTTTTTTACAAACTTGTCGTTTGTAATGGCAGTTTGGGGGCCACTTGTTGAACAAACGAAACAGTTCTTGCAGTTGTGGGTCGATCCATCATTAAATGTACCATCGGAAATCCCGACATTGCAGGTCTTCCCCCCCTTGTGCATTGCGTTTTCTTCAGTACCTGGCGGACACATAGCGAAACCAAAACAAAACAATCCCGGTACCACCCTTGAGCTGGCTAGGAACTGGCAGAGGGACATCTGGCCGGATCTGGCGTCCTTTTCTCAGTAACTGTTTGAGAAAAAAACAACATTGTAAATAGTTTGTGAGGCAGGCAATATGCAGAAAACCAGAGGAAGCCCATATTTATTTTTTATGCCCTGCATCGATTGATCGGGGCCCATATTGTGTTTGGTCTGTCTGTTGGTCGTTTGTTTGCACAAAATTTTTAAATCTTGACCAAACTTGGAGGTCCTTCAAACCTACAGTTTCCAATCTTCACAAATAACATGCACCTTGTAAGCTCAAACCCACCAGCCAACTTGGGAGGTCACAGGACAAAGTTCAAGGCACCATGACACAATACAGCAAATATTAATCTTAGCCATATTATGAAAATGGTTCCTTTCAATTATTTAACCCTGGCCATAGAATGAAAGTGCTCCCATCCAAAGCTTTCAACTTTACAGTGTATTCCCCTAATGAACACTATCCAAACACCCACTTCCCAGATCACAGGACCGAAAGTCAATGTAAGGGACCAATACAGCTGATATAACCCTTAGCCTATTATGAATAGGGCCTTGCCCAATCATGGAAAGCCTGGTGACTTATTATTATTATTATTTTAAATGTTATTTATTTATTTATTTATTTATTTATTATAATTAAATTGCTTTTCCTACATATTTTCCACTCACAAAACATAAAAAGCAAAAGTAAAGTAAAAATTTCATATTAAAATTCATCATTTTACATCCGTTTCTCGGTTTCTATAAAAGCCTCAAGGAGTGACACCCGCCATTGTGTTCGCAACGTTTCGCAGAGAAAATCCCTTGTATGGAATGCAGTAATTGCTTTATCCAGTTTTTTGGGTTTATCCCGACCTTTCCGAATTCAGTCTTTATTTAGTTTTGGACGGAAGGTTACACACCTTTCTCAAACAATGTTGGGCAACCCAGTCTTGATGACAAGTGGGAAGTTGTGACGTCACAGTCTCTATTTTTTTTGGGGGGAAAGTTTCTCTTATATAAAATGATGAATCGTCCCTTTTTTAATGAGGGAACCTAAGCGGTAGCCTGTGCAGACCGCCCTCAGGGATTTGGATTTAGAAAAAAAAAACAACAGTCTTTACAAACCGAAATGGTGAAAGGCAAACTAAAAAATGGTAGATGGAAATAATACAATTATCTAGATAAATTATACGAGACTATCATGAAATGTTACCGTATAAATTGAATATAAAAGAGGATAATTATACATGGGAGAGACCCTTAAAAAGTCTAAAAGTATCAACCGTATAAAAATATATATAAAAGCTATTAGGATGGATGCAGGCACGAGGCAGTTTTTAAAAAAAGCAATCGGAAGATTAGGGGATGGGTTTCCCCTTGCATGTCAAAAAAACGCGAGTGATTTTTTTCCGTTGTTAAAATGCGCCCAGAAGAAACGGAACCAAGAACGAAATAAAGCTGGATCAGTTTTTCAAAGGGAAATTTTTCGTGTGACAACGTTCGAAAACAATGGCGGGTGTCACTCCTTTGAGGCTTTATAGAATACCGAAAAGAAAGAAAAATGATAATTTTTAATACGAAATGTTTTCCTTTACTTTTGCTTTTTATTTTTTTGTGGGTTAAAAAAAAGTGAAAAACAAATAAATAAAAAATAAAAATAAAATAAAAATAAGTCACCAACTCCTATGCTATCAATAACCCCAAACTTCACAGGTACATGCAATTGATAAACACACCCCCGCCAGACCCCCTTGAATTTTTATCATGTTATCAGAAATTATGAACATTATATTTTATTTAAAACGTTTTTTCCTAATCTCCCCACCGGTTTTATAGATTCATTTTCATGACACGTAAAACAACAACAACAACAAACTGTTTCATCATAATCATACGTAAAAAATAAAGTTTCCCCCCCCCCCCCCCCCCCCCTGTAATGACGCATGAATCCCTGTTTTAATGTCAATGACTGAATATCAATTAAACAAGGTATATAACGATGTAGTGCTGTGTAGATTACATTCTAAAATTAATTTAAAAAGAAAAACAACAGAAAGCTACGATATCCTATCTTTATAACATGTATTTATTAAAAACGCCTTTTTAAATTTTCATTGAACTATTTTAAGTTTTTATCAAATGTAACCGTGTGTAATTTGTTCAGTTTAAACCTAACTGTTTTTCGTTATTTTTGTTCTTTGGATATTTTTGCTTTTATGTGCTCACGTGAAAAAGACCCGGCCTGTTTGAAGACGTCAGAAAAGCTTTTGAATTCTGAAGGACGGATAATTGTCGATTCGTTTTGTTGGTTTGTATCTTAAAAACCTCGTCGAATACCCACGGCCGTCGATAGATCATCTACAGGCCAGGGATATTACGGCTGAAATTTTTTTCGTTTTAGAGTGTGTCAAATTACGTCATTTCATTGATCCTAGACATATTCAGCATGTTGCTGGATTGCCGCACCCCGTTTTAAAACCAATCACAAAGGCTGTAATACAGCTGCATGGCGCAGTCATCTCTTTTAATTGTTTACATGACTTTCAAGCCTCCACGTCGTAGTGCGTTGCGTAGTGCGTCGTTTTCAATGGTCGATAATTTAATCAATAACTATTATATTCGCCACAGTATCTTAGTAAGAACAGCTTTTTAAAACATTATATAATATCATTTTTATCAAATGTGTGATTTAAGTTATTGGTTAAAGATATGCTATAAGATAGCTATGCATAAGAAGTAAATATCGTTATTCCGGTGTATTTCGGTATTTTTAATACACCCCACACTCAAGGGGTTCGACACAAAGGGGGGGGGGTCAATATATATGAAATACATGGGATACTGCTCAAGATCGGCCTAGATTCACTCATACCCAGAAAAAAAGCTAATATTTCACTCATTTATTAAATTCCTTTGCACCTATGCGTGTTATGCAATAAGTCTAGGCCCGGATCCAGAATTTTTCAACTTGGGAGCTAAAGTTGTCGTGTTAGGAGAGTATGAGCATCCTCCCCCGGAAAAAATGATTATAGGATGACGGAGATGTATTCTAGGGGGTATATGGTAGCTTTTTTATAGTTCGTATATGATTTATATATTAAAATCTAAGCCTTAGACTAAATAGTTTCTATTGCTTGGGGTTGAAATTTTACTAAGCGTATATTTTCCTTTATTTTTTTATGTTTTTTTGCCCCTAAAATCAATTTCAATGCACCTTAGGCAGTTAACTAACCATCGTCCTTGGGAAGGACCAGTACTAGACTCACAACCTTCGTAAATATTTCTCGCAGACAAAAATCAGAGATGGTTACCGGGGCTCGAACTCACATCCCTCTAAACTAATATATCTAGATCCTTCTATATAATTTATATTACCAGTAAATATGAATTTTATGGTACTGGTTGCAAAGCTATGTTGCGATTTCTAGTACAGCTGGGGGACTTTTAAGGCTAATCAAATCTCATTAAAAATAAAAAATAAATTTAAAAAAAGATTGAATATGAAAATGAAAGTGACTGAGAAGGTTGTTATTTTCTTTGCACAATACAGTATTGCATTATATTTTTGGGCTCTATTAAAAAACATAAATTGGTTACGTTCTATTAAATTTATTAACATTGACATGTCTGTTATTATCCAATTTTTTCTATGTTCACCGTATAATCTGTTAGAGGGAGGGAAAGAGAGAGCACTAAAGTCATCCATAAAATCATAAAATGAATGTAAGGATTTTTTTGAAAGCAGTTCTAAAGAGTATATAATATTGAGTTTGATTTGATCCTCGTTTTATTAATTTTACTTAATATGCACAATAAATGCGACTTAAAATTTATACTAATCGCTATCCAGTAATTAATTGAGGTCTGTGATATGCAAACTAGCGTTTGACTGATTCAAATTAGAGCAGACACAATGACGTTGCCAAGGGACAGCTGAGATAAGTATGACAGCGGATTGTTCGCACAGCAGGGTCGGCCTTGGTGACTGGTCCATTTAGCTAACTTTTATTTCAGTGAGAGGCTCACAATGGTATTTCACTAATACCACAAGCATTTATCCAATCAATGCAATTTTAAGCCCCCAATAACCGTTGATCTAATTTCATTTCAATCAAGAGCCATTTTGAGAATCACGTGACCATTCATGTAACTATGAAGTCATAACGTATTTATTAATTTTATTTTACTGTTACATTTTATTCACAATATTAGAATTCCCACACTGAGCATCTGTATGAAAGATTCAATTTTCAACAGATACTTTTACACATGTTGTTTTCTGGTAAAGTTTGTTGTTTATTGGCTAAATATGGAATGGAAGGTGGCATTTGCTTAGAATTTGCTTGCATCTTATGCCTCATGTCCTTTCATTTTTGAAATTCTTCACTGGGTTTGGGCTATAGCTCTATCTGATTGAAAATATGATAGTAAATACAGTTCCAATTAATTGTTTCAAATAGTATAGCCAAGCTAACTGTGCAAGATAATATGGGAATTATTTTTTCATGATATCATCTTGTGTTGGCATACCATTTTTAAGAATGACGTAAAGAACTAACTACCCATATGATATCCAATCAAGACCATGATTACACATCAGTTAATTTGCAATTGTGAAAAAAAACTTTACTGTTGTTATGTGACATCAAAAAGATTCTAGATTGTCCAGTAGTAGGATGCATAAATCTGGATCACAAGATTGTGGTTCGAATATTTGTCGGGTCGCATCTTAATTGTTGTTCGCCTCCATCCAGGGTACATGCAAGGATATTCAGGTCATGCATATGACTTCTTAGAGCAACATGTCTCGGCTGATTTATGAATAAACCCAATGATTAGGATGTGAACATTTAAAGTCAGCTCAATGACACTTAAACTTGAAAGTAGACTATAACTTCTACATCTTAATGGAGATTTTATGGTTTTAAAATTCGGGACGAATAGATATTGGAGATATATAGATATTGATCTCTCTCTCAGACCTCAACAAATTATGGATTATAGAAGTTCTGTTTTTTTTCAGGGGTTTCTCTAAGTCTCCATGACTTAGGGTCTTAGCAAGCTCCAGAAGGTGGATATACTTACTTCACTTTAAAACCAACATGTGTATAAAAGTGACACTCATTATTCATGTCTTTATAACCCCGCCTAATGTGTAGGAGTCACCTTGTGTCGGTCGGTCGGTTGGTTGGTCTGTCGGTCCATTTGGATTTTATTGTCCGGAGCAAAACTTGGAAACTATTCAAGGTATTGTCTTGAAACTTAAAATATAGACAGATGGCGACTAGGGGAAATGCAACGGCCAAGAACTGTAACTCAACCTGGTCCTATATTTGAAGTATCTCCATTTGTGTGTGTTTTTTGTTGTTGTTTTTTTCTTGTCTGGAATCTAACTTGAAATTTATACATTATAGACAGACGACGACTAGGAGAAGTGTAGTATCCAAGAACTGTAACTCTATCTGGTATATCTTTAGTCATCTCCCCTTGTTTAATTTTGTACAAGGTATGAACTTGAAACTTAAAATATAGACAGATGGCTACATGGAGAAATGCAGTGTCCAAGAACTCTAATTGGTCCAAGTTTTTAAATATTTTCCATTGTTGTCTAATCTATCTTTGTTTAAACTAAATAAAAGTTTGTTTGGAGCTATTTTGCTTCCTGATGATTTTTGAATACATCACACTACAGCGTTTTACAAGGACTGGAAAGGTCACAATGTTCAACAGCAGGTATCAAGTTTCAACGACAATTTGATTGCGTGTTGTGTTTGGTTGGTGTACCATACAGTAAATAATCAGCATATTAATTTGTTAGAAATAATGGTTAATATCGGCAAAGATGGCAAGGCCCTTGGATTTGCTCTGTAGCATCAAACATTTATGACGAATTTTTTAACACACACACACTTATCAAAATGTTTAAGGTGGTATATCTTTTATCCATAAACAGCTTAGATATTATTACTAAAGAAGAACAGGATTTATAATTCACCTCTCATGTGTTTTTTTTTTTTTTTTTTTTTTTTTTGGTGGGTTTTTTTATCGCACGCAGTCTTCTAGCGCGTTCAGTGAGCGTCTAGTTTTGTAGAGTTTATTCTGGTTTATCGGGTTTAACAAACTGAATGTATTAAATGAATGTACATGTAATGGTTATCATCACATCATCTCATGTGAATGTTCCTCCCTTTTTTATTTTAACATTTGCAGCATAACAGTCACAGTGAGAGATCCGTGAGTGAGTGAGTGAGTGAGTAAGACGATTGCAGGAAAACATTGTATTTTTATGTAATGTGCTTGTAAATTATTGTTTATTGTTTTCTTTGTTATCATTCTCAAGATTTTTATTTGTAATGACCACCAGAATTGTTTGATCTCATGATTAGCTATTATTTAATGAAGACATCATATTTGGTCTGAATTCGTTCTCATTGCTTAATATTGTTCTGTTTTTACTTGCGGATGTGAAGCCTGTGTTTTTGACGTGTAATTTTATAAGTGAATTAATTGATAGAAACGAGCAGTGTCTTGTTTTGACTCACAGCGGCGAAACACGTGCCCTTTTCAGGGGTTCTGAAATATTGTTAGAGTGCTTGTCACACGGACAAGTGGGGCCACAAATCGACTTGTCCGTACGAAAGGACCAGTTGCCCGTACTTTGAAGTTAGAAAAAAGAAAAGGGTAAGTTGTAACAGTATCAGTTCATACCATATAGATAATACAAAAATAAACTTATGTTGAACTTTTTTTGACATGATTCCTTTCAAATACTCAAACACAGTTAATGACTTTCGTGCCCCCCAAAAAACAACAACAACAATAATATCTCAGACTAGAGACTGACTAGAATTTCTACCCTGGTACAATAATATTTTCTGAATACTGCACTGGTCTTTTGACACATTTTCCTTAAAGAATGACTTCTACTGATCACTCGTGTATCAAAAATTTCATGAGCAAGCTTTTCAGTATCACTGACACTTGAACCCTGGCTAATAGATGGCTCAGACACAGTTTCCTTAGGTTGTCTTTGTTTGTTTGTCAGATGTCTACTTCCTTTTCCATTTTCGAGCCAATGGAGCACAGAAAAACTAGGATCCAAATCCTCTCATTAGGTTCACTTTATTACAATTCTCATCTAGCTGACGAAGTTTTCTTGCCTAGGTACACTTCTTGTTGGTGTTTTCACAATGTTCATGGGGAAAAGGCTCGATTCAAAAGTCTCCAGATATGGACATGTTTTTGCAGCATTTAAAACGCCAAGCTCTAGCCTGTGGGCAACACAATGAGTGACAACAACTGGATGTTTGACACAACTGCTTTGCCACGCCGTTATTAGATGATCCCAAATTTACACAAGATCTGAATCAGCATTTAAATCAACATAAATTTCCTTCAGTCCAGGCTTAATAGCAGTAGTAATACAATCAGCATTTGGGGGTTCAAGTACGAAAGACCTGTGGGGACTTCACAGTTCAAACTTCCAAATATGAAATATGAAGTCTGAAGTATGAAGTCTGAAGTGTGAAGTCTGAAGTGTAAAGTCTGAAGCGTGAAGTGTGAAGTATGAAGTGTGAAGTATGAAGTGTGAAGTCTGAAGATTGAATAAAAGTCATGTGATTTGATGACGTATATTTTCGCGCGTTTTTGTTATAGCGTGGAAACATTGTTCGGTTCAACCAAGGTATGTAGATCTGATTTTTATTATTTAATGAAAATAGCTTGTATAAATGAAGACGATATATTTAAATAGATAATGTATTTTCATCGTATATATTGTAGAAAAAATAATGTTTAACAGGCCTTTTGTGAGGTTTTGAAGCATGGTTTTCACGCATGTTATCTTAATTAATTTTTCCTTTTTAATTTTCAATGGTTTGAAATGCAGATCTTCTTCCGATTACTGCTTACATTTAAAGCACTGCACATGAGTGTAATGTAATTCGCACGTTAACTATTGAAAATAAAAAAAAAATCATCAGTAATTCAGTCATATTTGAAAAAGGAAATCACTTGAGTTTGAGACTTCGTTGAAGTAATATCGGGCGATATTTCCATGCAGTCCCTTGCTGTGTTAAAAAGAAATTTTTACTGAAGTCTGTAGTCGTAGTTAACATCAAATAATTGAACATAATTAAACAAATCACGTTTTAAAATAAATATCTTTAGAAGACCCCCAAGACTTGCACTCGCAAACACACATTGCCTATTTGTTGAAATAAGCAGTTATAGCTTATACTTGTTTGACAATCTAATTACATAATTAAATTAAATAACAAATATCCTACTCAAAACTAAAGATCAACTTCATTCGATTTTGCTAAAATACGAAGAGCAAACTCAAGATACGAAATGCATAAAGTGCTAAATAAACTGGATGCGACTCTCCTATTCCTAAAAATAGTAATAATAAGGGGAGTGAAACTGGAAGGTATTTATTCTTTGTATAGTGACATCATTACTCAACCAACCAAGTATTTTACTAGACTTTTGCTGTTTAAACCAACATCATTAGATTTAATTCTCTCTCGTTTTTCTCAATGGGAACCAGACAATTCGCTACCATGACAATTCGCTACCATCAATTTTCAGACGACTCGCTACCACTTTTCAGACGATTCGCTAACTTTTATAATTGGTATTGTTATTTGTAAGTTATTTTCTTAATTTATAGGTTTCAATTTATACAGTCTTTCAACATATCATTTTGAAAATTAATGGTACAGGTAGCGAATTGTCTGTGTATCAAATATTCTGGCATTCGTCCACATTTGTCATTTTTGTGTACCCGTTCTACTTTCGGTTTGACGCTCCAATTACGGACGATGTGAACCACGGCCGATGTGAACCTCGGACTATGTGAACCAACTGTTAAGACAATGTGAACCACCTAGTAAGACAATGTGAACCACTTAAAAAACACATTATGAAATGTTTATTTTTTGTAATTAATGCTTTTTTTCAAATGAGTTTTATTTTTGTTGTTTTAAAACAATATCAAATGCTCTTTATTTAAAAGATGATTTATTTTCAATTTTATCTATTGTACATTATTTTTATTAAGCATTAAAAAAATAAGTATTTGCTGCAAGTCCCAGCAGATCGTGACACGCCCATAGAAGTTGCAATGTAGAGATATGGCTGGTCATCTCCGTAGCTCGAAGATCTTCTTGTGTTACTGTATGTCTTCTCATTCTATTTTTCTCTTCCTTAAGTAAAGGTAACCAAAGGAATGTCGTTGCCCATTGGTTACTATTGGTATATATTATGTATATCTTAACTATAAATACATGTCTACTAATTGAAGTTCGCACCCGGAGGTAATCAAACGAAGTTAACCTTATTATGACTTTTTTTTTCTTTATTAAGTAATGCGAATAAGTTTATAGTTAAATAGTGTGTCGCTTAACAAAACTGCTTAATGCTTGTTTTTCTTCATCACTAATTTAAAATAATTTTACGGTGTTTTATTATCTTAAATGTCTTCAAACCATACCAGCTAGGTCATGTAAAAACACAAAATAAAGCAATGATGTTTCTTGGCATCCATTTATTTATATAAATAGTCATATTTCATATAGCAACACAACTCTTAATATTAAAACTTATTAAATTTATATATTTGTTGATGGTTCACATCATCTCCTGAAAATGGTTCACATCATCTTGGAAAGTGGTTCACATCGTCCGTGGTTCACATAGTCCG
Source organism: Solen grandis (assembly GCA_021229015.1). Classification (NCBI taxonomy): domain Eukaryota; kingdom Metazoa; phylum Mollusca; class Bivalvia; order Adapedonta; family Solenidae; genus Solen; species Solen grandis. The sequence continues at coordinate 89,724,679 of CM037777.1, forward strand.
TCACCCCTAAAATAACATGTCCCGCCTAGAACAGCTTATTGAGGGGACTAGTAACTGTCAAGGAGAGTTTGATTTTATAAAAACACATTTATTCAAGTTAAAATATGTTTGTCTGTTGAAATGCCCATGCCAGAAAAAACAACAACATAATTATGTATTATTGATTCGTTTAAATTTAAGTTTAATTAAAACAATGCTTATTTCTTGAAAATAAGAATAATATTGAGATGTAACCCACAAAGACTAAAGAGATATACAGTCAGTCATGCTTGCTGCAGACTATGGCCATTGACTACAAAAGACTGTCTGTAGTTTCTAGATTGGGCGATCTATCACTGGTCACCATCATCTATGCCTTACCAAAGGTACCATCTAGATATAGCATGTTGATGATAAGCTAGAGTGTAGGTTTATTAGGTGATAGATCTGTTTAACTATGCCATGCATAGCAAGATTTCAAATAAATGCCTATAACTGAAGCTTCAGTGGTCAGAAAAAACAACAACAACTTATTAAATGTTTAGTTACTATGAAGAATGTGGAAAACTGAATTTAAAAAGTATTTCAAGTCTCAGTTGTTAGATCATATGTCACCAGTGTGCAGTGTGTGAGTATTTGTATATATATTCAAGTACTTGAGTTCAAAGAAAAAAAATGTATCCATATGTAGCTGGTCATGTGTACAGTGTGTTGTGTGCAAAAACCATGTCTGTATCTACAGTGTTTTCAACAGGAACCGGCCGCTGGCCTAAAAGGCCGGTTCAAATTACGTATGAGCCGGTTAAAATTGGCAAAGGTGTATATTTTTAAATGTCCCAGGACCCCCCTAGGGCCTCTTACTTTTGGAAAAAAAAACTATTCATCAAATATTTATTGAGAACACAGATCTAACAGGTCAAGATCACACTGACAGATTTTAAAAGCTTGAACTCCTCCAAATGTCACTAAAATAGCATGTATGCAAAAGTATAATTCAACTTTTGATTGCTAATATGTGATTTTAGGCAAAATTTTGCGAGATATTATGGAATAGAGTCATAAATTTATCGCAGTAGATAAATAAAATATCAAAGATGTCACCTGAAATTTATCTCAACATGTTTACTGGACGTTGTTGTACGCCTTTGCGCATTTTTAAGGATTTTCAGATGATCTTGTCATTTTCCATGCAGTAGAGTTCTTGTGTGCAAGGTATTCAAGTTGATATTTCATTAAACCTTTAAAATATTTGCTTCAGGCAATAATGTAACAGTGCGAAAGAAAATTCACCAAGCACATGTGATGGCTTCGGAGCCTTCCCGCAACAGCCAAAGGTATACTTCAAGTCTTGCGATTCATAATGATTAATTAAATTCAAATGATTTCATCATCATCATCATCATTTCTGATCTGTAATGAAGATAATTCTATCATCATACTTTTTACTAATTTCTGCCATTTTGTAAAACAAATCTCGTCACCAGTATAAAAAAGTATAATTTTATTAATTTCATATTTTTGGGGGGCATATCTTGAAAAGTTTCTATAGAGATATCTAATCAACTTGAAACTGCTCTGATCTAATTTTATGATACCCCACCCCAACCACTATCAAAAAGAGGAAGCATACTGTTTTGCAAATGACATTGGTCAGTCAGTTATGCTGTTATGTCCATGAACCATTTGATTTCTGGTCAATAACTCTTGAAATGTTTTACCAATTGTCTTCATACATCATAGTAATATTGGCCATCATCATGGTTATAATGTTTTGAATAGTTTGCTTGATTATTTTCATCCTTCAAATTAATAATGGTCTTACTTGGTAGATGGCCCTATGTTTTTTTTGGGTCAAAATTTATTTATTTTTTGGTCAAAATACATATATATGGAGAATATAGGCTGAATTCCCCCTGTAAAAAGTATATATTCCCCCCCCCCCTTTTTTTTTAAAAATCCCCCCTCCATGATACTGAATTTAAAAGCTTGTTATATTCTTAATAAAACTGTTTAAATATGTTATGCCATTGCTCTAATACATGTATTATTATCATTTAAATAAAACACCATGAAATAAGAATACAATACAGTAATTTGCCAAAATTAAACTAAGTAGAAAAATTCCCCCTCTAGCTCGTTTGTACAATTTTTCACCTCTCCTTTGGGCCTGGACCCCTTCCCTTCAAAGTGAAAAAAACACTAAAAGTCATGGTCATGGTGATTTTATAAGTTTTCCATCCTTGATGGACTTGATGGGAAACTCATTAGGCTTAGTTTAATTAATTCCAGTGCCTCTGACCTTTTACATATTCAAGTAAAGGGTATTTACTCTGTATGATAATTATAAAAGTTTATTTCTAGAATAAAATAATACTGCTTAAACCCCCCAAAATCCTATTAATGTCAGACCATTGCAATAGGAGGAAGTGCATTGCACAAGAACTGTTACAGAAACAATAGTTATGCATGTATGCTTTAAATTATCCCTCCAAAGGGCTGCATCTACCAGTCGCACTGACACTTTTTCCCACATTTGTGTCTCTGCCATTACTTTACCATGTTGTTTATTTCAGTTCAGATGATGCCCAGCTCATGCCATTTTTAAAAGACGTCTCCTCAGAAACCACTGATTGGAATTTGATGAAAGTTGGCATGGATGATCCTTTGGTGGACCTCTACAAAAGTTGCTAAAAATAAACCTGATCCACGATGAACTCTGGTTGCCATGGCATTGGAAAGAAAAATTAGATATAAACTTTAAAAATCTTCTCCTCCAATTTTGCTGGCTATATTTGAATATAATTTGTACAAATGTTCCTTGGGTGGCCCTCTACCAAATTCTAATCGTCAGAAAACATGGCCTCAGGGACGGAACTTATTTGCATTATATGTCTATGTGGATAACTTAAAAATATTTTTGCTATTAGCTTGTTGTAAGTTTTGGTTTCAAGTACTCAGGTGAGCGTTCTAGGGCCACTATGGCCCTCTTGTTTTTCAAGTTTATTATTTTATGAGGCTCGGACGAGCTTGATAGTCATTTTCTGTAAACGACTTCTAGTTTACTGTATCTTTAGTTTATGTTTTGGTTATAAAGCAATTCATTTGATGTTAAAGTTGTATTTGGACCATCCGGTAACAGTTCAGGCTGTTTAGTCAAAATTGGTTTAAAACACATATCTATAAATTAGCACATGTAATGCTGTGACCAATAACGTGTATGAAAACTGCATTTGCTCAACTTTCGATATCAAAAAGCTTTAACGTTCCATCAGATTTTGATATGAATATTCTCGTAAACTTGATAATTTTATGATAAAACGTGTTACCATCCTGTAAAATTCTTTTCAAAATATTGATTGCGATTTATGGTCTTAATACAATTTGCATTAATTTTGCATTTGTTTATAGTCTGCTCTTCAATATATAGAACACTAGTTTAATTAACATTATTTTGACCTTGTGTGCGATTTTTAGTTCAACAACCGGTTCTTCTTGCACTGACCAATAAAAATTAAACGGCCATAACTGCAGTCGGCGTCAGCCATTGGTTAAATGGTCGTCTTTTTTAAAACCCGTTCCCCTAAGAGGGCTATTTAGGAATGACACTGTCACGCCACGTAATATAGCGCCACGTTTTCCAAAAACATTACAATATAAAACAAAACAAGGCAAGACTTCAAAATCAAGGGGATGCTTCGGTGCTATCACTCCTTTGTGAAGTGGTCAATGTGAGCTATTGTGATCACCATTCGTCCGTCGTGCGTCATCCGTCGTCAACAATTTGCTTTAAATGACATCTCCTCTGAAACCCCTGGGCAGAATTTGATAAAACTTGGCAGGGATGATCCTTGGGCCATTGTGCACGAACGTTGCTAAAATTTACTTAATCGTTTCAGAACTCTGGTTGCCATGGAAACAGAAATAAATAAAATGAAAACAATAAAAATCATCTTCTCCAAAACGTATCTGGCCCAATTTCAAAATAAATTGGTACAGATGTTCTCTCGTTCAGCTTTTATATGTCACTAGTTTTTCTGATTTGTAACTAAAACATGACCACTAGGGACATGGCTTATTTTATATATATATATATATATATATATATATATATATATATATATAGCAAATATAAGTAATGACAAGCCCTTTTTACAAGTTATATTAGTCCTCAACCGGTTTCATACAATTGAATCTTCAGGAGGTATATTGTTATACTAGTGAGATACTAGGCTATTTTTACACAAAGCCACAAACATTTTAATGATTTTGGAGGGTTTTGAGATAATCAGCATCAAATGAATGATTGAAGACATTTTGTAATAAGTTGCAATCTATTTCATCATAATGAACCCTTTCCCTCATAGAGAACCCCATGAAAATACCAATATTAATAACATAAAACCAGATCAGCCTGCGAGCAACTTACAAGCTGATCAGGTATTTTGCAGCGAGTAACTCACAGGCTGATCAGGTTTTATGCTGTTTGCTTAAGTGGTCCGAGGATAAGAATTTTACAATTAAAATTGGTAAGGGCTCAATTTTGGCTTTCTGCAGATCAGATTTCGTAAGCTATGAAAGGTATCAAATTAGCCTCTATGAGGGAACAATTTAATGATATTATATACCTTTCTTTTTATCCATTTTCAATCAGCAGGACCACACTTTAATCTCTTGAACACTTTTTTTTCATACTATTGCTATAAATGGGTAAGAAAAACTGTCAAGTTCCTGAGAAACATGTATATTAAGTATGATATACTAGCCAGCTGCTTTGAGAGCGATGGTACTCAGATGAGCGATTTGAGGCCATTGTGGCGACTTGTTACATTTTTGTATAAGGCGACTATATTTTGGACAAATCCTAGTTTACTGTCTGTACTATGCGCTTATTCAATAAATAGTCACGCTTGAATTCTTGTAAATAATTGAATAATTATGATGTGTGGCAAATGCGAGTACTATGCTTTACTTGTGCTCATCGTGATACATGTAAATGAATTTAAAACGTGACGGGTTTAAAGTGGTGCGCAGTGTTAAGATAAACAGTTTGCCAAAAATCAGGGCTGCGTTCAAGCTAATATTAGCTAGTTGGTACCCAGCTTACGTTCATTACACAGCGGTGAAACAGGAGTACAGGAGCGAATATTAGGTCCTGTTTTGTGTGACTGAACCCATGGCTGGGTAGAACAAGCCAGCTGGAAGGTTCCTCATATGTTGTAGTAGTATACCGTAGTGTATTAGTGCGAACATGTCACTGTGCCGGTCCAGGTAGACGAGTAGTTTGATCATTCTCCCCGGACTTTGGAGGTTTTGGGCCCGGTGTCAGAGTAATCTAGTTTAATGACTGAGTATGAAATTATAGTGATATTTTATGTTTATATTTAAATTATTTATCATTATTAAATAAAGTTTTACCTTTATAGAATAAATTGTGTTTAAAAGAATAAATTATCTTTTCATTTTACCTCCTTTGCATATTTGCTAATATCAGACTTCTAAGGCATTAAATATAAATGTTTATATATGGAGGTTTACCTATATAATAGCCTCGCGCAATTATGATTATATTTGCTAATTATGGATATAGGAACAATTACTTTTATTATTATAGAAAAATCAAGTAAGGCAAAATGACTGTCCGCTAAAACAACTGATCATAAAAATAAAATACTTGAAAAATAAGTACGCATGAATTAAATAAAACAAGGCTTTGATAGTATTTCCAGTTACCTGCCAATATATCGCTTTTAAACTTTGCTTTATATATATACTACCAAGGAACCGTCAAGAGAGATTACTAAATATTTTATTTCCCGATCGACGTGAAATAAGTAATTTTAAACTAAGCTTAATTCAGATACGAACAGCATCCACAGATAAAAGACAGGATGGGACGAATCCGTCAAACTTTCGTACTTGTTTGTTATGGATATTGAAATATTTATAATTCCTTCGGAAAAATAAAGTTTTTCGCTTCCATTCTTACTTCATTTACAAAGGACACAAATCAACGACCATATTGAGACTTTTGTATCAGGTCTACTGTGCACAAGGACAGGTATTTGATGTTCATATAGACCGCACTGTTAGACCCGTTCTCGAGATTAATATTGTTATATATATAACTCGGGTCGATCTTCAGAACTGAACAGAACAGAACAGATCTTTATTCATTTCAACGTGTACATAGTACATAGTTGCAACAAAAATACCAAAATCATGTCACTGATCATTTGTACAGGCTTCCATACATACACTAGCATCCAAACCTCCCCCGCCCCCCCCCCCCCCCCCCCCCCCCCCCCCTCTCTCTCTCTCTCTCTCTCTCTAGTTCAAAAGCGCCAGATACTCCTCCAGTCTGTTAGCAATGGTACACATAATTATATAATAATTGCAAAATACCATGCTTCACTATTTATATTGCAAACTGCATTAGGGGTCAAAATTGATAATCGCATTTTTGAACATTCGTGACCTTACTCTTGCCCTTGTCCAAGAATGGAATGCCGTTCCAACTTACGTCATTCGACGTTACGTAAGGTCGATGCGATCAAGAATCATAACTTTGATTCATAGGAGAGGTGGACATAATCGGTATTGAAGAAATTTCGGAAACTGAAGAAAAATGATCAAGACGTTTAAGAAAAAAATGCGAATTTCAATTTTGACCCCTAATGCGTTTGACATGGAAACAACAGCAGCGTTTATCTTTGATTATGACAGAAAACACTGCATCATGTTGGGGAATAAATATTCCAGATTTTGGTACCAAATATGTAAATGTTTTTTATTAGAATAACCTGGAAAAATAGTAAAACCCAAGTGCACAGTTTCTTTTTTTGCTTGGTATATATATATATATATATATATATATATAGAGAGAGAGAGAGAGAGAGAGAGAGAGAGAGAGAGAGATGATGTATAAATACAAAGTCTTTATCAATATGAGCTATTATGAGATGTTAGATAACCAGAGAGACTTGTATTGTAAAGTTGAACTAGCAAATGAAAAAAATATATTGGATATCTCCCCCCCCCGTACACGGACGCTGAGCAAGTTGAACTTTTAACTTACAACATTTTAAATGTAACGTCTCTATACTTTTTGACTTTGTATTACCCCAGACTTTAGCGTTGTATTGTAAAGTTGAACTAGCAAATGAATCAAATAAATTTAACATTGTACTAGGCTTTAAATTGTAATCTTTGGTATTATAAAACAGACATGACAAACCTTTTCCTATTGAATATTCCTAATTCTAGTTGAAATTACCTGTATAGTTAAAGACAGTTCCAAGATAGTTGAAGACCAACTATAGAACAGGTCTAGCGCGTATTCCAACTAAGATACACTGTAGGAACAATTTTAACTTGCAGAATAAAGTGGCAGTTGGACCTACATTACTGGTTTAAAGCTGTAAGTTCACAGCTAAAAACATTTGAAATTTAAATCATTTCCCATAGACTGCTGTCTTATCATCTATCTGTTAGCATTCCGATTAAAGAAAAAAAATGCAAATAACTTTTTTTTAATTCCAAAAAAAAAAAAATTAACCCCAATTAAGTTTCATTTAACATCAAGTTCTAAAATCTGTTTGTATAAACACGAAAGTAATGAGAAAATATCTGTCGAATTAATGATTAGAACCATTATGTATAGAAAAAATGGCAAAGAAAATACAGAATAAAGCATCTCAACGATTACTTTTCAGCATGTAGGTCGGGCAAAAAGGTCAGAAGGAATATAATTACATCGGTAGATAGTCAATTAAAATAATACCGAGAGTCGATTTAAGAGTTCAATGTATAAATTAAATGCTTCCTCTGCTGATGATGGCACAGTTGGGCAAAGAAGCTGGAATAATCTGTAGAAATCTGGAAGGCATCCTCCTGGGTTTCCTAATTTGGAATACATCTGCATGCAGACATTTACTGCGTCTTCGTTTACGACATGACTATAGTTCTCAGCGTTATACAGTTGCGGAAGTGTATACATTATATCTGGCTTTCCCTTTGGTCCATCCGATTTATCACCTGATATGTCATGTACATTCCACTCATTTTCAAACTTGACTAATTCTGATCTTATAACTGGTGTAAAACAGTACATAAGACACTGCCTATGAAAAATATCCCCGTCATTAAAACATTTGTTTCTTGTAGATCATTTAAAAATGTTATCCAAAAGTCAAGGCATTGACGCCTTAACAAGCTCCACATAGATTATATTCTTTGATTCGATGTACTTTTTCCTAAGATGAAACTTTTTTCTGCAAAATGATCATCATTGTGAGTAGAACGGAAATATATTTGCAATTGTCGAATAGTAGTATTTCAGTTCCCAAATCGCTTCTCACTATCGTGGGAACCTTGCATCCTTGCCTTTTTACAGTTTGTAAAAAATACCGAGATATTATCTTTGGATCATTGTTACTTTGACCAACTTCAAGCCAAAGAATCTTCCTACTAAACCCATCAACTGCACCATGAATAGCAAATCCAAAACGTTTAATTTTATCGTACCCATCGACATGCCACACGAAGTCCGGTCCGGGGCATCTATGTTTACGACGAAGCAAGCGTCTTGCCTTCCGTCTTTCCATGCCCTCAGAGTCTGCTATCCACATCAACCTAACACTGTTGATCTATGGACATCTAAACCATGACAACTTTTTAATCGCTTCCACATTGATTTGTGACCAATGCATCTACCACTCCCGGAGAGTTCTTTCAAAATAGCACCTATAATTAGGTCAATCGGTGATTCGGGAACCTTTCTATACAAATTCAATTTCTGTAATAATCTTTTAAGATGTCTATAACTTTTTTTTTTGCCATGAATAAAAAGAAGAGCAGCCAAAATGTCTTTGTATTTGTAACCCAAACTAAAATAATATTTAATCAAATCAATTTGCAAGTTGTTGACGCCCTCTTAACGCACAGGGTACACAGCAGAAGTTTGGCAGATAAGTATGACCATGCAGAATAAGATACCCTGAAAGGAAAATTATTCATGGAACAAGTAACGGTTTACTTACTATTAGAAAATAATGAAAAAGTTGGTAACAATAAAAGATAAATCAGCCCAAATTAAACCCATCCTGGAAGACCTGCATTTTTTTGACAACGGATTGCAATTCAATTCAAAGATTTCCAGAAATAGTTTTGAAGAATATAATGCTATTCGACTTAACCATGCATTCTCGAACGATAAATAAATATTTTAACATACGTTTTCACTGGAAAGGTACAATTACATTAAAAACAAATAGGAAAATAAAAACAAAACTAAGTTTCGTAATGAAATACTTCCGAACACGAACGAATTATTGCAAATTATACGTACCAAAATGTCCATTTTTATGTAAGAATGTAAATCTTTCAGGCAGCTTTTGTCTTCGGCCTCCAGTCTTAAACAACTGTGTGACGTAACGATGACGTAATTCAAACTTCACGTTTCAGATTTCACACTTCACACTTCTCACTTCAAACTCCACACTTCATACTTCAAACTTCACAGTTCAGACGTCATACTTCAAACTTCACACTTCAAACTTCACACTTCAAACTTCACAGTTCAGACTTCACACTTCACACTTCAGACTTCACACCTAATAGCAAATATGTGTGAAGTGTTGAAGTCTGAATTTCACACTTCATACTTCATACTTCAAAGATATTTAACGTTTATCTATGAAGTTTGAAGTAAGAAGTCTGAACTGTGAAGTTTGAAGTTATGAAGTCCCCACCGGTCTTTCGTATTCAAGGCTCTGTATGCTTGCTAGTTCATTGGTGGGTTAATTTGTGTCTTGGTCAACAAATCTAACCAAACTACACTCTTGGTCTGTGGTAGAACAAGCAGTGCTAGAATCAGACATTACTGAGAAAAATCTTGCTCTGGACAATCGATCAGATATATCATTCAACATAACACTTGATATGCTTTTAACAAATGAAGTGCAATCATCACTGTTATGGTGACCATTACCCAAATCAACCCCATTTATTTTCGGCAACACACACAATTATTCAAAATCAGTAAATGGTCTGTTCCTCTTCATAACAAAATATGCAATAATAAATATATATTAACCTCTTGTATCGGTCAACTTGAGAATGGTGGTACATTTTCAGGACTTTATAGAGGTCTTCTACTTCCAATTGATTTTTCTTTTTACGAAGTTCATCAACAAATTTTATTTTACAACCGCTTTTTAGCTCACCTGAGCACAAAGTGCTCAAGGTGAGCTATTGTGATCGCCCTGTGTCCGGCGTCCGTCGTCGTGCGTCGTGAAATTTTTTCTTTAAACGACATCTTCTCTGAAACCGCTGGACTAAATTTAATGAAATTTGGCAGGAATATTCCATGGGTGAGGCTCTACAAAAGTTGCTAAAACAAAGTTGATCCATGAAGAACTATGGTTGCCATGGCAACGGAAAGAAAAATTATTTAAAAAAGTTTAAACATCATCTCCTCCAAAACTACTGGCCAGATTTCAAAATAATTTGGTACAGATGTTCCTTGGGTGACCTTCTACCAAAATTGCTAAAATTATTTGGATCCGCCAAAAAACATGGCTACCAGGGGCGGGGTTAGTTTCCCTTATATGTATATAGTGAAATCTTTAAACAACATCTCATCTGAAACAGCTACACAGAATATGATTAAATTTTGCAGGAATTATCGTTTGGTGACCATCTCCCAAAGTTGCTAAAATTATTTGGATCCGCCAAAAAACATGGCCGCCAGGGGCGGGGCTAATTTGCCTTATATGTATATAGTGAAATCTTTAAACGACATCTCCTCTGAAACAGCTGCACAGAATTTGATCAAATTTTGCAGGGATGATCCTTAGGTGACCATCTACCAAAGATGCTAAAATTATTTGGATACGCCAAAAAACATGGCTGCCAGGGGCGGGGCTAATTTGCCTTATATGTATATAGTGAAAAATTCAAACGATATCTCCTCTGAAACAGCTGCACAGAATATGATCAAATTTTGCAGGAATTATCGTTTTGTGACCATCTACCAAAGATGCTAAAATTATTTGGATCCGCCAAAAAACATGGCCGCCAGGGGCGGGGCTAATTTGCCTTATATGTAAATAGTGAAATCTTTAAACGACATCTCCTCTGAAACATCTGCACAGAATTTGATCAAATTTTGCAGGGATGATCCTTGGGTGACCATCTACCAAAGTTGCTAAAATTATTTGGATCTGCTAAAAAAAATGGCCGCCAGGGGCGGGGCTAATTTGCCTTATATGTATATAGTGAAATATTTAAACATCTTCTCAAAAACAGCTGCACAGAATATGATCAAATTTTGCAGGAATGATCCTTGGGTGACCATCTACCAAAGATGCTAAAATTATTTGGATCCGCCAAAAAACATGGCTGCCAGGGGCTGATATGTATATAGTGAAATATTTAAACAACATCTCCTCTGAAACAGCTGCACAGAATATGATAAATTTTGCAGGAATTATCCTTGGGTGACCATCTACCAAAGTTCCTAAAATTATTTGGATCCACCATAAAACATGGCTGCCAGGGGCGGGGCTAATTTGCCGTATATGTATAAAGTAAATCTTTAAACGACATCTCCTCTGAAACAGCTGCACAGAATTTGATCAAATTTTACAGGAATTATCCTTGGGTGACCATCTACCAAAGTTGCTGAAATTATTTGGATCCGCCAAAAAACATGGCTGCCAGGGGCGGGGCTAATTTGCCTTATATGTATATAGTGAAATCTTTAAACGACGTCTCCTCTGAAACAGCTGCATAGAATATGATCAAATTTTGCAGGGATGATCCTTCGGTGACCATCTACCAAAGTTGCTAAAATTATTTGGATCGGCCAAGAAACATGGCTGCCAGTGGCGGGGCTAATTTACCTTATATGTATATGGTGAAATCTTTAAACGACATCTCCTCTAAAACTGCTGCACAGAATATGATCACATTTTGCAGGAATTATCCTTGGGTGACCATCTACCAAAGATGCTAAAATTATTTGGACACGCCAAAAAACACGGCCGTGAGGGGCGGGCTAATTTGCCTTATATGTATGTAATGAAATATTTAAACGACATCTACTCTGAAACAGCTGAACAGAATTTGATCAAATTTTGCAGGAATTATCCTTTGGTAACCATTTACCAAAGTCGCTAAAATTATTTGGATCCACTAAAAAACATGGCCGCCAGGGGCGGGGCTTTTTTGCCTTATATGTGTATAGTGAAATATTTAAACGACATCTCCTCTGAAACATCTGCACAGAATTTGATCAAATTTTGCAGGATTTATCCTTGGGTGACCATCTACCAAAGTTGCTAAAATTATTTGGATCCGCCAAAAAACATGGCTGCCAGGGGCGGGCCTAATTTGCCTATATGTATATAATGAAATCTTTAAAAGACATCTCCTCTGAAACAGCTGCACATAATTTGATCAAATTTTGCAGGAATTATCATTGGGTGACCATCTACCAAAGTTGCTTAAATTATTTGGATCCACCAAAAAACATGGCCGCCAGGGGTGGGGTCAATTTGCCTTATATGTATATCTTTAAACGACATCTTCTATGAAACAGCTATAAAAAATTTGATCAAATTTTGCAGGAATGATCATGTGGCAAAACTTTACTTACTAAAGTAATTTAAATTAAAGTTTGTTATTTAAACTTGATACATAAGGAACTCTGTTTTTCTTGGCCATGTTTAGTACAGGTTAATATGTAACCCTGTACTCAGGTGAGCGATTTAGGGCCTTCTTAACCAATCATCTCTAAAATTTGTGACAATGTTAAGTGTCATAAAATTTTGAATTTTGGCTGATATTTGCCCGTTAGGACAGGAGTTATGCCCCTTTTGAAATGATAAAAATGGCTTATTTGGCTTTGTTAGCACTCTAAGAAATTTCTGAAAACCTCAAATTTCACTTTTTACGCCTCAGCATCTCTATATCTACAGCAGTATGTTTAGCATGTTTGGCATCGAAGGCTATTTATCTCAGGTGAGCGATTTAGGGCCATCATGGCCCTCTTGTTTCATGTGCTGTCAACGCTCCTCTTCTAAATACAGCTTGACCCTTAAATAAACCACTATTTTTGACTAATAATGGAAACTCGTTGCATAGTTTACATGTACATACGCCGACTTCGTTTTCAAGCCAGGGGAATTCGACCAGCCAAGAATCGAGAAATTCTCGATTCCTTTCGCATCATATGCTTTATCATATTCAGCCTTTGATTTCCTCTTTTTCTCGGCCGCGCCGTTAATATTCCCATCGTTTACAGTCGTGTTTTTGGTCGAGGAGGAAGTATTTTGAAAAATAAATCTACATTTCTAAACATGTACAATGCGCAATGTACCAAAAATGTTATCTAATGCGCGATTGGCTGTTGCTATCGATAATTATACTGGTATACTGGTATACTACATCAAATCGCATTACTGGGAAATAAATTACAATGAGGTTTAAAACGAGTATCAGTCAGGGAATTCCCTTTATTTTAGTAATCAGAAAATGGTTCACTTTCGTTTTCGTAAAATTAATTGATACATATTTTCTGCGAAAGTTATTACTTGTCCACGGACAAGTCAGCCTTTTAAAACTGCTTGTCCGGGCGGGTATATTCCCGACTCGGGCAACTCGGGCATCATATTTCCGGACCCTGCAGTTTTTATTTTTTACATGGACATGTAGCGTAAGCTTTAAATTCCATAAAACCCACTGGGGTATACAAATAAGTTGGAACTTTATGAAACCCCACAAGTAGCCTACTAATATACCATATTTGTATCTATCTGTTAAGTATATGCATCTAAAATAAATATTATCGTTAAAACAATAAATATAAAGTGTATATACTCACAATTCCATTTATCGCTGTAATCATTGCAAGAAAAACAAACAAAAACCTTGACGTGCTTGTTTGTTGCATATTCTTATTTCACCGTTTATAGAGTTTTATTGATTATCAAAACGCATTCAGTCTTCACAACGTACTCCAGTTATTAAAATAAAATAAATCGTTTCTTGGTATAACCTTATGAAGTGTTTTCCGTGGTATGACGCGTTTTACAGATGTTTAAATAAGAATGAGAAAGGATAAATTTGTGAATTTTAATAATCACTGTAAAAAAGTATATTTAAGAGAGTAGCTCGTGGATAATAAGTTACTTATGTAAATAAAATAATGCTCATATATTGAAAACACACACACACACACCCCGGTGGCCGAGTGGTTAGAGCGTCCGCCTCGGGAGCGAGAGGCTGTGAGTTCGATCTCTGGCCGCAACATACCAAAGTCGTAAAATGGTACTGTTATAGCTCCCTTGCTTGGTGCTCAGCAAATAAGGATAGTTGCTGGACTGGTTGACTCGGTGTCAGGATAATGTGACTGAGTGTGGTATCATGCCACATGTCTACGGCGTGATACTGTAATGTGGCAGCACTATATCTGTCTCAAGTAGACATCGTCTCAAAATGACTGAAATACTGTCATTGGGACGTTAAATCCAACAAACAAACAAACAGATATTCGGGCAAATATGGTAATTAAACAGGCAAGGCGTCTGATTAACCTGAACTGGACATTTATTGGTGCCCGACGTGGGGCTGCGCAAAATAGAGAACATACTGGAAGAAACAGAAGCAAAGAGGAAAAAAGAACAGAAACTTAAAGAGGAGAGAAAGTAAAAACTGAGTGGTCAGCAAGGATACATGGGTATCAGGAGAGGATTTCTAACAGCAACATATGGGGACTATGACAGAGGAAGAAGTCGAGGGTATAACTGTGGCAGGGGAACACGGAAACGCCCTAAAGTCAGAAGAGCATTTAACCCAAGGTATCAATGGTGTAATCGCGAGAACCTTCCAAACTTGAATGTGTCATCTTCACATACGAAAATGACAGCTGATCGGGTTTAAAAACGGAAAAACCGGGGGAATTTAAAGATGCAGGACCTGTCATCACTGACATTCTTCTTCCTTCATATATCAGAATTATGTATGTATTCTCCAATGGTTAAAACTGCATCGCTT
Organism: Solen grandis; assembly: GCA_021229015.1. Classification (NCBI taxonomy): domain Eukaryota; kingdom Metazoa; phylum Mollusca; class Bivalvia; order Adapedonta; family Solenidae; genus Solen; species Solen grandis. Next base: position 89,739,715 of record CM037777.1, read on the forward strand.
AAAACAGCACATTTATTTACAGTCAGATCAGTTTATATTTATCATCGAAATACTTTTCAACCTGAATGAATCAACAAATGAGAAGGAGACAGACTGACCAACAGGTTGGATTATTAATACAGTTTGTCAGTCAATCGGCCTCGAACACTGTTGTTAGGCAGTAATAGTTGAGCATTGTCATGTTATGACTCCAAAGGTTTGTAAGTTACGTTTTGTCGACGATCTACATCCAAACTTACAACTTCTGTTAAAATATGGAGTCAATCGGACCAATTTGACGGCTGCAGAGCGCGAACCAAATTTGGTAGCTTATTTGAACTGTGACGTCAAATGACGTCATATGAAGATGAAAATTGTTGCCTTCAAAAGGGCCAAAGTCACTCTGATTACTGTTAAAATTTCATGCTGCTGGATTATTGGAAACCTGTTTTAATTTGAACCTCAAAAGGAGGAAAAATAATAAACAGATTTAAACATGGTTCAACATCGTATAAGAGAGGAGACATGGAAATATCAACATAATATTAATGAAACAAATGTAAAAAGGAACAAAACAGACATCTTTTAAAGTGAACATTGGTATAGATGCTACATAAAAGCTAGTATCTGATTATTAAAGGCTCATTACATATCATGGGTCAATACTTTACGTGATATTCGGTACTGTAAAGAGGTCTAAGTTCGTTATAGATCTATTAAATTCTTTATCATGTTATCAGAAATCATGTACATATACATTTATGTTATATGTACTTTCCTAATCTCCCTACCGGTTTATATATTCATATTTATGACAAGTAGAAGAAACAACAACACCAAACGGTTCCATCATAATCATACGTATTAAAAAGTGACACATTCGGAAATTTAAAGTCTTTTTACCCTTTGTGTATGTTGCTAAGAATACCAGTTTTCAGTGTCAAGGATTAAATATCAATAGCAGGTATATACAATTTTATGCTGTGTAGATTAATTTCTAAAACTTTATTTAGAAAAAATACAACAAAAAAGTACGACATCCAATCGATATGATATGTATATGTTATTAAATAACGCATGCTCTCTTCATCACTTTTAATTTGCAGTGAACTCTTTTAATTTCGGGGCCTCCGTGGCCGAGAGGGTAAAGTCGCTGACTTTAGAACTCACTCAGCCCCTCACCGCGTGGGTTCGAAACCCGGCAGGATCATTCGGATTTTTATGTGAGGAAGCCTTCAAGCTGGCTTGCGGTAGGTCGGTGGTTCTACCCGGATGCCTCCGTGCATTGAGGGGTCTTCCTCCACCTGTAATTAGCTGGACGTCGCTATATGACTGAAATACCGTCGAAGCGACGGTAAACTCAAATAGTCAAGTTAGTAAAGTCTTTTAATTTCTTTCAAATAATTTGGTTCTTTATGAAACCCCTGAAGTAGCCTACTCATATACCATATTTGTGTATAATTATTTATTGCATGCATCTAAAATCAAGCCTATGTTATCGTATGGTTAAAACAATAAATGTAAAGTGTATATACTCACAATTCCACTTATCGCTGTAATCAATGCAAGAAACACAAACCAAAACCTTGACTTGCTTGTTTGTTTCGTATTCTTATTTTGTTAAATGTTTATAGAATTTTATTGATTATCATAACGCATTTAGTCTGTACATGGTATACTGCAATATATTATTTCTTGGTACAAACTCATGAAATGTTTATAAGTGTCCCGAATAAAACAGCTACATGTATTTTCTTCCGTTCCATGACGCGTCTTGTGCTTGCATGTTGAATTGACATTCCTTTGTTTACACACACTTATAAATAACGCCAAGTAAGTCGTTGAGTTTTGTATTCACAACAAAGCGGAAAAAAACTGTATGATAAATTATTATCTTATTATTTGACTGTAGTTGCCTTTCAAGTACTTTTGTTTTAGAATAACTAGAATCTTAATTTCTTTATGTTGATCGTAAGGAAAATTATTTTGTCAAACATATTTGCCTGAAATATACTACTTCCTGTCTGCCCCCCTCACCCGACTGCTCCTACATTACTGATGGATTTATTCAGAATGTGCATATAATTAGTTATTAATCAAATATCACAGCCTCGCAGGCTTTATAGCCCTTTTCATTTAATTTGAAGTATTTCTTACATAACAAATGCATTTGTTTGCATCGATTAATAGGGGGACATATTGTTGTATGTCTTTCTGTTTGTCTGTTTATTTGTTTGTCTGTCTGTTTGAGTGTCTGTCACTTTTACCATAACACGGAATTTACAGATGCATGCACCTTGATAAACTCTACGCGGTTTGTGACCTTGACCTTCAAATGACCTTGACCCCAGGTTTAAGGACCTCGGGGGCATGGCGTTCATTCGAACATAGCGTTTTATTCCTGCCCTGCATCCCCATATTTCTTTAAAATACATTTTACCTTATACAATGTCTGCTTGTATTCTGATTGATCACAACCTTTGGGCATATATGTTTAGACTGCTGGGAGAATGGGGTGTGTGTGCGGGGATAAGGTTAAGGTTTGCTATACTGTTTTTTCTGCACCCCCCCCCCCCTCCCACAAACACTTTTTTTGTTACCCAATACATCTTCATGACGTTTAGAAAACGTCACTTGGCTTAAAATAAAATCGTAATAGACCTAAAAGTCTTTGGGGGATAAAAAAAATACCAATACACAGCGAACCACGGTGTTAAAATAAAACTTACAATAGGTCTGTGACGTTAACCACTCTGCCATGAATGCCTCATATATCGTTAAATGCCATATTAACATTTACATACAGTATAGTGCAAAAAGTATTCGTCATGTTGGCGTTACGTTAGTGTCGCGACATGCGTAATCGTCACCAAGCTATTCAAGTTTTGAGCTAAAACTAAACATGTAAAGCAAAACAGTGGTAACTTTGACTAACCTAGTACTTATAGTAAGATGTCCCTTATTCCAGATTACTGTCATGATTCGTCGAGGCAAGGTGAGATAAAGGCTTTGAATGAACTCTTGGTCAATACGGGTCCAAATGTTAGAGATGGCGTGGTAGAGATCCTCGTTTGTATTAATATTACCAGTTCTCCCAGACAACTGTCTTTTGAAAAACAACCAAACATTTTCGATGATGTTTATGTCTCCCTGGTTCGAATCGGTGCAAGTTCGAAAAGGAATAGTCTTCAGTGTTGAATATTTGCGCCATTGGGAAGCACAAAGTCTTGCAAATTAGTTCATTTCTTGACATACGTGCGGAGAAATTAAAGAAGTATATTATATCTGAGTTTATAATATACATGCTGGTTTTTATCAAGTCTTTTGGGAAATGAACGGGGGGGGGGGATTTACCTGTATTATAAACGCTATAAACGAATTAACCTATTAGAGCTTATTTGCAGACTATCATTTACAGGGTAACTGATTGTCATACACATGTCGCAGTGTCATATTTACATATTATTCTCATCACATTTATGTCTTCTGTAGTACCGTAGTTTGTGTTGTCAATTTATAGTTTGTCTATTGTGCCTGTCCTGTCTTCACACAATCATAACCACCTTCATTAATTCATTTGCTCATTCAATCATTTATTCGCTCATCCATGTGCTCATTAATTAATTAGTTAATTAGTTAATTAATTAATCAATTCATTCATTCATTCATTCATTCATTCATTCATTCATTCATTTATTTATTCATTCATTCATTTGTTCATTCGTGTGCATTCATTTACTCACTCATTCATTCTGTCATTTGCTATTTCAGAGTAATATGCCAACACCTGGTATGGGCCTCGATCTATTAATAGTTACTTCCCAACTAATTTCCTTCACGATGCGCACTTCGTTATGAGAAATTTGCGAGCCTGAATTCTTCTTGCCGATTAAAATAATAAAAACTGCGCACTGTCGTGTTTTGCTGGTAAAACTAAGTGATAGTATCAATACCATACATATTTGTTTGCATTTTCCCATTCATCATTTACATGTTTATGAGTTCTGCACTTCGTTATGAGAGATTTGCATGGCGCGAGCCTGAATTCTTCTCGCTGATTAAAATTATTGGAACTGCGCACTGTCGTGTTTTGCAGATTTTGAACATCTTTTTCCCGGGTCCCGAACCCCGAAGCAGAACCTACAATTTCATAGGTTGGCTGCGACAACTAGCGACACCGTGGGACTTGGGCCGAAGATGGGGCGCTGATGACAACTTTTGATTACGAACTCAGTTAGGACGAACCTATGGTATGGTTGTGTGACGTCATGTGTGTAAATCGAGGATTTCCCCGGCATTTGTTTACATTTATTGTGTAGTGCCAAAACTCAAAAATTGAGTTACTCAAAGATGTCATAGATGCTTTAAAGGTTTGAGACAACCCACGTTTTGCCAAGTATTGTTTTAATTGCGGAATTGTGCCATACTAGTAATTTCCACCGAAAACTTTATCAAACGGGAGGCCAGATCTTGCTGTTGTTCACGGGAGAATTCACATATATTGTGACTCTTCATCATCTTAATTTGTATGTGCTTTGTTGCATTTTACAGACTTTTGGACATTTTGTTCTTAATAGTGCCACTTATTGATCATCGAACCCCTCCATGTTAATGGAGACATTGATTTTGAATAGAGTTTTCTTCTTTCATTTTCATTTAGTAAACTATTTTATTAATTTACAGTTTAACTCCAACATAGAATCGCAATCTCAATTTTCATTGAAATAATTATATACAGCTGATATTACTGCTATAAATGAACTCTCATTAATTTGAAAACATTATTGAGCTAGCTGATGATGTGAAAATACTTCATTAGTATTAACAATTCTTTTGCTGTTCTAGACTTATAATGTTTTGTTTTTGTTAAATAGTTAACAATATGGTTGCGATTAAAAAAGAAAATTATCTTCAAATAACAAATAGACATTCAAGACATACTAACAGCCATGCTTAAGCACAACAAACCGATACTAAAGATTGTAGAAAATGGTTATTTTTCGAAAAACACCACCAAAGACTGGAACAAACTGCCACCAGATATAGCCTCATCTGAGTCACTTGAGATATTCAAAACTCGAGTGCCATCACTCACATACTAAATCTCTAATCATTGTTTTTACCCTGTTTTTAACCATGCGCGTTCTTGCCAGTACATTCAATATGTTGAATGTGGGCAGTAAACGGAAGAAGAAGATGTATCATATAGATCACTTGTATTGTAATTTTGACATTAATTCTATAAATATAAATTTCAGGTGTGCCAGTATTGTAGTGTGAGAGCTATCACCTTCACGGCTAAGATGTAGAGGATTTGGTTGCACTTCTTTTTGGTGAGCATATCACTAACCATAACTAACCATTTCACATTCAGCATTTCAAAGCCACATTAGTAGTATCCACAGAATTATAAAAGTCATTGCTAGAGAAGAGGTAGTTCTAAAGATTTACAGTCATTTTAATGTGCAATGTGATCTAGATTTTATGAAATCTATACATGTTAAAATTTGCATATCATATTTATTAGAAGATAGTTTGTGTTTCATATTGCAACACTGCATAGTAATGTATTTCCAGATACACAGTTACCAGTAATCAAACATTGCTAAATAACATTACCATTTCAAGTCATTTTATTTAGAAATAGCTGTTTGTTTGTACTAAAATACAGAAGCTGTGGATTGGACACAAAAAAATGATGGTCAGTGATTTTGGTGTTAATCTTTAGATTTTTTAGAGGTATTATCTGCTGAATTTAACAGTTAAACTGTTCTTCTCACCCGAAATATCTTGTGTGTGAAATAATTACACTGAAAATAGTGTATTGATTTTGCCAAATAGGATTTGAGGTTGAAGCTTAGTTCATTAATCCAAACGACAGTTTGAAAGTGTTCTAAATTTGAAGTTTTTCTAAATCATAAAGAATATATTTGCACTCACAGAATTTGGTATTTATTTGAATTCTTGTATTGTGCCAAGAAAGTTGTATTATCAAAGTAGCATCACTGAGGTGGTGATATACTTTGGTGAACTTTATTACATATAAATTCAAACATATAGATCATTTCATAATAGTCACACAAGTCATTGTCCAGTCTTAAATCTGTTTACCAGAAACAGTTTACATTTTGAAGAAGCTACTATTTACTTATTCAACATTCAGTGACTGATTTCAGATAGTGTAAATAAGTACAGATTGTGTGACCTTTATTTCAATTGAGTAAGGTTGGGAATTTGCTTTATAAGTTTGAAGTGATAAGGTGGTGCTCCCTTTACTTTACATTTGTGTCTGTTTCCATAGGTGCTTATTCTTTTAAACACTTAGCATATTTTACTCATATGAATGTATTGTGTGTATGGAGTACCATGTTTGCCAGATTCATGTTTTAATAATACATTCTGATTTTGTTTTGAATTTCACTCTTGAATTACTTTGAGTGTGTGTTCATGTCATTTTGAGTAAATATGGCTCAGGCAGATACAACTGCTGAACTTCATGCTATTCAGGAAGCAGAATTGCAGTACTTTGTAGAACAAGTACAGAGATCTGGTAGGCACAGTGTTACCCCATACCCTACAAGTACCCCCATGGCCAACAATGGTGCTAGGCGTTTTGTACATGACACTCCTACACCTGTTAGGGAGTATGAGAGACAGAATTTGGTTCCTAATACAGAACCTGTTCCTCCACCAAGACCACCCTTTCCTTTCTCCCTGCAGCATATACATCTCAGTTTGAATCCTCTTTTACTGCAACCCATGCACATATACCTAAATTACCGCAGTTTACAGGGGAAGGTAAGCCTGGAGAATGTGAATTCGAAGTCTGGAAATATGACCTTAATTGTCTTTTACGTGGTGGCTTATACCCGAATCACATTTTATTGGAGGCCATTCGGACTAGTTTGAAGGGGAAAATCCGCACTGTTCTTTTGCATTTAGGGGAACGTGGCTTCAATTTCTGATATTATTGTTGAACTGGAAGTCATCTATGGTAATGTTGCTGCTTCAGAGGGGCTTAAAAAGGAGTTTTGTAGTGCAAAGCAACAGTCACATGAATCAGCAATCAGCTGTTCTCCGCAACACACATGTACTGGTTTATTGTTTGTGATTTATTTATGTCGTTTCCATTTGACGTTGACTAATAAAAGTCGATAGTAAAAATAACTCTCGGATGTCATTGGAAGGAAACCCTTACAACGCCTTTCGGTTTATCCTTATTAATCTGTTTTAATTTCCAGTGTATTATCTATTTTATAATTATGCAAACCGTGTACCTTTTTATGAGAATAGCAAATGATTGCTCCCAGACGTTTACCCATTTCCTTTTTAACATTCATGTACACATACCACTCATCTAGTTACCCACATTCACTTGTTCATGCGTACATCTTTAATTTGCATATAATCAATTTAATATTTGTTTTCTTGTTTTCACTCAAGTATATACATTTGTAAAATAATATTCCAGAAAACACATTTTAATTAAGCTGAAATTGATTGTAGAGGCCTATTCTGATTGTACTTTTAAGAAAATGTACACTTAACACATTTAATGTTTTTGTAGAAGTAGTATATTTACATTACAAAACTGCCAAGGAATGATACTCTTCTCTAATCCAGACATTTTGGACTTAATGTGGACTAAATGAAAATGGGGATAGTTTAACTTTCGTTTACGTTTATATAGCAGTTGGAGAAAGCAAATGATGAAGCCTATTTCTATGTACAATTATTTCCTCTTGCAAACGAAACCAGATACACATCCAGGTTGTAATATACACAGTGGGGACAGATTGATAGACTGAGAAAGTTTCTCTTTGAATGACTTACAAACAAAAGGAAATAACCATGCTTACAAATGCCAAGTATTTGTAACATGTCTTTAGTACAACACCATGTATACATTTCTATCAAGCAATTCATAATTATCTATGTTTTTATCTCTAACTACAATCATGGGAAACTCTATCCCAAGTCTGGTTTATTTAATCCTCCCTGTCATCTATGTTTTGGCTATTATACAAAATTTAATTAGCTCATGTTTATTACAATGTTTACCATTTCCTAGTTGAAACAGCTCACAGATCGTCAATGACCAAGAATATGATTTTACCCATATGCGGATATTTCGTCAATCAATACCCATCTATAGATGCATAATTAAAGTTTAATGTAATGTAAAGTTTGTGCTTGTAAAAAAATGGGTAGGCAATAGAGTTACGAACGGTATAAAACTTTTTTTCTAAATATAAAACCTAAAAGTAGAAGTTCTATTTTCATGTGCCTTCACATAACTTATCACAATTACTATTCGCTACCCAAAACTCGCGAAGAAGTTGTTACCTGGTACTGCAAGCACCTGCTTCGGGAATAACGTATTCTATATAAAACCGATTTCCGCAAAGTAGGCGTTTACGAAAATTTGTAATGATCATCTGTGAATGAGCTGCTTTAATTGCTTGAATCAATGCGGAATCATGTTCTCTTATTTGATTCAGATTCTATGCGATGGTTCTTAAAAATGGCATATGAGAAAGAACTCAGACCCTTCTTATCAAGAGTTTTCAACACAAATGCCAACCGTGACGACACTTTGTATCATATGCTTGTTCATTATATCTCTCCTTAAGAGAAATGATGCATAGTAATATGAAATCACGTGTAACGACGTGTATAAGACAAAGGAACAACGCGCAATGAATTGAAGGGTATGTACATAATAGCAAAAGGCGTTCTCTTCAAATGCAAAAATAAAAATGCAGTTTTCAGTTTACTTTCTCCAGACTCTCACGCGGAAACACAACATAATACCAAAAACAAGCTAGACTGTAGTCAAGAACAAGAGCAGAAATGTAGTTACATTATGTGAATCAAAGTAAACCTTTCAAATATGTGTGAATTCTTTTATTTTTCTCAATCCTTTTACAAATCTCTGTTTGCTTGTATTTAACATACCAACGACAGTACATAAGTCATTTGAGGAAACGTACTTGTACCACTGACATTTTCTTGAAATATAAATATTAAAAGTAACATTGTTCAGTAAATACAAGTAATTGATTATAACTGCATTAGCAATTATTGTTAAAAAGGCGTTAAATGCAGATTTTATTACGAAGATAATTCATATTGAGACTCCTCTCGTGAATGTTTAATTATTCATAGGCCTTTACCTAAGCTGAACTTATCAACATTTTACCTTCGACAGATTCTCATGCTGAAACGACCACGACGTAGACAAATGGTATGATAACATACCAAGGTATATTCTAGAACCAGTCATTAAACGACTACACTGCCGATTTCGACATTGAGGAAATCAGGGAGATGCGATCTATTCAACATGTTTCCCCCACCTCTGTCTATCTCCGTCTTTCCGTAATTGATCAAAATTGGGAATTGTAGGGTCATACGTCCCAGAATAGCTAACCAGTTGTAAAAGTACATTCTTTGTACTTAAAGGGTTACTATTGTTTGAGTTTTGAGGCACAATAACCGATGATTGTGTCACTACGCAGCCTTTATCTTTATTACAGTCGTTAACTTCGTGATTCTTGACCCCATCTTCATTTTCTGATGTGCTGTGTTCTACGATAATAGATGTCTGAGCAGCTGGACTCACTTGTTCGATCAAGGATTGGTTAACAACATCCACTTCCTCTGTACGTGATTTATTCTCCATTGTATGTAAAATGGGGTTATTCTTCCTTCTCTTGAGCATGTACCAGTAAGTAAGTCCTACAATAATGCCAATAACTAACACAGTGACACACGTAGCAACAAAAACAGCAGCTATTGAAACAATCCTCAGCGAATAACTTTCTTCTTCATTGGCTGCGTCTGAAATACATTATGATGATGATTATAATGTCATGATTAATGTAGTGACACACTCTTACATGTTGTCGATCATATCTACACTATCTAACTAAATTATTTCAAATAATCTGTCTCTTTCTTGCTACACTACAAAAATAAATGTATAAATGTAATATTTTTCTTTCAGCATATACACATTTAAATGAAAAACATGATATACGTCAAGTAAAAGAAATGTGTATACCGTATAGTGGTTATATGAAACTCTGACTTATAGAGTGGACATATTACAGTACCCAGATGCAAACCCTTATATTAGCAAAACAGTCGTATCATCCTTTTTCTCTCCGCTTGTAAACATTGTATAACATTTAGTATATCAACTTTTTAAATCATCAAAAGTGATAAAAACAAAATAAAACAAGCTTATATAATAGGGGAATACATTCGTAATATATAGTAAATATACGTACATATACATTAACCGCCAACCTGCCTCCGAATTAAGATTAAACTTCCAAATTAATTATACCTTTCTAAATATGCCGACACTCATACCAAGTCAGCATGCAAATCAATTTTTAGAATTGTTCATTGTCTACATATTTCTTATTTTTACCGCGTGCTATGGTTATAGATAACATATGTCTCTAACTGAAGGTTTGGTGAATCTCAAACTTCAACACAAAAATAAAAAGCAATATCGTCATCATTATCAACAACAACACTATGATGAAGCAGTTCATTTGAGCGAGGGGTTAGAGCATGCGTCTTGTGACCCGAATTCTCGGCTGCTTTCTATCCATAGATTGTTGATATTGTTTATCAATATTCAGTGCAATAAAATATTATTCAGATATTCTTCATCACGTCACGCTATGCTTCTTTGACTTGTAATGATAAGGCGAAATAACTGCTGCGGGAATTGGTAAGTACTGTTATTGATATAATTTTGGAGCTGGTATTAAAAATACAAACAATAAAGTCGTTTATATATAGCATGATTTTAACTCAGTAAGAATACTGAACCATTTGAGAAAGTCACAAAACACACATGGATGATTAGCAAAATATCATTGATTAAATAGATCCATTAGTTATTTATTCTTAAATCCGAAATGAAATTAGTAAATCATTGCTTGTAATAACATATACTTTTTCTGACACATAACATAAATTAAGGTATACCATTGTATATTTTCCTCATTTAATATTTTTTCAGGGTATCATTGCCTTGATTAAGATCACAGTTTAAGATTTTAAACATTGAATTACAATGTCTTATCAAGAATAATGTTTGGAATAAAAGAAAACAACTTTGAAATGAACATCTTATCTTATTTATAAAGAACCATCTTTATTACTATAATATGGCGCCACCTGTGCATTAAGACACGACCAACAGATGGTTTTTAGACCCAAGGGTAAATAAAAGAACATATTACTACTTTCTTTAAAAGTACCTACATTTTTTACAAACTATGTCGTTTGTAGATGAGCAGTTTGTGGCCACTTGTGGACAAACGGAACAGTTCTTGCATGTTGTAGTCGATCCATCATTAAATGTACCATCTGGACATTCCCGACATTGCAGGTCTCTCTCCCTTGTGCATTGCGTCTCTTCTTCAGTACCTGGCGGACACGAGAGCTTACAAAACAGACAATCCCAGGTACCATCTTGTAGCTTGGCTAGGAACTGGTCAGAGGGACATCCGGCCGGATCTGGCGTCCTTTTCTCAGTTAACTGTTTGAGAAGAAAAACATACATTGTAAATAGTTTGCTGATGCAGGCAATATGCAGAAAACCAGAGGAAGTCATATTTAATCTTTTTATGCTCCTGCATCGATTGATCGGTGACATATTGTGTTTGGTCTGTCTGTTGGTCTGTTTGTTTGTCACAAAACTTTAATCTTGACCATAACTTGGAGGTCCTTCTACCTACAGCTTCCAATCTTCACAGATACATGCACCTTGATAAGCTCTACCCACCAGACCAACTTGGAGGTCACAGGATCAAAGGTCAAGGTCACCATGACACAATACTGCAAATATTAATCTTAAGCCATATTATGAATATGGTTCCATCAATAACCTCCAAACTTCACTGGTGCATGCACATTGATGTGCTCTACCCGCTTACTCGCTTAGAGATCTTGGGGTCAAAGGTCAAGGTCACCGTGACCCAGATAAATATTAACCTTAGCCAAATTATGAACGTACTTCCATCCATAACCTCCAAGTTTCGCATGTGTATGCACCTTGGTGTGCTTTATTCACCTGATCCACTTAGGGGTCCCAGGGTCAAAGGTCAAGGTCACCATATAGCAAATATTAACCCTGGCCATAGAATGAAAGTGCTCCCATCCAAAGCTTTCTAACTTTACATGTGTATTCACCTAGATGAACACTATCCAACACACCCACTTACAGATCACAGGACCGAAAGTCAATGTCAATGATCCAATACAGCTGATATTAACCTTAGCCATATTATGAATATGCTTCTATCATTCATAGGAGCCTGGTGACTTATTATTATTATTATTTTAAATATTATTTATTTATTTATAATTAAATTGCTTTTCTACATATTTTCACTCACAAAAACATAAAAAGCAAAAGTAAAGTAAAAATATTCGATATTAAAATTCGTCATTTTACATCCGTTTCTCGGTATTCTATAAAGCCTCAAGGAGTGACACCCGCCATTGTTTTCGCATCGTTATCGCAGAGTAACATCCTAACATCATAACTATGCTATCAATAACCTCCAAACTTCACAGGTGCATGCAACTTGATAAACACTACCCGCCAGACCCACTTGAATTTTTTATCATGTTATCAGAAATTATGAACATATATATTTTATATTACACGTTCTTTCCTAATCTCCCCACCGGTTGATAGATTCATTTTCATGACACGTAGAAAAAACAACAACAAACTGTTTCATCATAATCATACGTATAAAATAAAGTATTTTTACCCCCTGTGTATGACGCTATGAATACGTGTTTTAACTGTCAATGACTGAATATCAATATCAGGTATATGACGAGTGTAGTGCTGTGTAGATTACATTCTAAAACTTAATTTATAAGAAATACAACAGAAAGCTATGATATCCTATCTATATAACATGTATATTATATAAAATGACGCACTTTTAATTTGCATTGAACTATTTTAAGTTTTATCAAATGTAACCGTGTGTAATTTGTTGCAGTTTAACCTAACTGTTCCTTTTCGGTTATTTTTGTTCTTTCGGATCTTTTTGCTTGTTATGTGCTCACGTGATACAGACCCGGCCTGTTTGAAGACGTCAGAAAAGCTTTTGAATTCTGATAGGACGGATAATTGTCGATTCGTTTGTTGGTTTGTATCTTAAAAATCTCGTCGAATACCCACGGCCGATCGATAGATAATCTACAGGCCATGGGATATTACGGCTGAAATTGTTCGTTTTAGAGTGTGTCAAATTACGTCATTTCATTGATCCATAGACATATTCACCATGTTTGTCTGTGATTGATCGCATCACGTTTTTAAAACCAATCACAAAGGCCGTTTATACAGCTGCATGGCGCAGTCATCTCTTTTAATTGTTTACATGACTTTCAAGCCTCCACGCCGTAGTGCGTTGCATTAGTAAATCGCGTTTTCAATGGTCGATAATTTAATCAATAACTATTATATTCGCCACAGTATCTTAGTAAGAACAGCTTTTTAAAACATTATATAAAATCATTTGAATCAAATGTGTGATTTAAGTTACTGGTTAAAGATATGCTATAAGATAGCTATGCATAAGAAGTGAATTTCGTTATTCCGGTGTATTTCGGTATTTTTAGTACACCCCACACTCAAAGGTTCGACACAAAAAGGGGGGGGGGGATCAATATATATGAAATACAAGATCGGCCTAGATTCACTCATACCCAGAAAAAAAGCTAATATTTCACTCATTTATTAAATTCCTTTGCACCTATGCATGTTATGCAATAAGTCTAGGCCCGGATCCAGAATTTTTCAACTTGGGAGCTAAAGTTGTCGTGTTAGGAGAGTATGAGCATCCTCCCCCGGAAAAATGATTATAGGATGACGGAGATGTATTCTGGGGGGTATATGGTAGCTTTTTTATAGTTCGATATATGATTTATATATTAAAATCTAAGCCTTAGGCTAAATAGTTCTATTGCTTGGGGTTGAAATTTTTACATCAGCGTACATTTTCCTTTATTTTTTATGCTTTTTGCCCCTAAAATCAATTTCAATGCACCTTAGGCAGTTAACTAACCATCGTTCTTGGGAAGGACCAGTACTAGACTCACAACCTTCGTAAAGACTTCTCGCAGACAAAAATCAGAGATGGTAGCCGGGGCTCGAACTCACATCCCTCTAAACTAATATATCTAGATCCTTCTATATAATTTATATTACCATTAATATGAATTTTATGGTACTGGTTGCAAAGCTGTGTTGCGATTTCTAGTACAGCTGGGGGACTGTTAGGCTATATCAAATTTCATTAAAAATATAAAAAAAAATGAAAAAAGATTGAATATGAAAATGAAAGTGATTGAGAAGTTTATTATTTTCTTTGCACAATACAGTATTGCATTATATTTTTGGGCTCTATTAAAAAGCATAAATTGGTTACGTTCTTTTAGATTTATTAACATTGACATGTCTGTTATTATCCATTTTTTCTTATGTTCACCGTATAATCTGTTAGAGGGAGGGCACTGAAGTCATCCATAAAATCATAAAATAAATGTAAGGATTTCTTTTTGGTCGCAGTTCTAAAGAGTGTATAATACTGAGTTTGATTTGATCCTCGTTTATTAATTTTACTATAATATGCACAATAAATGCGACTTAAATTTATACTAATCGCTATCAGTACATTAATTGACGTCTGTGACATGCACACTAGCGTTTGACTGATTCAAATTAGAGCAGACACAATGACGTTGCGAAGGTGACAGCGGAGATAAGTGAAACAGCAGATGCTCTCACAGCAGGGGTCGGCCTTGGTGACTGTTCATTTAGCTAACTTTTATTTCAGTAAGCGGCTCGCAATGGGGATTTCCACTTTATACCACAAGCATTTATCCAATCAATGCATCCCCCCCCCCCCCCCCCGTGAACCGTTTCAATCAAGAGCCATTTTGAGAATCACGTGACCATTCATGTAACTATGAAATCATGTAGTCACTAGACTGTATTCATTAAATTTTATTCGACTGTTACATTTTATTCCCATATTAGGAATCCACCATGACCAACTGTATGAAAGATTCAATTTTCAACAGATATTTTTACACATGTTGTTTTTCTGGTAAAAGTTTGTTGTTTATTGGCTAAAATTGGAATGGAAAATGTAATTTGCTAAGAATTTGCTTGCATCTTATGCCCCAGGTCCTTTATTTTTTACAATTCTTCACTAGGTTTGGGCTATAGCTATATCTGATTAATTATATTATAGTACATTCAGTTTCAAATAATTGTTTCAAATAGTATAGCCAAGCTAACTGTGCCAGATAATATGGGAATTCTTTTTTCATGATATCATCTTGTGTTGGCATACCATTTTTAAGAATGACATATATAACTAACTACCCATTTGATATCCAATCAAGACCCTGTTTACATATCAGTTAATTTGCAATTGTGAAAAAAATGCTATTGTTATGTGACATCAAGAAGAATCTAGATTGTCCAGTAGTAGGATGCATAAATCTGGATCACAAGTTTGTGGTTCGAATATTTGTCGGGTCGCCTCTTAATTGTTGTTCGCCTCCATCAAGGTTACATGCAAGGTTATTCAGGTCATGCATATGACTGCCTAGAGCAACATGTCTCGGCTGATTTATGAATAACCCCAATGATTAGGATGTGAACATTTAAAGTCAGCTGAATGACACTTAAACATGAAAGTAGACTATAACTTCTACATCTTAATGGAGATTTTATGGCTTAAAACTCTTACAAATAGATATTAGAGATATATAGATATTGATCTCTCTCTCAGACCTCAACAAATTATGGATTAAGGAATAGAAGTTCTGTTTTTTCAGGGGTTTCTTTAAGTCTTCATGACTTAGGGTCTTAGCAAGCTCCATTAGGTGGATATACTTACTTCACTATAAACCAACATTTGTATAAAAGTGACACTCATTATTCATGTCTTTAAATCCCCGTCTAATGTATAGGAGTCATCTTGTGTCGGTCGATCGGTTGGTTGGTCTGTCGGTCCATTGGGATTTTATTGTCCGGAGTATAACTTGGAAACTATTCAAGGTTTTGTCTTGAAACTTAAAATATAGACAGATGGCGACTAGGGGAAATGCAATGGCCAAGAACTGTAACTCAACCTGGTCCTATATTTGAAGTATATCCATTTGTGTGTTTTTTTGTTGTTGTTTTTTCTTGTCTGGAATCTAACTTGAAATTTATACATTATAGACAGACGACGACTAGGAGAAGTGTACATGTAGTATCCAAGAACTGTAACTCTATCTGGTATATCTGTAGTCATCTCCCCTTGTTTAATTTTGTACAAGGTATGAACTTGAAACTAAAAATATAGACAGATGGCTACATGGAGAAATGCAGTGTCCAAGAACTCTAATTGGTCCAAGTTTTTAAATATCTTCCATTGTTGTCTAATCTATCTTTGTTTAAACTAAATAAAAGTTTGGAGCTATTTTGCTTCCTGATGATTTTTGAATACATCACACTACAGCGTTTTACAAGGACTGGAAAGGTCACAATGTTCAACAGCAGGTATCAAGTTTCAACGACAATTGATTGCGTGTTGTGGTTTGGTTGGTGTACCATACAGTAAATAATCAGCATATTAATTTGTTAGAAATAATGGTTAATATCGGCAAAGATGGCAAGGCCCTTGGATTTGCTCTGTAGCATCAAACATTTATGACGAATTTTTTAACACACACACACTTATCAAAATGTTTAAGGTGGTATATCTTTTATCCATAAACAGCTTAGATATTATTACTAAAGAAGAACAGGATTTATAATTCACCTCTCATGTGTTTTTTTTTTTTTTTTTTTTTTTTGTGGGCTTTTTTTTTTTATCGCACTCAGTCTTCTAGCCCATTCAGTGAGCGTCTAGTTTTGTAGAGTTTATTCTGGTTTATCGGGTTTAACAAACTGAATGCATTAAATGAATGTACATGTAATGCTTATCATCACATCATCTCATGTGAATGTTCCTCCCTTTTTTATTTTAACATTTGCAGCATAACAGTCACAGTGAGAGATCCGTGAGTGAGTGAGTGAGTGAGTGAGTGAGTGAGACGATTGCAGGAAAACATTGAATTCCGCAAAATGGTGAGAGATGTGTAATGTCTTGTGGCGTATTGTTTGTATTTTTATGTAATGTGCTCGTAAATGATTGTTTATTGTTTTCTTTGTTATCATTCTCAAGATTTTTATTTGTAATGACCACCAGAATTGTTTGATCTCATGATTAGCTGTTATTAAATGAAGATATCATATTTGGTCTGAATTCGTTCTCATTGTTTAATATTGCTCTGTTTTTAATTGCAGGATGTGAAGCCTGAGTAGTGTTTTGACGTGTATATTTATAAGTGAATTATATTGATAGAAACGAGCAGTGTCTTGTTTTGACTCACAGCGGCGAAACACGTGCCCCTTTCAGGGGTCCTGAAATATTTTTAGAGTCTGCTTGTCCACAGACAAGTTGGGGCCACAAATGGACTTGTCCGTACGAATGGACCAGTTGCCCATACTTTGAAGTTAGATAAAGAAAAGGGCAATTTGTAACAGTATTAATTCATACCAAATAAATAATACAAAAATAAACTTATGCTGAACTTTTATTTTGACATGATTCCTGCATATACTAAAACACAGTTACTGACTTTCGTGCCAAAAACAACAACAACAACAACACTGATAACTCAGACTAGAGACTGACTAGAATTTCTACCCTGGTACAATAATATTTTGTGAATACTGCACTTGTCTTTTGACACATTTTCCTTAAATAATGACTTCTGCTGATTACTCAGTGTATCAAAAATTTCATGAGCAAGCTGTTCAGTGTCACTGACACTTGAACCCTGGCTAGTAGATGGCTCAGACACGGTTTCCTTAGGTTGTCTGTTTGTATGTCAGATGTCTGCTTCCTTTTCCACTTTCGAGTCAATGGAGCACAGAAGAACTAGGATCAAAATCCTCCACATTAGGTCCACTTATTACAATTCTCATCTGGCTGACGAGATTTTCTTGACTAAGTACACTTTTTGTTGGTGTTTTCACAATGTTCATGGGGGAAAAGGCTCAATTCAAAAGTCTCCAGATATGGACACGTTTTTGCAGCATCCAAAACGCCAAGCTCTAGCCTGTGGGCAACACAATGAGTGACAACAACGGGGTGTTTGACACAACTGGACAATTGCTTTGCCACGCCGTTATTAGATGATCCCAAATTTACACTTGCTCCATCAATCTTCACACAAACAAGACTGAATCAGCATTTAAATCAACATAAATTTCCTTCAATCCAGGCTTAATAGCAGAAGTAATACCATCAGCATTTGGAGTTCCAAGGCTCTGTATGATTGCTAGTTCATTGGTAGGTTAATTTGTGTCTTGGTCAACAAATCTAACCAAACTACACTCTTGGTCTGTGGTAGAACAATCAGTGCTAGACATTACTGTGAAAAATCTTGCTCTAGACAATCGATCAGATATATCATTCAACATAACACTTGATATGTTTTTAACAATTGAAGTGAAAGCATCACTGTTATGGTGATCATTACCCAAATCAACCCCATTTATTTTTTTGCAACACACAAATATTCAAAATCAGTAAATGGTATGTTCCTCTTCATAACAGAATTTGCAGTAATAAATAACCTCTTGTATCGGTCAAATTGGGAATGGTGGTACTTTTTCAGGACTTTATAGAGGTCTTCTACTTCCAATTGATTTTTCTTTTTACGAAGTTCATCATCAAATTTCATTTTGCATTGAACATGGCAACCGCCGTTTTCATGTTCTATCAACGCTTCTCTTCTAACTACAGATTGACCCTTAAATAAACCACTACTTATGTCGTCTAATAATGGAAACTCGTTGCATAGTTTACATGTACATACGCCGTCTTCGTTTTCAAGCCAGGGAAATTCGACCAGCCAAGAATCGAGAAATTCTCGTTTCCTTTCGCATCATATGCTTTATCATATTCAGCCTTTGATTTCCTCTTTTCTCGGGAATGAGGTTTAAAACGAGTACCAGTCAGGGAATTCCCTTTATTTTAGTAATCAGAAAATGGTTCACTTTCGTTTTCGTAAAATTAATTGATACATATATTCCCATCGTTTACAGTCGTGTTTTTGGTCGAGGAGGAAGTATTTTTGAGAAAAAAAATCTACATTTCTAAGCATGTACAATGCGCAATGTACTAAAAATGTTACCTAATGGTCGATTGGCTGTTGCTATGGATAATTGGACTGGTATACTACATCAAATCGCATTATTGGGAAATAAATTACAATGAGGTTTAAAACGAGTACCAGTCAGGGAATTCCCTTTATTTTAGTAATCAGAAAATGGTTCACTTTCGTTTTCGTAAAATTAATTGATACATATTTTCTGCGAAAGTTTTTACTTGTCCACGGACAAGTCAGCCTTTAAAACTGCTTGTCCGGGGAGGTATATGCCCGACTCGGGCAACTCGGGCATCATATTTAAGGACCCTGCAGTTTTTATTTTTTTACATGGTCATGTAGCGTAAGCTTTAAATTCCATAAAACCCACTGGGGTATACAAATAAGTTGGTACTTTATGAAACCCCGCAAGTAGCCTACTACTATACCATATTTGTTTCTATCTATTAATTGCATGCATCGAAAATTAATATCATCGTATGGTTAAAAAAGTAAATATAAAGTGTATATACTCACAATTCCATTTATCGCTGTAATCATTACAAGAAAAACAAACAAAAACCTTGACGTGCTTGTTTGTTGCATATTTCACCGTTTATAGAGTTTTATTGATTATCAAAACGCATTCAGTCTTCACAACGTACTCCAGTTATTAAAATAAAATAAATCATTTCTTGGTATAACCTTATGAAGTGTTTACAATCTATTGTTTTCCGTGGTATGACGCGTCTTACGCATAATGTGATTGAATGTTGTATTGATTTTCATTCCTTTACACACATCTAAAAATAACGCAAAGTAGGTCGTTGTGTTTTGTACAAAGCAAACAAAACGAAACAATCTGATCTTTAATTAAAGGCCTAAATTCGCATTGAGTGTGCGGATTGAAGATGATTAAAAAGTTCGCAGTTCATGCGATAAACAAAATCGCTCGTATATTGTATTTAAGAAGCTTAACGTTTATTGAACATTATAATAGAAAATACCGTTGCCTGGAGTTCGTACATTCACAGGGTTGACTGTAGGCGCCTTTCAAGTAATTTTACCTTAGAATATCTAAAATCTTAATTACTTTACGTTGATCGTAAGGAAAACTATTTTGTCACATATATTTGCATAATATATACTGCTTCCTGTCTGTCCCCTGCCTCCACAAAGAAGTTAACGGGTTATACTGGAATTAAGTTGTCCGTTTGTCTGTACAAAGGAATGAAATATTACGGGATAAGAGTTTGTGTCAGTATTAGCCTTTCGAGGTTGGTTTTGTACATTCTGTATTTCTGTGGTTATATTTCCTCTCGTGGGGTTTCAAAAGACCAAAGGAAAATCAAAAACAGATAACATCAACAATGCGTCCGTCCGTAACAATTTTATGTATACTTTTTCTTTTACACTAATTTTCCTAAAACTTTACTGGAATCCTTCCAACAATGGGAACTTGTGCATCTGCTAGTTTCATTGCGATTAATCAATTATTCCCCATTGAAAGTTTTTTTTCTATATACATGTAGAATATTGGGAAGAGATCGTGTGCGTCTATCTCTTTTTCACTATTGCAGAGATTCACACCTATCTTTCACAGATGCACTAAGTGCGTGGATGTACAAGTCAGAACTTGTGACCATTTAAACCTGAGTTACGGCCCTTTGATTTTTTTCCTATATAGAATGTATATAAAACGAATCTTGTAGGGGCTTCCGTGGCCGAGAGAGTAAAGTCGATGATTTTAACACTCATTCAGCCCCTCCCCGCGTGGGTTCGAATCCCGGCAGGGTCATTCGGATTTTCGTGTGGGAAGCCTTCCAGCTGGCTTACAGGCATTCGGGGTCTTCCTCTTCTTGTAATTAGCTGGACGTCGCTGTATAACTGAAATACTGTCGAAGCGACGGTAAACTCAAATAGTCAAATAGTCAAGTCGTGTATGTCCATCTATTCATATACCACTGTTAGGATTTATTCAGAATGTAACTTCTGCATCTAAATTTATTTATCACAAATTTTATTGCCATTTTCTTTAAATTTGCAGTATTTCTTACATTATGTTACAATTGTATTTGAAACAATTGATTTTGTATGTTTTTTATTGCTCGGGGACATTTTTGTTTGTTTGTTTGTTTGTTTTGTCTTTCTATTGGTTTATTTGTTTGACCATAACGGGGAAATCATTCCACCTACAGCATCCAAAGTTCACAGATGTATGCACCCCGGGAGGTGACATTGACCTTCAAATGACCTTTAACCCCAGGTCTAAGGCCACTCGGGGGCATGGCGAACATTGCTTGTTATTTCTGCCCTGCATACTCATAGTTCTGTAAAATATCTTATACCATGTATGCTTGTATTCTGACTGCTCACAACCATCTAAGCATGTATATTGAGGCTGCTAGGAGATGGGGATTTAAGGCTTGCTATATAGCTCTAGTTTCTTCTGCCCCTTTTTCGGCGTAGCTGTATAATTTCGATTTCAATTCGCATCTTAAACCAATCAAATGTACGCTAACAACGGTAAATAATTCTAAGCTGAATAAAAGGACTCCTGTTACTGGTTAACGCATCGTTATGGACTATAAAATTACTGTAAATAAGGGGTGCAGCTTGTATATATCATTCAGCTTGGTGTTATTACTTTTCTTTTTGATGTAAACATGAAAGTGATTTCAGTAAGTTAAATACAATCCTTTTCCATCAATTGAGGAATGCTACTTTGTGAAAATGATTTAAAACAACAAAAAAGAATCCACCGTGTTATGACATGAAACCCCTTAATTACTATGTATATTGAATTCTTCCAGCCTGTCGAGATGCTCTCATTGAAAATTAATTCGCCAAAACCAAAACAACTAATAACGC
>CM037777.1:89761915-89811915 GCA_021229015.1 Solen grandis
TTCATAGACAATGAAAATTTAATGTCCTATGTAGGTAATCATGAACATTAACATTTAATGATTAAAATTTTCATATGACGTCACGTGACATCAAAACTTAAAAAAGCTACCAAAGTTCATCCGCGCTGTACAGCCGTCATTTATGGACGGATTGGCATGGACTTTCACAGAAGTTATATATTACGACTTCATTGTGCAGGATTATATAGGTTTGCCAAAATTCGAAAAACACCAGGTTTGTCATGGTTTGCAGTGCAGAAAGCCCTATCTTTTGTTCAAAACAAAAGAAGTCTAGTTATTATTAGGACTTTCTGCCTAAAGCAGAAAGTCCTATTGGGTTTGTTATGTTTATTATTATTATTATTATTATTCTTTTCTTCTTCCTAACTAAACGCTTATTTTTATATGTTGTAATAGTCCTAGGACGATGAAATTTTTATGGCTTATTAGTCACGTGAGGAAATTTTGATTTCAATGATTTTCAGCACCCTATGACGTCACATGACGTCACAGCTAAAAATAGTGAAAAATGGTGTTCGCGCTCTACAGCCGTCATTTATGGTCGGATTTTCTTCAATTTTTTACAGATGGTACATCTTGAAAGAAAGGTGTGCATATCCTGTCAGCTAACCGAAATTCCGAAAGACCGAAGTTCTGTGGCTGAAATAAGATTCGAACATAGGACCGAAAATTTCATTTTAGGATAAAAGAGCTTCAGGATGAGATAGAAAGTTGAAACTTACACAGTTTGCAGTTCTGCAGCATTTCTACAAATATTTTGAGGCGTGACGTCATATGACGTCATGTGACGTCATAAGCATACTTCTTAATTTTCATTTTAGGGCAATGATTTCGACATGATGCCAGTTGTTCAGAATAATGAAAATTTCAGAGTTATGAAAGGAAAGTATGCGCTTTTGAACAAAAGCATCTTCAGCACCCTATGACGTCATGTGACGTCACAGCTAAAAATAGTGAAAAAAGGTGTTCGCGCTCTACAGCCGTCATTTATGGTCGGATTTTCTTCAAATTTTCACAGATGGTACATCTTGAATCAAAGGTGTGCATATCCTGTCAGCTAACCGAAATTCCGAAAGACCGAAGTTCTGTGGCTGAAATAAGATTCGAACATAGGACCGAAAATTTCATTTTAGGATAAAAGAGCTTCAGGATGAGATGGAAAGTTGAAACTTACACAGTTTGCAGTTCTGCAGAATTTCTACAAATATTTTGAGTCGTGACGTCATATGAAGTCATGTGACGTCATAAGCATACTTCTTAATTTTCATTTTTGGGCAATGATTTCGACATGATGCCAGTTGTTAGGAATAATGAAAATTTCAGAGTTATGAAAGCAAAGTATGCGCTTTTGAACAAAAGCATCATCAGCACCCTATGACGTCACATGACGTCACAGCAAAAAATAGTGAAAAATGGTGTTTACGCTCTACAGCCGTCATTTATGGTCGGATTTTCTTCAAATTTTCACAGATGGTACATTTTGAAACTCAGGTGTGCATATCCTGTCAACTAACCGAAATTCCGAAAGACCGAAGTTCTGTGGCTGAAATAAGATTCGAACATAGGACCGATAATTTCATTTTAGGATTAAAGAGCTTCAGGATGAGATAGAAAGTTGAAACTTACACAGTTTGCAGTTCTGCAGAATTTCTACATATATCTTGAGTCTTGACGTCATATGACGTCTGTGACGTCATAAGCATACTTCTTAATTTTCATATATGGGCAATGATTTTGACATGATGCCAGTTGTTCAGAATAACGAAAATTTCAGAGTTATGGCAGTAAAATATGCCCTTTTGAACAAAAGCATCTTTAGCACACTATGACGTCATGTGACGTCAGAGCTAAATATAGTGAAAAATGATGTTCACGCTCTACAGCCGCTATTTATGGTCGGATTTTCTTCAAATTTTCACAGATGGTACATCTTGAAAGTTAGGTGTGCATATCCTGTCAGCTAATCGAAATTCCGAAAGACCGAAGTTCTGTGGCTTAAATAAGATTCGAACATAGGACCGAAAATTTCATTTTAGGATTAGAGAGCTTCAGGATGAGATAGAAAGTTGAAACTTAAACAGTTTGCAGTTCTGCAGAATTTCTACATATGTTTAGAGTTATGATATCATATGACGTCATGTGACGTCACAGACTAATACTTAGTTCTTATCATTTGCACTAATTTCGGAATATAATGTCAATTGTTCAGCATGAACATGAAATACTACCAGAGGTGAGTCATTACATGAAACTTCTATCTCCTGCTTTTTGCATTAACACAGCTTGCAGAAAGTCCTATCATTCGTTTTCACGAATGACATCTAGTTTTATTATTCTTATTATTCTTTTTTTCTTCCTCTTATATTTGTGTTAATTTTGAGGTGTTGCCATTGACTCAGAACAATGAAAATTTTATGGCATATATTTCAAACCATCAGCTTTCGGATGCAATGATTTTCATATTCATATGATGTCATATAACGTCAGATTGGACGTCAGGTGAAAAAGTTTGTACGCGGTCTACAGCCATTATTTCTGGACCGATTTTCATCAAAATTTCACCGAATGTGTATGTTAGGCTCTAGTTGTGCCTTTTGGTGTCCGTGTTTCCAAATTCGAAAAGACAAAGGTTTTATGGCGAATCCAAGATTCGAACTAATGACGTCAAATTTCAAATGCGTATAAAATCGCTTCCTGAAGAGCTAGAAAGCTGATTTTTGGACTGAATATTAGACTCTAGGTCTTCTATACACTATAAAAAGATAAACGCCATATGACGTCATATGACGTCATTATGCTAATAAAACTTTCGTATTAAAACTTAACGGTTTTTAAGCCCTGTAGGCTTTATTTTTTGTATGATTTGCTTGAAATTTTGTCTGAAGATGCAGTATTAGATTCTATGGAGCCATGTCACTTCCGTTTCTGGAAAATCTCAAAGGTCAAGGTCATATATCAATGATCGTGTTTTTCTTCGGCCGTAAATATCTCAAAAACGGTAAATATTTTATCGAGACACTATGCGTATAATTTGTAGTGCTTAGAACGACCTTTCAGATGATATTTAGTTTCTGCTGATCGGGGTTGAATCGGTTGAGTTATGGCGGAAAAATGAAAATTTGGTAAGCCCCAGTGTGTTTAACAGTTTATATCTCTAAAACCTTTGATTTTTCAAAATATGATGATGAATATTATTTGTAGAGCAATGTTTGGCCGTTCTTTTGATGCCTAAAGTTTAATGATTGGCCAAATATTGATGGAGTAATGGGAAAAAAACGAAATTCGTGTATGTAGCTTTGGTGAATTTTTCATTTTTCAGGTGGTTTAAGAGCTTGTATCTCAAAAAGTATTAGTAATATTCCTAAACCATAAAGCTTGTGAAATGTAGAGAATTTTCAGACGATTATTTTGGTACCTTAAGTTTTGAAATTGAACAAAGTATAAGGAAGTTACATCAAAAATAAGAATTTAAACATGTAGAATTTCAGCGATTCTGCCGTGTTGTCAATCTTTTACAGCTAATATCTCAAAGCCCATTAGAAAAAAGTCCACACTTTAAGCGAGTGAGATGTAGACAATTTTAAGACGATTATTTTGGTACCTAGAGTTTTAAAATTGATTAAAGTATAAGGAAGTTACATCAAAAATACGAATATAAATTTTCGAGAAATATCCTACTTTCGCTTTCACGTTAATTGAAACATTTTCGGAAAATATGTAAGTTTACAGCTATGTATTAGTCATATAAATTGCAAAAAAACTTTTTACTTATATCATATTGATATTACTAGCTAAACAAGCGTACCTTTTCCGGTGGCCGAGTGGTTAGAGCGTCCGCCTCGGGAGCGGAAGGTCGTGGGTTCGATCCCACTGGTACTGTTATAGCTCCCTTGCTTGGCGCTCAGCATATAAGGGTATTTGCAGGAATGGTAAGCTCGGTATCAGGATGATGTGACTGGGTGTGGTATCATGCCACATGTCTACGGCGTGATACTGCAGTGTGGTAGTCCTATACCCGCATGAAGTAGACATCGTGACTGGCTGAATTACTGTCGGTGGGACGTTAAACCCAACAAAAAAACTGATATCATATATGGCAGTATTTACTACACCGATCACTACACTCGAGGTGTGCACACTGGCGCATGTTGACGTCTTTTGTAAACGTTTATAAAAGTTGCTTAAATAATCATGTTTATAGATAAACATTTACATAAGAATGAGGAGTTTCGGAAATATTTTTTGCAAAGGGACTCCTAAGGAAAGAAAAAGATGCTAAATTAAATACTAAAATACAAGTTTAGTTTATTAGGTTTAACGTCCCACCGACAGTATTTAAGTCTTTTGGAGACAATGTCTACTTGAGACAAATGTAGTGTTGTCACACTGCACAGTATCACGTCGTAGACAGTTGGCATGATACCACACCCAGTCACATTATCCGGACACCGGGCCATCAGTCCTGGAACTACCCTTATTAAGCTGAGCGCTAACCAAGGGAGCTATACCAGTACCTATGTTTACGAATTTGGTAAATACAAGAATTGAAATAATTGATATAACGTTTTCCGGGGTATTCCTAGCCTTGGTATCTTCCGCTGACACCGACTTTTTTAAACGATTATTTTTTACATATTACGTTCTTTCCTTAATGTCAATCATTTGATATTTTCTGATTTCTCAACTAATTAAAACAAGATAAATAAATTAAAAAAACAGCCATCACATAAATTGATTGAAATCTGATAAAGAAATGAGCCGACGGTAAAAAAATGCGCGAAATTTATGTGTTACATCCATATTTGAAAAGCACGTGCACGTGTGTGAATACTTTAATAACATTTATATGGCACCATCTTCTAATATAGCAGCATAACGTAGTAATAGGGCGGGGCAAACTCTAAGTTAGTCAGTGTTAATTAAGTATAGGTTAGTGTTTTTTTAGTAAGCATTAATGAAATTAAATCGGTGTGGCGCGGCTAAGCCGCGCGACCGATTTAATGGACTTAATGCTTACTAAATAACACTAACCTACTTAGTGTTTGGAACTGTGTTTTGAAATTTAACGCAGTCGCACATTCCAAATATAGTATTGATTTTTTAGGCTCGACCCTATCAACCTGTTCCCGGCGTGAATTACATCACGTGACATGTAACATGTTATGTCAAAGGTCAATGCGTCGCTCTAGCTGTGTATATCTATGTAGATCTACGCTCCAAATGAGCATTGAACCGGAAGCCGACTTTGATCTCTTCGGCAAAAAAGTGGTGATTGAAATTTGAATAAAAGATACTGTTTAGAAAGGTTCATATATCTGCACCTATATATGTTGTGTTTTGGACATTATTATTTTTATTTTTTTTGATTTAAGTAACCCTTGTTTGTTAGTGTTTTTTTTTTCTTCTCTTCTCATTATTTATATACATTTTTCAATTTGAATTTATTTAATCGGATATTTACTAATCGCTTTGTTTAGTAAGTAGTTGTATATTGCCCATTCTGTGTTAACATGTGTAGACATTGAAATTACACAAGTGTCTTTAAAGATGACCGATACTAATTTGTTAGAACTTGTGGTCAAACCCTCTTACTTATTTTTTAAAATCTTCAATGTTGTATCACCATTACTTAGGCAATAATACATGTTTAAACTAAACTAAGCGGAAGGACAGAGTTCTTTTGTTATTTTGGATAAATCAGAATGCTGGTGAGTAAATGTTTGTTCTCTATGGTTGCTGTGTATTATTTTTTGTCTATGTTCATGCGTTCACATCAAAAATCCCTGTAACACGTTACACATGCGTGCTGTAAGGGACATTGGCATCCAAACTTACCCTCGTTAGATAGATCTATTCAAGAGAAATAATTCTGTACATTTTAAACATGGAGTCACCCGACTACTTTTTGACCTATTTAAGGCCAAATAACATGCGTATAAATTAGTGCACCGGTCGGCTTGAAGCTGGTTTTAAATTTATCAGTTGATTTAGCGGAATAGTGTTTAGTGACAAGTTGATGCCGATTAAATGAATTAAATGGAGACAAAATTTTGAAAAAATGGAATGATTTCATTGGACAAAATATAATTTCAAACACTAAGAGAGAATTAGGCAGTTAAGAAGCCGTCACTCGCTAGGCTCATTCTGGCTTCTTAACTGTTAAATTCTCTCTTAATAAACACTAACTATAACGTAAAACAGTCGTCTCCATCGTATGTACAAGCATTATTGAAATTTAACTCGCGAGGCTGCACGCGTCGACGAATCTATTGTATGGTAGCATTTACGGTTTTATTTCCGCGACTGTACACGAAATTAAAAAAGAAAAGAATTTTGATATGCAGAATTAATAGGTTTAAGTTTAATTGCTTATATTTTGAAAACCTATAAAACTAGACCCAAATATGCTACAATTGAATTATAGGGATTTTCAGGACATTTATTTTGGTACCTAGAATACTAAACTTGGAATCTCTCAGCCCCTCACCGCTGTGGGTTCGAATTCCGGTAGGGACTTCGGATTTTTCATGTGAGGAAGCCTTCCAGCTGGCTTGCGGTAGGTCGGTGGTTATATCCGCGTATCTTTGTGTACTCGGGGTCTTCCTCCACCTGTAATTAGCTGGACGCTTCTATATGATTGAAATACTATCACAGCGACGGTAAACCCAAATACAACAACAACAACAACAACTAAAATTGGTCAAGTTATAAGAAAGCGATATCAAAATAAAGATTTATTTATTTTCGACATATGGCTTACTTCACAAAGTTCATGCATGAGAAGTCCATACGAAAAAAAAAAGTTAAAGGTAGGAAATATAATATATATTCTTTCTAACGGTATTAATCTTTACATTTTGAAATGTTGCAGAAAGTCCTATCATTCGTATCAACGAATGAAATCTAGTTTATTACTTATTTCATTTTTAACTGCTAACAATTATATATATATAAGCCTGTTTATAGATTTTTTTTAATGATAATTGATCTTCATAGTAAAAAAAATCCACAAAATTGTGAAAAATGCGTTTTTCCCCACAAAAAGGGCTAGGGTGCTTTCCCCAAAACTGGAACAAAAAGCCGTCATATACATTGTATTTTTCATATATAGGGTACCTTCATACACATTCTCTTTATATATTATAAGTCCTCTTCATATACAAAGGTATCCGGTACGTTGATCTGACCTGAAAAACTGCCGCATTAAAAAAAAAAAAAAAAAAAAAAAAAAAAAAAAAACATCTTATATATAATAAAAAGGTAGGTAATCTTTCCCATTGAAACCGTACATTATGTCGTTTCAATTGCCTAACTCCTTTGATTAATGATAGATTTTCATAAAATTGGTCTAATTTGTTTGTGGAAGGGATGAATTAAGACATACAGGGACAAAAAAAACAACAACCCTTGTCTGAGAAATCGCCCTGAAAATGTTCGCGAATTTAAAACACGTTTGGTCGGAAGAGATCTAACCGACAGAATCTCGCCAATTTCTCCCGTGTAAAACTATAGAAAAACTAAAGCTACAATATCAGTGTTGAATTGTATGGACTGATACTGATGAAAGAAACACATATATCTGAAATGAAGACTTGTGCTGACTTGAAATCCGTTGGTTTGAGAAGATTTTGTGACTAAATCTAAAACAAAATTACATCAGCAATGCCACTGAGACGCTTGATAGAAACTGTAGAGAATCCGCAGTTTAAACGTAGCTGATTTTCGGTCAAGGTCGAAACGGATGAATTTTTAAAAAGGTAGAAAAAAGGTTAGTATTCATTTTTATTTGTTTCTTTTATCAGTATCTGTCCATACAATCCAATGCTGATATTGTAGATTTAGGTGTGTTTTTTTTTAGTTTTACACGAGAGATTGGAGAGGTTCCGTCGGTCACATCTCTTCCGACCAAACACCTTTTCGACTTCGAGAACTGTTGTAACGCGATTCCTTCGGCAAGGAGGTGCTTCTTGTACCCGATTGTCTTTATTCATCCCTTCCACGCAAAATAAGGCCAATTTTATGAAAATCCACCAAATTTCAAAGGAGTTACGGCAATTGAAACGACATGATGTACGTTTTCAGTGGAAGAAGTTACTTACCTTCTTAATATATATAAGGTCATTGATTTTTTTAATGGGCAGCAACGTACCGGGTTCCTTTGTTCATATACAGTGTATGTTTCATATTCAGGGTCTTTTTATATACAGTCTCTTCTGGGCATCAAGGTTATTTTTACATAGAGACAATGGTTAACACTAGTTCAGTGTCCCAGGACCAATACTTTGTAACCAATATATCGTATAACATCTAAAATCGGTTTGCTGTGTACAAACAAATAATAACAGGTTACATGTTCAGACATGACCACCAGCTGGTGAAGTGCGGATATCATCAATCAGTCATATCTGAGATATACATGCAGCCGTTCGTGATGTGTAATTTCTATATGATAAGACAATATTTCCAGACTTTCGTGTAATTTGAAAAAGTATATTAGTAAATTATAACTTATTTTTGTAGTAATTTAAGTTCGGCAAATGTCAGTATAAAAAATTGTAAGTACGGAAGTATCTAAGACAACTGGGTGAATATAGGTTCTTGTTGGGTAGTACAAAGAAACTAAATGAATACAATATACCATCATTTTTCGATAATCTAAGCGCTTGAAAATTACGTAAGAACTAAGAAGTAAAGTGAATGTAGTATATATATATATCGAATGTAATTTATTGGAATATTGATTGCCATTTTATTGGAATATTGATTGCCATTTCATTTGATTCTTGATTATCAACAATATATACGATTTGTTTTTGTTCTCCGGTACTGTTTATTAGAACATGGTAAGGAACGTAATCTGACATCACTTTATTACGAAGGTCGTAACTTTGTACAAATGTATGCTACCATCATATTCTAATTTATGCACTGTTCGATTCGATCAGTCTGATATCCGATTAACACATGATATAATGAATCATTATCAATACGCAACCATAACGAATTCATAACGTAAACTCTAACAGTTTGTACATCTTTATAAGTCTGCTCTACATTGGGTGTGGGTGAGGGAAGTTTTTAATCAACTGATCGCTCAAAACACTGAAATGGATAGTGGAGAAGACTTAAATATGTACACATTGTTGCATTTTGCGTTATTACTTATTACTGATCAAACCATGCATAGAATATAATGGTAGCATACATCTGTACAATGTTACGACCTCCGTTATCAAGTGTGTTGTCAGATTCCGTTCCTTACTTTGAGCAAAGACATGTTAAACAGAGGAAGGAAACTCATGCAAAAGTAATTGGAAAATATTGTTTAGGCACACGGTTAATCATTGAATATTGCAAAAAAAAGAAAGAAAAAAAAGATACATGTAAAAATCAAAGAGAAAAATGTAACCATATTTTAAAATAGTCATTTCTTTGCGACTAGGAAATTTGTATTTAGAAAAAAAAAAAAAATCATAATTTAAATGCATTAAGTATAGCAGAAAAACTACACATTTAACCTAGTTATCATCTGGCAGGTCCTTTCTATTTTACATAAAGCTTGTTTCTTGACCTTGTTAGCTCAACTGAACACTTGTGCTCAGGGTGAGCGTTTGTGACCGCCTTTTGTCCGTTATCCGTCGTGCGTCATCGGTCGTCAACAATTGCATGTGAACATTCTAGAGGCCATAGTTTTGGTCCAATCTTCATGAAACTTGGTCATATGGGGTCAAAAACGAGATTACCAGGTCAAATCCTTGAAAAACCTTGTGAACACTCTATTGGTCACAGTTTTAGCCCAATCTTTATGACATTTATTCAGGATGTTTGTCTACATGATATCTCGGATGAGTTTGAAAATGGGTCATGTGGGTTCAAAATCTAGGTCACCAGGTCAAATAAAAAAAAACTTGTGAACATGCCTGAGGCCATGTTTTTGGCCCAATCATCATGAAACTTTGTAAGGATATTTGTCTTTATGCTATATCGGATGAGTTTGAAAATGGGTTATATTTGGTCAAAAACTAGGTCACTAAGTCAAATCTTAGATAATCATAGACAGAATTTGTGAACACTCTAGAGGCTACAATTTTATCCCAATCTTTATAAAATTTGGTCGGGATGTTTGTCTGCATAATATCTCGGAAGACTTTGAAAATGGGTCACGTGGGGTCAAAATCTATGTCACTCGGTCAGATCTTATAAAAACCGTGTGAACACTCTAAAGGCCACAGGTTTAGCCCAATCGTCTTTAGATTGGGTCAGGATGTTTGCACATTTTTCTAGATTGGTTACAATGTGGGACTGTTACATTTCCTATTTTCCAGTATATTATTGCTCTTTGGATTATAGTTTGTTCTCTTTCCTGTGAAATCAGGGATTACATGTTATTCTAAATTGGTTGGGGATTATGTAACAGCCTATAAAAATCCCTTATCAAAGATTTGTGTACATGGTCCAGTTGCTCAACCCATAGACCACTGGCCATGTATGTAAGCAAGGGTACAGGAAATTACTGGTTACACATTTATCTCACCTGATTACAAATTTAAAACTTTTATTTCATTTTGATTTTTATTGTTTGTGTAGGTAGGAAAATCTGTCCAGTTAGCTCAGTTGGTAGAGTAGCATGGTGGCGTGTTCCGTCAGTTGTGGGTTTGGGAGAAGTGTAGTGTGTATGAAAAGGAATATCTGTCCTGTTATAGTGTTAAATTTATTGTTGGAACTCCAGGACGGCAGGAGTCGTTGGTTTGAGTCATGCACCAGCAGTAGGCACACTTAGAATTTTCTGGTGCTTATTTTAATTTCATTTTATTGCAGTCTTTTTTGGTAACCAAAGTCAGAGAGGAATTTGTATAAAACAATCGAAAGTTATATTAATTACTGTGTTGACTGGAGTTTACTGTCACTGCGACTGTTAGTATTCCAGTTATATAGTGATCGATGTCCAGCTAATAACATGGATGAGTATTCATAGGCAGCCGGGCAGAACCACCTTCCTACCACAAGCGAGCTGGATATCGAAAATCCATTATTGCGCAACTGTTGTATTGCATGTCTTTTTTTGTTTTTTTTTTGTTCAGACATACACAATCTAATGCTAACAAATTCATATTAACAGTAGAAGAAAGAGCGAGCGATAGAGAACGAAGGGGGATAAGTTTCTTGTAAGCCATCCATTAAAAGAGATGTTACTGTTATCTTGTCACGTTTAACTGTGCAATCGTCATATCTGTAGCTGACATGTATTGTTAAACAGGATGTACTTATATCCAGGTTATGGTTACCGATTTTATGGTCGTCTGCCTTTATTAAATGTATAGATATTAGATAATGAGTACAATCGTCGTCCTAAGTCACCCCCGCCCACATACACACTACTATAAACATATACATGTACATGTTACTAAGTTTATATCTAAGACGAGGATATATGGTGATACATGAGAAGGTAGTAAAAGTAGTGGTAATAGTTTTGATCATTGCCGTTCTTGTAGTAATACGAGTAATTGCTGTTATTGCTGCTGTTGATATATCATTGGTCAGCAGTCCCGGTGGCCTAGTTGTTTGAGTGTCCGCCCCGTAAACGGGAGGTCGTGGGATCGGTCCCTGACCTCGACATACCAAAGCCTTTAAAACGGTACTGGTATCCCACCTTGTGCTGTGCGGTCACATATAAGAGTTGTTCCAGGACTGTTTGGCTCAGTGTAAGGACAATGTGATTGGGTATGTTTCCGTAGAATGACAGCCCTATAACGTAAAACCCCAGCAAACAACAACAAACACAATCTCGAGGTGTCACGAGACCTTTTAATTTTATACAATATATCCTATCGATATTCTAACTTGCTTAAGTATACGTAATATTGCATGGAATGGCCAGTGGCCTAGTCCTGAACACCACTCAATTCTATTGTCAGCTGTAAAAGATATGAAGAGAGCATATGTGAATAATTTTGGACAAGCGAGCGCGCGCGCGCACACACACACACACACACACACACACACACATTTACATAATACAACGACCATATGCTCTTGAGAGAGAATCAAATTATATATTTGTGTTGAAAGATGACCTCGACCACCCGATACACACAGGCTATTCAAACATTGTGTATACTGTGATAAAAGCCCCAATCTACTTTCGTTTTCAGGGAAAACACATAACTCGTTTTACTTTCGTTTTCAGGGAAAACATAACTCGTTTTACTTTCGTTTTCAGGGAAAACATAACTCGTTTTACTTTCGTTTTCAGGGAAAACACATAACTCGTTTTACTTTCGTTTTCTCGATACAATTCTAGCTATGGTAGACAGTTATAGAAATACTCGTTACTCAATATACGTATTCGTATGCATTCAAATCAACCTTTCCTACAGCAGAAAGAAGTTCTTGTAAAGCTATCGAGAAATATCCATACAGGCCCCTTAGCATGCACTCTTTTACTTAAACCCAGTGATCCATAACCAAGCATTGACGCGCATGGTCATGCAGAGATATGTATTGATTTGTAAGAAACAGCCCTGCATTCAGTTTCCCGGAAAAATCCATGTATCGCATATTGTATCATATTGAAGTTGGGGACCAGATCCGTAGTTTCGAGCGTTATGGATAACAGAATCCATGCAGGTTTACAAAATTGAGATCGGTGACGGATAAAACCTTTGAATGAGGTACGTAATTGTTTGTTGTTGTTTTATTTCCTGTTTAAGTGAAACCTGAACATTTTAACCAGTCTCCTTATAGTATTTAGTATTTCCTGGTATACTGAAATTTTGTTACCCTTACATTTACACATGACGGGAGTAACTTTATTTACAACATTAAGAAGGATTGGTCAGTCTCATTTATTGTGGCTAATTTTGTTACAATGGTCCGACGGTTATATGTATTGACTGAACAATTAAAAAGTGTAAACATTGAGTACTGTAGGATCTCTTTATATACATGTTCTCTTTAGAGTCTTTTCACAAATGGTCTTTTATTATTTTCTTTTATAGTATTTTCTCTTAATATAGCCTCTTCATATGCAGTGTGTTTTTCATATATAAGTTCTCTTCATATACATTATCTTTATATGAAATAAGGCCTCTTCATATACAGCGTGTTTTTCATATATAAGGACTTTTTATATACATTGAGTTTTTCATATATAGGGGCTCTTTTTATGCAGTTTCTTAATATGAAATAAGGCCTCTTCATATACAGTGTCATATAACCACCTTTCCCCCAAAAAATATCCTCCAAAATTCACCTTCCTCAGAATAAGATCCCCATTAAATCGCATTATGAAAAACAGTAAAAAAAAATCAAGAACGCATGATTTTTATTTTTGTGAATTACCTAAGCAGGCAGACTGGTTATCAATAATGCTCACGTGGATATACGCTGGACCGAGAAAAATCGGTAAGTAGTCTACAACACGACCTTCACCTGTGTATTTCACAGTAAGGGTAGTTTTGACAGTTGACACTTCAGTGTTGAAGTGTTGAGCAGGTTTTCAGCAAATTACACTGATTGTATGGGTGAATGAAGGATATCATTATTATTTAATTGCTGGCAGAAACACAAGACAGTCATTGGTTCAGTTGTTACAGCTCTGATTTACGATCTAGTCAAACTTTTTTCGGCAAACGAAAGCGAGTGGTACAAACTAAATTATCGACTATGATACAATATTTTCTTGATCAACCCATCTTTCCCAAGTAAGTAATGAGTAATTAAAAAAAGATTCGGTCAATATGCCAACCGCTCAATCAAAGTCGGCGATGTTAACTCCATTTTAAGGAAGCATGGAAAATTAAGTTACACATGAAGACTATCTAGTGCAATGTTCTGTAACATCTGCATTAAGGCTTATTTATTACTTATTTCATTTTTAACTGCTAACAATTATATATATATATAAGCCTGTTAATAGATTTTTTTTTAATGATAATTGATCTTCATAGTAAAAAAAATCCACAAAATTGTGAAAAATGCGTTTTTCCCCACAAAAAGGGCTAGGGTGCTTTCCCCAAAACTGGAACAAAAAGCCGTCATATACATTGTATTTTTCATATATAGGGTACCTTCATACACATTCTCTTTATATATTATAAGTCCTCTTCATATACAAAGGTATCCGGTACGTTGATCTGACCTGAAAAACTGCCGCATTAAAAAAAAAACAAAAAAAAACAAAACAAAAAAAACATCTTATATATAATAAAAAGGTAGGTAATCTTTCCCATTGAAACCGTACATTATGTCGTTTCAATTGCCTAACTCCTTTGATTAATGATAGATTTTCATAAAATTGGTCTAATTTGTTTGTGGAAGGGATGAATTAAGACATACAGGGACAAAAAAAACAACAACCCTTGTCTGAGAAATCGCCCTGAAAATGTTCGCGAATTTAAAACACGTTTGGTCGGAAGAGATCTAACCGACAGAATCTCGCCAATTTCTCCCGTGTAAAACTATAGAAAAACTAAAGCTACAATATCAGTGTTGAATTGTATGGACTGATACTGATGAAAGAAACAAATATATCTGAAATGAAGACTTGTGCTGACTTGAAATCCGTTGGTTTGAGAAGATTTTGTGACTAAATCTAAAACAAAATTACATCAGCAATGCCACTGAGACGCTCGATAGAAACTGTAGAGAATCCGCAGTTTAAACGTAGCTGATTTTCGGTCAAGGTCGAAACGGATGAATTTTTAAAAAGGTAGAAAAAAGGTTAGTATTCATTTTTATTTGTTTCTTTTATCAGTATCTGTCCATACAATCCAATGCTGATATTGTAGATTTAGGTGGGTTTTTTTTTAGTTTTACACGAGAGATTGGAGAGGTTCCGTCGGTCACATCTCTTCCGACCAAACACGTTTTCGACTTCGAGAACTGTTGTAACGCGATTCCTTCGGCAAGGAGGTGCTTCTTGTACCCGATTGTCTTTATTCATCCCTTCCACGCAAAATAAGGCCAATTTTATGAAAATCCACCAAATTTCAAAGGAGTTACGGCAATTGAAACGACATGATGTACGTTTTCAGTGGAAGAAGTTACTTACCTTCTTAATATATATAAGGTCATTGATTTTTTTAATGGGCAGCAACGTACCGGGTTCCTTTGTTCATATACAGTGTATGTTTCATATTCAGGGTCTTTTTATATACAGTCTCTTCTGGGCATCAAGGTTATTTTTACATAGAGACAATGGTTAACACTAGTTCAGTGTCCCAGGACCAATACTTTGTAACCAATA
Organism: Solen grandis; assembly: GCA_021229015.1. NCBI lineage: Eukaryota > Metazoa > Mollusca > Bivalvia > Adapedonta > Solenidae > Solen > Solen grandis. Next base: position 89,777,187 of record CM037777.1, read on the forward strand.
TATCGTATAACATCTAAAATCGGTTTGCTGTGTACAAACAAATAATAACAGGTTACATGTTCAGACATGACCACCAGCTGGTGAAGTGCGGATATCATCAATCAGTCATATCTGAGATATACATGCAGCCGTTCGTGATGTGTAATTTCTATATGATAAGACAATATTTCCAGACTTTCGTGTAATTTGAAAAAGTATATTAGTAAATTATAACTTATTTTTGTAGTAATTTAAGTTCGGCAAATGTCAGTATAAAAAATTGTAAGTACGGAAGTACCTAAGACAACTGGGTGAATATAGGTTCTTGTTGGGTAGTACAAAGAAACTAAATGAATACAATATACCATCATTTTTCGATAATCTAAGTGCTTGAAAATTACGTAAGAACTAAGAAGTAAAGTGAATGTAGTATATATATATATATATATCGAATGTAATTTATGCGTGAAAACTGCTGTACGTATTGGAGGGGTTGAACAGTATTGCCATTTCATTGGAATCTTGATTGCCATTTCATTTGAATCTTGATTGCCATTTCATTGGAATATTGATTGCCATTTCATTTGATTCTTGATTATCAACAATATATACGATTTGTTTTTGTTCTCCGGTACTGTTTATTAGAACATGGTAAGGAACGTAATCTGACATCACTTTATTACGAAGGTCGTAACTTTGTACAAATGTATGCTACCATCATATTCTAATTTATGCACTGTTCGATTCGATCAGTCTGATATCCGATTAACACATGATATAATGAATCATTATCAATACGCAACCATAACGAATTCATAACGTAAACTCTAACAGTTTGTACATCTTTATAAGTCTGCTCTACATTGGGTGTGGGTGAGGGAAGTTTTTAATCAACTGATCGCTCAAAACACTGAAATGGATAGTGGAGAAGACTTAAATATGTACAAATTGTTGCATTTTGCGTTATTACTTATTACTGATCAAACCATGCATAGAATATAATGGTAGCATACATCTGTACAATGTTACGACCTCCGTTATCAAGTGTGTTGTCAGATTCCGTTCCTTACTTTGAGCAAAGACATGTTAAACAGAGGAAGGAAACTCATGCAAAAGTAATTGGAAAATATTGTTTAGGCACACGGTTAATCATTGAATATTGCAAAAAAAAGAAAGAAAAAAAAGATACATGTACAAATCAAAGAGAAAAATGTAACCATATTTTAAAATAGTCATTTCTTTGCGACTAGGTTTAAAAAAAAAAAAAAATAATTTAAATGCATTAAGTATAGCAGAAAAACTACACATTTAACATAGTTATCATCTGGCAGGTCCTTTCTATTTTACATAAAGCTTGTTTCTTGACCTTGTTAGCTCAACTGAACACTTGTGCTCAGGGTGAGCGTTTGTGACCGCCTTTTGTCCGTTATCCGTCGTGCGTCATCGGTCGTCAACAATTGCATGTGAACATTCTAGAGGCCATAGTTTTGGTCCAATCTTCATGAAACTTGGTCATATGGGGTCAAAAACGAGATTACCAGATCAAATCCTTGAAAAACCTTGTGAACACTCTATTGGTCACAGTTTTAGCCCAATCTTCATTAGATTTGGTCAGGATATTTGCCTATAGGATATCTTGGATAAGTTTGAAATTGGACCATGTGAGGTCAAAAACTAGGTCACCAGGTCAAATCTTAGAAAAACCTTGTGAACTGTATAGAGACCACGGTTTTAGCCCAATCCTTGGTCAGGTTGATTTTTTTCTACATGGTATATTGGATGAGTTCGAAAATGGGTTATATTTGGTCAAAAACTTGGTCACTAAGTCAAATCTTAGATAATCATAGAAAGAATTTGAAGGAATTTTAAAATTTGGTCGGGATGTTTGTCTGCATAATATCTCGGAAGACTTTGAAAATGGGTCACGTGGGGTCAAAATCTATGTCACTCGGTCAAATCTTATAAAAACCTTGTGAACACTCTAAAGGCCACAGGTTTAGCCCAATCTTCTTTAGATTGGGTCAGGATGTTTGTCTACATAAAATCATGGAAGAGTTTGAAAATGGTGGTTCAAAATTTAGAGTATTTCTGATATGCAAATAATAATCATGTAAATTTTATAACATTCACCGTCATGTATATTCTAAAATATTGATAATTTAAGAAAAAGTGTTTCTAAACATTCTAAAATAATTTAAAAAAATATATCTTTGCACCCATTTACTTGGAAATTCAACATTTAATTCAAAATATGATTACTTTCTTAAATAGGACCATTTTTACATATTGAGGAGTCATTGGCTAGCCTTATTGAAACAAGAACAAGAGGGCAAAGGCAAAGCCAATTGTGGCATCAGCTTCATAAAGGTCGAATCACAAGCTCTAATTTCGGGAGAGTAATGGCTGCAGGCAAATCTCCAAATCAACTGATAAATGAGATATTAAATGGTTCATCTCTGAATGAGTGAGTGCATATTTATATCGAAATAGATTCAACTTGCTATGTATTATAGCAATCACTTAAGTTATGTACAAATAGCATTAATTTTTTTTTAATTAAAACCACTTATGAAATAAATCACTTATTACATTTAAGTTTAGTTACAAAGGAAATTGTATACTGAGTAAATGACAAAGCACATTGTTTTATAAATATGTCACGGCCATGATGACATGGTGATAAACACTTCTTCATACTCATAAAAGTAACATGTTCAAAAATAATACCATGGTTACATAGTTGAATTTGTGCCCAGATACACTTCTTGCATTATAGATACAGCAGTCCACCAAAGCCGGTAAGGTGGGGTCAAGATAATGAGAACAATGCTAGATCAGATTATGTTGAGATCATGGCAAACTTCGGCACACCTGTTGAGGTTCTAGAATCGGGTTTACATCTAATACCATATGCCACATAATTAGGGGACAGTAGTGACGGCATTGTTGTGGACAAGTCATTGCCCACAGACAATCAGCGTGGCGTTTTAGAAATAAAATGCCCTTACAGTATCAACAAAGAGCTTGTAAATGAATTGGAGGTAACTGACATTATTCAAAGATATCCCTTTTACATGAGATATACTGAGTCTGGACCTGAGCTGGACAAGTCACACAATTATTATGCACAAGTACAAGGGGAGATGGCTGTGACAGGACTCCCATGGTGTGATTTTGTTGTATGGACTGCTGCAAAGCAGAACAACATATATATCCAGAGGATTGAATTCGATGTAAACTTTGTCAAAGATATGATTGAGAAATTGTCACGATTTTATGACACATTCATAAAAGATAAATAAAATTATTTATTATATGAAAGTCTAAGGTTATCCATCTATAAATGAATAATACTCATGGTCCTTCAAATGCTTAAAAAGAAATTAAGTGAAGATACAAACATTCATTGACTTGGAGCTATAAAGGCCATTTTGCTCAAAGTTAATAAAAGCTTACAGCTACTATAAACTTCCACAATCACTTGATGGATCATGATTATAATTTAATAATGGATGGATTACCTTAAGTCCATTCAGAGGATTAGGCCATTCCTCACATTAACAGTGGCTTAACATTTGTAACATAGTGTTACAATATCAATTATAGAAATTAATCATTATCAACAAGTGGCATATCTAAATTTGTTAACCAACAAGCCACATGGAAAACATTTTGAAGCTATAGGCGCCAGAGATAGAGGCATTACACCATCAAATATATGAAAATGTTTCACTCTTCCAATTTTTCGTTCCACATGTATTCTTAATTTAACAATTTCATTGGTTTCAAAAACTTCTTGAACAGTAAACTGAGCTTTGTTTTTGAATTGGGGTATTTTTAAAGTACATTTCCTTTCCTTCAGAAGATCTGCAATAGTAAAATCCTTATCTGCCATAACATTATCACCTGGATGAAGTAAACCAAGAATCCCACTTTCAATGACTAACTGTCTATCGGAGATTCTACCACCCCAAGCTTCTGAAACAAAGGAAATGACACCAGAAGGAGTAATACCAATTTGGAATTTAAATGTATTGTGATGCTTGTAATTGGAAAAGGTCAAATTTTGGTTAACAAGACTAGATGATCTTTGAATGAATATTTCAGTACAGTCTAAAATTATCCATAAGTTTTTAAACTTCGTAAAAGCTGTTGGCATAGTTTCATTTATCATATTTCTAGATGGAAAAACAGTTATAAGTTTCAGTTCTTCTATAATAAACAGATCCATGTAATGAATATATTAGAAAATGTTGAGCTAGATACTGAGAATCTGTCAGCTATATCCTGAACAAACAGTCCCACTTTTAAACGCATGAGTACTGCAAGTAATTGGTCCATTAAAGACAGTGAAGAACATTGTGGTGTTTGACGATCATTTATAGGTGTACTTCCACCATTCCAGAACTGCATCTTCTGTGCCTTTGGTCATAAATAGCTGGAACAAAAGATAATATGCAGTTAATTTATAAATATTCTTTATAAAAATACTCACCAATAATATGGGATTTTTAAGAAATGGTACTGGTGTAGCTCCTTTGCTTTGTGTTCAGCATATGAGAGTAGTTCCAGGACTGTGTGGCCTGGTGTCAGGATAATGTAATTGGAGGTGGTATCATGCCATATGTATACGGCGTGATTCTGCAATATGTCAGCATTATATCTGTCTCAAGTAGACATTGTCTCCAAATGACTGACATACTGTTGATGAGATGTTATACCCAACAAACAAACACATACAAGGGTCAGTGGAGAAGAATTAATCATGCTGAAGAAACTGGTTCCAAATCAACATAAAATGCATCTTACTGTTAACATTTTTTAGTTCTCATAATAGTAATTTTGAGTCTTAGTTTATCATGATGGTAACCATATTCCATACATATAGCGATATCCATGTAATCAACCTACATGATAAAGACACTCCAGTAGAACAATCAATCTACTGCTCGTCAGCTTTCCACCATGAAAATTTCAAGTGACCAAGCTTGGAACTGAACCAACACCAGTAAGGCACTGTCAGTGATTTAAAATCAATGACTTTGCTCACACGGCAATGTAAGTCCATCCAAATAATTGTACAAAAAAAATCATAAAATGATATCTTACTTATACAGCCAAAGGAATTCAGCAAATGATGGAAGCCCTGTGTAGAATCTTGTTGCCTTGTCATTATCTTTGATTTTGTCCACATACCCCGCCCCCCCATTTCGTCTTCTTTATTTCGCTCTTCAGCATGTGATTCTCCTCTTTTAGCCTCTTGTTTTCTTCTACCAGAGGATCAATATCACACTGTGTGCCTATAAACAGTCAATTCTTTAATGGCTATTCAATCAAAATAACTGTTATATGGAATAAGAAAAAGTTTATTGATTATATGTTCAACAGTATATTACTAATTAAGTCCCACATATGAAAGATATATGTAAGCAGTCCCACGCATCAGTTGGTAGAGCACTTGGCACATAAACAAAGGGTCCAGATTCGAGTCCCGGTTAAACTGTTTATTATTATAACAATAAAAATTTTAAATTAACAATGAAAGTCTTTTAAATTACTAGTAATATGAATTTGGTACCTTGATCTACTTTAACAGTGACTGATGTTTTCGCCTGTATTTGTTTACATTGCATATAGGAAACAGTCTAAACATTTAAAAAGTATATAAAACGATATAATTATTTTTTATAAGTGTCCTAATTTATATCACTAGTGAAGCTTTAGATTCACGGTAAATTAATACGGATGAACAGTATGATATCAGTACAATGAAAATTGGGGCGAAAAAGCACTTCTGAAACACAAAGACAATAGACTATAATGATGTATAATTAGTGTTACCTTAGACAAATCACGTCTATACGCTCGTTCCTGTCGTTTTTCGTCACCAGCTTGACCCCTAAACTTGAAAATTGTTGGTGTAAAATCCACCTCACTACTATCATAGCTGTGCCATCCGGAGATGAAGTGCTCCGAACAGACGTACGAATTATCGTTCGGCTGCCAATCTTTTCTGTTCAGAGCACGTATCCAACAACGCCTCTTATGAGTCCCTTTAAGGAATTTGAAAAAACGAATTCCTTTCGTTTTTGCCGCTTCATATGCTCTATTGGAGCACCCGTAAGCAGAGCAACTTTTTACCATTGTCGCTAATGACGCTTGTCACCCCTACCGGTTACCCTATGCGCGAAAAACTGTCCCGCAGTTACGCTGAAATACTTTATTTGTATTCGCTCTCCAGCGTCATGATTATTGATGCCAATCATAAGCATACCTAAGGAATTTATGTTGTGTCACTTGTTTATGACAACATTGATTTGTAGGCAAAATATATTGAAAAGATCATAAGATTAGATTTATTAACTATAAATAAGTAATATTGTCGTACCTTAACATGCGCAAAAAGTCCAGAAAATTTCAACTGATTACGTTATCAAACATGACTTATTCATGTTTTTCGTAAAAGGGCTAATTCATGAAAATATATTAATTTGAAGAAAGAAATGAAAGCGGTCATTGGGTTGGTTGAGCAAGATCCGATTGTTCTTTTGCAGGAAAGTGTCTCTGCGTGGAATAGTGAATTGTGATACGTTTTTGAGTAAATAAGTCGCATATACGATGAAATAGTATATCATGCTAGAGCCAGAAAAGAAAACCTATACGGATAACTATACGGATGCATTTGCTATCACGGCTTTCCGCAAACCTGAAGAAAATGACAAATACATGTATATCTACCTATTGATTTTTTATGTTTGCTAAATGTTCAACGATTTCTTTTTCTAAATCTGTAAAAATAAGCAAATGATAACGTTAATTACATAGAAAGAAATTATTTTCATGATTACACCTCTGCCTTTGTTTTCACCCAATTATGCAAATGTAAAACTCAATCAATTTAAAGGATGAAAGTCATGGATATCAACGTAAGACAAAATTATTGAGGATAGTATCATCTTAAAATGTTTTTCCTGTTTTTTTATATGATGATTTACGTATTAAATCTTACATTATCATGCATCATTATTCCATGTCTTTGTATTTACTTACATATTCAATACCTTTGAAATAAGCAAACAGAAAGCCGCTTCGATTGTATCTTAAACAAACGACTTCTAATTCTGTAATGCGATTCGTATTTTCTGAAGACTGAATGTACGAGTTCTCTGAATACAGTTTATTAGCTCTTTGGTTTTTCAATTTATTTTTTACAAATTGTTGGGAAAATAATACGAAACATGACAGGTACATTCCTTGATTAGTTAAACAAATGAATGTACACTGTTGATCTGAAGTGTTTTGAGAAAAACAAATTCATTTACGACATAATTTCAAATAACCAGTACCTAATAATTTAAAATATTAAGTGTTATCTCTAGTAATGTATGTTGGTAGATAGATAGATAGATAGATAGATAGATAGATAGATAGATATTTGTTAAGGGGATTGAAATAGACGGTATTCCGTATATGTTTATAAGGATATGTATCGACCAATAAGTCTTGAATCTAGCTACTGGCGTTAATATGCTTTTGGCTACCCTTCCTTTTTCATTCTCTGCAGTATATAATATAATTGGACAACACAACTTTATCCACAGAACTATCGTATCAAAAAAGTTAGATAGGGGGCGGCATAGAATATATTTACTATGTATATGCGTGTTCTTTTTTCAGTTATCAGCGACTTCGCTCTGAAACTCAGACAACCAGTTATGTACAAACATGGAACACAACATCGGTACTTTTAGCAGGCTTTATTAAGTTATTTCTTTGATTACGTCCATATTATGAGCAATGTACGTCTTTAGGGGGTTTTTAGGTGTATTTTTCAAGGAGATAACGATAAATTTGCCGATATTTATGTAAATTTCTTGATAAGCCCCTACTTTTGGTTTTGTTGGTGCACGGGAGGTCTCTGTGCACATATCTTTTTGAAGCACAGTCAGACTCTTGCATTTTGCCAGCGATTGTTTATTTTCAAAAGCATACTGCTATCGTATTTTGTATGTTATTACTGTGAAGTAATATTTTCTTGCTTATGGCACTTCATTTGTTTCAAAACAAATATACGTACGATGTTCATATGGACGTTATCAAAGAAAAAACTTGCTTAAGCCCGAAGAAAGTGTCGAGGTTGTGTTTTATGTTGGTACATCACTAAACTGTTTTTCCGAGTTTCAGAGCGCAGCCGCTGATAATTGAAAAGTTTACACGCATATACATAGAAAATATATTCTAATATTCCGTGCACTACTTAATATTGAGCAACTCAACTGTTAAAAGTGATCATTGATCCCTTTTTCTGGCATCTGTCTATCGTGTGTTTGTGTTTATGGCAGAGCCTGCCGATATAGCTATTTCTGCAGAGAGCCCGCCGATATGGTTATGCACCGTGTGCATGAGGATAATTTATCATAATTTCCGTTTTGGATTTTTGCATCTGACATCACACAATCTGAATTCTTTAACTTAACATTCCTGAAAAGCTCTGCTGCTTAGGCAAGGTTTGAATGCAAATGGCAGTTTTAAAGAGTAAAGTTACTTTTACAAGACAAGACAGTTGTATTGATTTTAATTAGATGCCATAATCTACCCCAGACAATTTTGCCTCAAGATATTTCATTGTATTATACGTCTGAAGATATTGCATATATTTTAAAAAATGAAAAATAAAAATTAAAATAAATAAGAAAATAAAAATAAAGGAATTCCGGGAGCCTTTGCGCACTCGATGTCCTCCTCTACCAATAAGGGGCGTTATTCATATATAATAGCGCGGTTTGTTCGGGGGCCCCTTCCATAGCTTCAAGTTTTGATTTCATTCAGTACTTTGATACTCTGGTCATCCTCACGAGCATGTTAATGTCACGTAACACCTCCTCGCTCTCTCTCACTTCCGGTAGCCTCAGAAGAGTAAGTTAAAAGATTTGTCCTAAGAATTTTTGTCAAATTTTATGGTTGCTCTTCGTGTTCTCAGTTAAATACATATCCAATAGTCTTCCTTAGCGTTAGTTCTATGCTTCGGCAAAAGGCTCCAGCCGATGACGTTTATTTCACATTGATTTGGTCGGATTTTGTAGAGCGGTGGCGATTGCAGGGTTTTCTTCGCCATTGCCGGATTTTTAAGTTTGCGTTGCAAAATAATGTTTGAATCGGAGAATACTTAAATTAACAAATAGTTGCATTCCAATAGGAAACTTAGTTCATATGAATAATTGTAATAGCATTTAGAAAATAATAAATTAAGATAAATAAATTATAATAGCTTAGACATCAATTACATCTAGATATACTAATAATAATGATAATAAAAAAAAAAAAAAAAAAAAAAACGCATTAGGTCTGATGTTGGTCTAGTACTCTTAAATATTACAGAACGTTTTTTATTTTCATCATAATGACGTTAAAGATAACATGTTACAATGTTGTGTGTAAAAAAAATAAAAATAAATAAATGTTAATGTCATGATAAAATCGAGATGCTAAATATACATGCTAAAACAATCAGCAAAGATTGTTGATCGAGGGACCATTTAGTAAATGTTTATAAAATTTTATACATGTTGTATTCACATTATCTACCATCATGTTTCATGTTAAATTGCCACATGGGTCTATGGCCTTCTGGAATTTAAAAATAAAAACTTGAAACTAGTAAAAAAAAATAAAAAAAATAAAGATTTAAATATACGTTTATATTATTATAAAAAAAAAAAAATAATAAAAAAATATGGCAATAAAGGGGTAAGCGTTTAGATCGAAGACAGTTGCATTTAATAGAGTCCCAGAAAAGCGGCCTTTTCGATTTAGTAATAGTTGCCCATTTAAATCAAGAAAAAATCGACAGCTGCTGCTATCATGGGGTAACACAAAACAAAAACTATGGAATAAACAATAAAATATGAAGGGGATTCAAGGGGAAATAACCTATTACCTATATATATTTTCAATATATATATATATATCTTTATATATACATAATATGTGAGACTTGAGAAGTGATAGCAGATTGCATCACGTAAATAAAAGATGAATGTGCGTATAAAAAATAAAAATAATTATATAAAAGATACAAAAAAAAAAAAAAAAAAAAAGAAAAGAAAAATTGTTGTGTTTTTGGTCAATGCTATGAATTATTGTGGTTGATCGTAGTTTTCGTTAAGTTTGTTGGTTTAAAAAAATAATAATAATAAAAAAAAAAAAAAAAATAGTAATAATCTGAAATAAACATTCTACATGTCATTATTAACAACATGATATAAAGACTTTTTATATGCAATTTGTGCAATGGTTTTAGGCCATGGCTTATTATTATTATTGCTTTGATATTGCTACTTAAAGCGCCATATATACACGTATAGATGTTTTCATTTAGGGTTAGTAAAAAAGGGATACCATGTCGGTACTTACGTACACGTACGGGTCCCTGAACGATATGTGCTTTTAGGCGCCATATTGCTTTTGTGCGGCGCCAGTGAATTTTAGGTTTTCCCTTAGGGTTAGTAAAAACGGGATACCATGCCGGTACTTATGAGCACGTACGGGTCCCGGGATATTTGTTTTGCTGCTATATAGGCGCCATATTGCTTTGTGCGGCGCCTCCTTTCATGGGTAGGTTGAGATACAAGATGGCGCATCAATAAGGAGAAGCTTCCATAAGTGTACTTATGCTGCTTATAAAAATGTGTGTGCTTCGCCGCTTGCATTAATTGGTGTAATTTTTGTCATGCTTGTAATTTTCATCTAAACGGGGTCACGCCCATATCCGCCATACTTAGGGTTCCTTTGATTAAGTAAAAAGTTAAAAGAGAAAATATCGTTGGTTTTTTGTTGTTATCCTTCAATTTAATATTCGGTTATCGCCCCACCGTCTTTCTAGGTTTTATGATGGAATAGAGCTACAAGTAGCGCTGGAGCGACAGTATTCGCCTCCGGTGTAGGTAAGGGGAGAGAAAGTCGACGTTAAGAGCGTCAGTTTCTCTGGTCCTGTTATTTCTTAGTTTTTAGCTCACCTGAGCACGAAGTGCTCAAGGTGAGCTATTGTGATCACCTTTTGTCCGTCGTCCGTGCGTGCGTCCGTCCGTCGTCAACAATTTGCTTTAAACAACATCTCCTCCTGAACCGCTGAAGGGATTTTGACCAAACTTCACAGGAATCATCCTTATGATGCCCTCTATCAAAGTTGTACAAATTATTCAGATTGGTTGAAAAAGTAGGTCACAGGAGCTAAAAATAGATTTTAAAAACTCAAACTTTGAAAATCTTCTTCTGCAAAACTGCAAGGCCTAGAGCTTAGATATTTGGTATGTAGCATCATCTTATGGGCCATTACCAAGATTGTACAAATCAAAGCCCTATGGTGATAAATGCCCCCGCACCAGGGGTCACTTGTTTTATATAGAGTTATATAGGAAAATCTTAAAAAATCTTCTTCTGTGAATCCATAAGGCCCAGAGCTTAGATATTTGGTATGTAGCATCATCAAATGGTTCATTACCAAGATTGTTCAAATCATAGCCCTATGGTGATAAATGCCCCCGCACCAGGGGTCACTTGTTTTACATAGAGTTATATTGGAAAATCTTAAAAAATCTTCTTCTGTAAATCCATAAGGCCCAGAGCTTAGATATTTGGTATGTAGCATCATCTTATGGTTCATTACCAAGATTGTTCAAAGCATAACCCTATGGTGATAATGCCCCCGCACCAGGGGTCACTTGTTTTACATTGATTTAAATAGGAAAATCATTAAAAATCTTCTTCTATAAATCCAGAAGGCCTAGAGCTTAGATTTTTGGTATGTAGCATCATATAATGGTTCATTACCTCAGTTGTTCAAATCATAGCCTTACAGTGATAAATGACCCCGCACCAGTGGTCACTTGTTTCACATAGAGTTACATAGGAAAAGACCTAGAGCTTAATCTATAGATTTGATGTGAAATATTGTCTAGTGGTCCGTACCCACATAATTCATATAGACCAATCTTAAAAAAAATATTTTGCAATATTACTAGCTTGAGAGATTATGACTAGATAATGGTTAAAATTTTGCCCTTGATTGAATCACTTTTTACTTTAAATTACATACTTGATATATGTTTTATATTAAAATCAGTATCTACGATTAAATAAAATGATAAAAAGACTAAGAGAATATATTGTGTCAATTGTATATTAAATAAAAGTTTTCTTTAAGAAAGATATGAAAGTACAGATAATCGTATTGTTGGTAATAAAAACAAATTCGGTCGTTTTAGGTTATAATATTATTAACCAATGAAAAATTAGGAAACTATTCAGCCCTCCATTTCCGGTTTCAGTTTGGTAGGTATACGATTCTCTTCAGAAATTTCAACGAATTATCGAAGATCATTAATCTAATAGACCTAAAAAGCGATTGAAAAGTAGGTCAGTAGGTCAAATCTTAGAAAAATCTTGTTTACACATTAGAGGCTACAATTTTGATTCAATCTTCCTCGAACTTGGTCAGAATGTTTGTCTTGGTGATATCTTGAACCAGTTCTAAAATGGGTCAGGTTGGATCCAAAAGTAGGTCAGTAAGTCAAATCTTAGAAAAACCTTGTTTACACACTGGAGGCCACAATTTTGATTCAATCTTCCTCAAACTTGGTCAGCACAAATGTCCTCAGGTGAGCGTCTTTAGGGCCATCTTGGCCCTCTTGTTTCCTTTAGGAGCCTCCCGAACAATTAGCTGAGCGTCGCTAAATGACTGAAATACTGTCGCAAAGAAGGTGAACTCAAACACAACAAAAAATGAATAAAGGATTGAAAGGCATTAATCACATCCTAATTAAAGTTAAATCGTTACTCATAAAACATCAAAGCATTTTTTGGGTTCCAAAATTATTTTGCTAATGTTACAGATTGTAAGTTATGGCGAGACCTAAAGAAAAAACAGGACTGTCCATGAAGCATGATGAAGATGACCAAAGGAACGAAAAAGAGACGAAAAAAGAAACGCCAACATCAGAAGGAGAACAACCAAAAGATGGCCGTCCAAGAAAACCCGCAAGAGCACAAATCAAATCAATGCATAGTCCCAGTGGATACAAAACTAGTTCCAATTTTGATGGTGCACTTTCTTCCGGGGAACCACCTAAAACTGACAATAAAGATGGCAGTTTTTCATTAGGTAGTGACAGGGAGAAGGAAAGAAAATATACAAAAGAAAACGGCAACAGAAGTAAATCGCGCCTGAAAACAGAACCTTCAGAAGACAGTCTTCTGTCTGCAAAAGAAGAAAGAAATCCTGCAGCATCCTACGTTATCAAAGACAGGCCACCTTCTTCAGGTCGACAAAAGCAAGTTTCCAAAAAACAGGAACAGACAGAAAGGATGACTCCTTTCCCCCAAAACGTTATCAAAGACAGGCCACCTTCTTCCGGTCGACAAAAGCAAGTTTCCAAAAAACAGGAACAGACAGAAAGGATTCCTCCTTTCTCCAAAAGTGGGACGGCCAGGAGGATTGGGACAAAACAAATAAAACCACTTGAAAGCCAACGTGAACCACAAATAAAAACGGAACCCATTGATAAAAGTTTCATATCTACATTGTCGGAAAGGCCGAAAATACCAAACAGATCCTACTCGGCAAAATTACAGAGAGAGGCAGAAACGGTTTGTTTGCGCAGTCCAACGGTAAATTCTTCACCAGATGAATCAGAACTTTTTACTAGGAAAGCAAAGACACATTTAATGACTGTTATTATTATGAATACTAGTGTTAGTGGTCCAGCACATAGACAAAAACAAACAATCCATGACGTTATAGACAAGTATTCACCGGATATTGTACTATTTCAAGAATTCACTTGGAAAAGGCAAAACCATTTTATTCCAGACAGGTATTTTTTCAGTGGACATGAGCATGCAGCTTTGCTTATCGACAAAGACCAATTTGAATTTGAAGATGTTTTAAGTAGTACAGTCGATGAGCTTATCAGTAGAACACAAAAGGAAATGAAGAAAAAGGAATACAAACTTTCAGTTGACCAAAACGAATTCGCACCTCGCGCTCGTATGGCGATGAAACGCTTTACAACGAAGGGGGAAGGTTCAAAAAAGGAAATAATTGTTATTTCATGGCACGGGAGGTCGAACCAGCATGGAGGTGGAGGACTTACTGTTGAATTTAAAGTAGATTTGTTCAGATATTTATTTGAGTTTCTTTGTCAAATTAGAAAGGAATTTAAACTGCCGATTATAATTGGAGGTGATTTTAACATCGAAATAGATAACATTAATCAGCATGTAAGTAAGCCTTTTCAACTGATGACATACAAATCATCAGACAGAAGAACAAAAGGCAATAGGGGTGTAATAGATTATTATATTGCCACAGACGATCTAGATGTATCTGGTGTAAGGTACATTGACTTGGAGGAAGTATCGACTGCAGAAGATCCAAACCAGGTTCTTGACCATGACCCTGTCATAGCAAATGTTGATTTGCGTGAATAGGAAATCTCGTATACCCTTGCCCCTACCGCGATATTGTGAGAAAAAGCTGGTGCGCTTATACTGAAGTAACTACTACACTGAGTTGTGTTCCAACGCCATTCGAAAACGGTAAACAAAATTCTGACTATTTTTATCCTTTAAGTATGGGAAATATTAAAAGAGTAAACAAACCCACGATGGTCATCTACGGCATTAGGTGCACGTGAAGAACATGGTATATTATCCTTAGACAACTGCACAGTTGACTGTAACTGGTTGCATACGGCAGCTGTAAGTGCAATAATGACTGTTTAAATCATAAGGTCCTTATGAATGAATGAATGCCATGTCCCCGCAGGGCCTAGACCTTAGGGTTCAATGTCATTTGAAGGTCAAGGTCACCTGGCCGGTAGAGCTGATCACGGTACATGCACCTGTGAAGTTTGGTGGCTGTAGGTGGAAGGACTTCCGTGTTTGTGGTCATGGTTATAGTTTTTTGACAAAAAGACATACAGACAGACGTCAGGCAGACAAATAAGCCCTTATCTATCGATGCGGGAGCATAAAAGTAAATGCTTGTTTAGAATGATAAAAAAATAAATAAAAAAAAAACACTTTTGCTTTTACACAGTCGGTCTGCATGTTTTATCAGATATCGGACATTATATCAAGTACATCAAATATTTATATAGATTAATCACTGAAATGACATATATACACATTATATCAACTCATGAATTATACTATAACTGCGCGAATTCATGAGTTAAAAGGACTAAAGAATATGACAAAAATATTTTAGTTAAATATCATACAACTAGACAAAACTAACGAATCGTTGTATTGATCGATGTTACGCTTCGCTTAGTAACACTGAACTGGATTTTCCGCAGAATACACATACCCCACTCTCGTTCTGGCACGAGAATATACGATGTTTCGCCGAGTTTCTTATCTTTGTGTTTAGGCCTCTGGCATTTCTGATCTTAACTTTTAAATTTTGAATATTCTGTTGTCGTTTTATACGAACTGTCGTTCTTGTGAAACGGTATATCAGCTTAACAATGTGGAGAGACTCAGAGTCTGTCAGTTTAACAATGGGAAAAGTAACAGTCCATTGAAGGTAGGCGTGAAATCGATAACATATTATTATGGATTGGTGTGATATGCATATACGTACTGTCCTGGAAGAATGACAACCATGGAACATTCATCGTCGAACACCTCCGACTGACTAACTCCGCTTCAATATATAGTAAAAGATTAAATTATCAATGAAACAAAATGCGACGTATAAATGCAACACTCTCCGGCGCTGAGGCTTGAAAGTCGTGTAAACCACAATTTTTTTTTTAAAAAAATGACTGCGTCCGTCATCTGTATAGAAGTCTTAATGACTGGTTTTAAGAACGTGATGCGACCAATGAAATTGCGTAATTTGACACACCCTTAAACGACCGATTCATCCGTAATATCCCACGGCCTATAGATGATCTTTCAATCGGCCGTTTGTATTCGACGATGAAGGACATTACAAAAAGAGGTTATTCATCCCCAGGTATCAAAATATCTCGAAACAAGGCGATGTATATGTTGGTTCCTCGAATTACCCGTACCCAGGGAAAACTGGTTGTCATAGTCATAGATGTTTTTGTCTTATATTGTAGAGTATCGCGCATGGAATGATTATTGAAATGCATGATGATTATTATTAAGTTATTTTATGTTTCATGCGATATATGTTTTATACTATATTGTATTTTACCCGAAAATAATATAAAACGGCATACTTGCTGTTTAACGGTACCAAGTCTGATTATTTTTATTTTTCTCCAGAGAGAGAAGCATATGTTAGCCAAGATTTTGATTCGGATTTTGAAACGGTTTAAGGCTGATTTTCTTCTTCAGCACTAGAAACATTTGACATTGTTTATTTTTTTATTTCTATGAAAACAAATTTATTTATAAGCAAGATATGCTAACAAAACAAAACGTTGCTGACGTAATTCAGATTTTAAATGGATAGTCAGTACAGAGTTGATAATTATAATCAATGTTTTTTTTGTTTTGTTTTGTTTACTTTGTAGTTTTCTTCTTTTTTTTTCAAACTTTTATTATCCCCGTCATAGGTGACAGCAGGTCGGGAAACCATCCTTTAGTTCACCTTACAATATTATCACATAGCTATACGTACAATGTAGATATATATGCACATAATATAAAGCATAAATAAAGGTGATGTAAGCATTTTTTTATTTAATAAAAGTTTGTTTTATATAGAACATGTTACATTATTAGCATAATATGTTATACAGTTATATATACGAGTAAAACAAAAGCTATCAGCCTTCATGACGTCGTAAACACAAAAAATATATTCAGGTACATGTTAATAATCAAAAGGATAATTGTACAATCGATCAGTTTTTGGATACTGAAATTTTGGGTGTTATTTCATTAGAGGTGTTATTTCATTAGAAATGTTATATGAATATTTAAGACATGATTTAAATCCTGTAATTGATGGTATTATATTCTTTCTCTTACATATATAAATATATAATTTATATTCTAATAACAATATATCATATTCATTTGTTCTTTCTTCTGAACCTAAAATAACCAATTTGCTATCAATGTCCTTCTCAAAACTTTTAACTTTCAAATATTTTTTATAACTTCTAACAAAGGTTTTATTAAACGGCATTCCCAAAATATGTGTATAAGTGTTTTTACTTTGTCAATTCAAAAGGTACATAAATTACTGGTAACAATTTTCATTTTACATAGGAGTGTATTTGTTGCCAATATCCTGTGAATTATTCCTATTTGAAACCATTGTAAATATGAATCATTTGTACATTTAAAAACACAACTTTGAATTATTTTCCAATTTATATTAACATCAGAAAAATAAAATTCCATTTGAAGTGAGAACTAGGTACAGCATCATTATTCTTTACCATGTTGTATACTAATTTATCATTCATAATAACAGATTTAATGTAGCAATTTATACATGGATGATACAATTTGATTGGGCCAACCCGCGTCAGTGAATTTATGGAACGTCGGTTTTTTCCATAAACTTAAAGCGACTTTAATGCCTATACACTATTAACCCATATATATTCTGAAAGAGCATAGTCTCCAGATTCAAAAATAGTATCTTCAAGAAAATCCACCCATAAATTAAAAAAGATACAGCGATTTTAAAATCAACATCTCCGATCGGAATTCGCTCCGACCGGGAAAAGATCGATTGATACCTGTCCGTTGTCGGAAATTTCCGGTCGAATTTCAACAGTCCGACCGGAGAAAAACGATCGTTTTTCTCGATTCCCTTTTCCAGAAACATTGGGTGGTTGTTTATTGTTATTACCTGAACTTAGAATGCAAAATAATTATTGATTTTGATGACGATGATGACGTTATTTGCGTGAATTTATTCGTGTGAATAATTATAGTGTAATCGGGGTAAAAACAAAGATAGATATTTAAAGCGTCTACAGATTCTGCAGCAACTTGCTGTTTCAAAGGAGCAATAACTACACATTTACTTAATTGTTAACGATACAGTAACCTATTTTTACTTTTTAATGTATCTATCTGCCTTTCTTCTTCTCTCTCCCCTTTCTCTTTCTGTTTTGCTATGGAAAAGCGCACCCCAGATACTTGTGAAGTTTCACAAATATCACGATAAAAACAGAGTATTCAGTGCCAAAAAGTACCTGAAAGGTAATTCCTCCAAAATTTTCATCACGGAAGATCTCACACGTACAAACCAAAATATCTTAAAAACAGTTTTGACTCTCAAGAAATCAGGGAAGATCTTCAGTTTCTGGACCAGGAACGGATCTATCTTCATAAAGAAGAACGCTAGCTCCAATCCAGTCAAGATAATCAAACTGGAAGACACAAACACAATCTAAATCCATTTTGTTTACATTTATGAACATGTGCTTTTTCTATTAATAGAAAGGTTTCCCCAATGACTAATTTATCCATTATATCTGATTGGTTCTAGTTCGTAAGACGGCGTTTTCTGATTGGTTCATAACCAGCGTATGTGTGCATAGAATATCGTATTTCTCGACTTCCTTTTCATCGTTTGTACAGTAGATCTGTATGGCCAAAAGCATTATTTTCTCTTCTCATATGATGTCATATGTTCAAGTTAAATTAACAATAATAATAATAATGATATAAAAAATACATCCTGCTGTAAAAACAAAATCCGACACAATCACATGCAATATATGTATAATATCTCCGCTCTGTAAGTATGTCTGTTTGTCTCTGTCTGTCTGTCTGCCTATATGTATGTATATATATGTGTATGTATGTAGGTGTGTATGTATATGTATGTATGTATGTGTATATATGTATGTATGTATGTAATGTATGTATATGTGTGTATATATGTATGTGTATGTGTATATATGTATATGTATATATATACATATACATGCGCGCGTGTGTGTGTGTGTAAATGTATGTATGTGTGTGTACGTATATGTACATATGTATGTGTTTGTTTATATTAAATTCTTAAAATATTTTCATTTTCTCTCTCTCTCTCTCTCAGTAGAAAAACAGATCAAATTTTGTTTTAAGTAAATGTATATATAAACATGTCTTGAATCTCTCTCTCTCTCACTCCCTCTCTCTCTCTCTCTCTCTCTCTCTCTCTCTGTGAGTTCATATTATCATGTAAATAGTTGATTGGATCTTACTTTGTAGTCAATCTCTTTATGTCTATGTTAGCATTGTGTATATCAATATGCTTTTTTTCCCATTCTGTTAAGACAGAAAATGATGGTATTTCTTTGCGAGTTATCATTATCAAAAAAAAAATTCTTTTGATACTTTTCCTATTTATTTTTTTCTTATCAAGTATATATCTGAAATGTAAATATGAATATTCTCTCTCTTTCTCCCTCTGGCTATGACGAACGAAAATAAATTACATTTATTGTGTGTTCTTAGTTCCATGTTTACGTTTCAAATGTAAATATAAATGTATTCTCTCTCTTGTAAAATTTAAAAACATTTTGAATTATATTAATGATCTCTCTTACTCTCCCTCTCTCTTGGTCAAGAAAAAATAAATATGACATTTATAGGAGATTTTTTCACGTACTACAATTATGACACGATAATTTAAATTTTTTTTAAACCAAATAAATTGTTTATTTTTTACACTTCATTGCCTCTTTTAAATACTATATTTTTTCATTGTTCAAAACGGACAAACTATGTACCTTTTGTTATATGACACTAATTTGGCTTATTTTTCACCTCTGAATCCAAAGCTTATAACATCTATAAGATCTAAATACATAAAAAAAATGTAAACATATTTACTTTTTGACAATATTCACAAGTGTGATCATTATCTATGATATCACCATAAACCGATTACAGTGATCAAACTTAACCTCGTTTTTCACTGAATTATGTTTTTTCTATCTCTGTATTTTTTTTTTACTGTTTCAACATTTTTTTCCAACTGTATCATTTTGTCTGTTTTCCCTTCTATTTATCAACTTCTCTCTATCTGTAGATGTGTTGGGTATTGTTACTGTAGGGCAACGTGCCTGGTGTTCTCTGTGTGTATTATATTTGTTTTTATGATGTTGAGTGGTCCGATGTTCACGTGGCTGTTTATTCTCGTCGTGTTTAAATTGCCCAATAGGTAGTGATATAGTAAACTGGCGTGTGACCGACCATCGGACTATTCAACGGAAAAACTCGGTGTTTGTTGAAACGCTGTCCTTGTACTTATAGGATTTCAACGTCTCTTTACCAAGCGTTGTTTGAATTATATTTTATTTGCAAGTTAACAACGTCATGTTCTATATTTATATTATTGTGTAGCTCCATTAATGTTGATTTCTTTAAATTGTTAATGCTTATACTTCTCTTGTCTGGCGATGTAGAATCAAATCCAGGGCCTAATTCTTCTGTCAGTAGTTTTTCCCCGGGAGCACTCAGTATAATGCACCTTAATATAAGGAGTATACGGCACAAATTAAGTTATATATTTGATCAATTTGAAGATTTTGACATTTTATGTCTAACTGAAACACATTTAAATAACCAGGTTAATGATACGTTATTGCTTAGCGAATGTTCTAATTTTAACTTATATAGAAGAGATGTATCCTCTCATTCAGGAGGAGTTGTTATTTATACCAAAAATTGTATTCATGCTACTCGTAGATTTGATTTGGAATCAATTAATGTTCAAAGTATATGGCTTGATATTTCATATAAGTTATCTTCATTCCTTCTTTGTGTAGTCTATAGACCACCAAATTCGCCGGTTTCTCTCTGGGACGAGTTTAATCTGTGTATCGAACGTGCCCTCGATGTCAACCAAAATGTTGTTATATTGGGTGATTTGAATGAAAATCTTTTAAACGACAATGTGTCAAATCTGAAAAACATAATTTTTATTAACAATCTAGACAATGTTATAACAGAACCTACTCGTATAAGCCAAACGTCTTCTCTTCTTGACCCAATTATATTGTCTAAAGATTTTGATATTTTAAACGCTGGTTGTATTGATATAGAATCTTCTATAAGTGATCATAGGGCTACTTTTGTTATAATTAAATTTGAATCAATACATAATGTTTGCACAAGCAAAAAAGTATGGTTGTACAACAAAGGTGATTTTGATAAACTTAATAATTTGATACTAAATGAAGACTGGAGTTTTATTAATCATACTTCTATTGATGATGCTTGTGAAACTTTTACGAATAATTTGTTACGTTTGATGTCAGAATGCATTCCATCAAAAGACATAATTGTGAGACCATATGATAAACCATGGTTTGATTCAGAAATCAGAAGATATACTAAATATCGTGATAGGCAAAGAAAAATAGCAATTCAGAAACGTTCTTCATCTTCCTGGTCCAAATATAAATTTCTAAGAAATAAAGTTAACAATCTAAAGAAATATGCGAAAAGGCACTTCTTTGAAAACATCGAAGCTGATATTGAACAGCAAGGTTTACAAAACAGCCAAAATTACTGGCAATCTTTAAAAAAATTAATGAACAATTATAAAAACGCTGATTCCATTCCTATCCTGAATGAAAATTTAAACAATATTGACGAATTTTATTTCACTAATGAGGAGAAGGCCAATTGTCTAAACGATTTCTTTACGTCTGTTTCAAACTTAAATGATACAAATGCTCAGCTACCTCCTCTTGACATGAAAACCGAATCTTCTCTTAATAATATAGTTATTAATCAATCAGATGTTGTAAGTTTAATAGATATACTAGATACTAACAAAGCTGTTGGTCCTGATTGCATTTCTCACAAAGTCTTGAAAAAGATTAGATTCTCCATTTCAAAACCTCTATGTAGTCTTTTTAATAAATCTCTTCATGAAAGTGTTTTTCCAAAATTATGGAAAACTGCATTGGTAATACCTTTATTTAAAAAGGGTGAGAAGAATTGTCCAAGTAATTACCGTCCGATTTCTTTACTAAGTTGTCTGGGTAAACTTATGGAGCGTTGTGTTTATAAATATTTATACAATTATCTAATAAGTAATAATCTCCTTTACTACAATCAGTCTGGCTTCCTCTCAGGACACTCGACTGTATACCAACTAATTGATCTCTACCATCAAATCACCCAATCTTCTGACAATAAAAATCATACATGCATTGTTTTCTGTGATATATCTAAAGCTTTTGACAGGGTTTGGCATCGAGGGTTACTATTTAAATTACGTCAATTAGGGTTTCAAGGTAGACTTTTAAATTGGATAAGTAATTATTTAAGCAATCGTCGTCAACAAGTTTTAGTGGGTCAATCTCGTTCCCGGTTCAGAGACATAAATGCTGGTGTGCCCCAGGGGTCAGTATTAGGTCCATTACTATTTCTCGTGTATGTGAATGATATTACTGAAAACTTACTTAGCATTGCTAGACTGTTCGCTGATGACACTTCTCTAGCCTGTACAACATCAAATGTTCAAGATCTTGAAGGGATTTTAAACCATGATCTTAATGTTATTTCTGAATGGTCTAAGCAATGGTTGGTTTCGTTTAATCCGGTTAAAACTCAAGTCTTATACTATGGGAATGGTCAAGCACCAAACCTTGTATTTGAAAATACGCTGTTAATTCAAACTCATTCTCATAAACATTTAGGCGTAACTCTTAGTGACAACTGCAAATGGTCAAATCATATCAATAACATAATTTTATCTTCAACTAGGATCCTTGGAATAATGCGGAAAATTAAATTCACTATCCGTCGTAAAGCTATGAATCAATTATATCTATCATTTCTACGTCCAGTATTAGAATACGCTTCTTCTGTCTGGGACAATTGCAATCAATGGGAAAAATTAAGGTTAGAAAAAATCCAGTTGGAAGCTGCAAGATTAGTTACGGGATTAACAAGATCGACAAGTTCAAACAATCTTTATAGGGAAACAGGGTGGCTTACTCTTGCTAATAGACGTCTCTACCAGAAATTAGTTTTAATGTATAAAATTAAGAATTTAATGGTTCCCAACTATTTATTATCTCTTTTCCCAAGAACGGTAGACAACTCTTTGCGCTACGATCTTAGAAATGTCAGTGACTTTGCTAATTATTCTGTTCGAACAACTCAGTTTGAAAATTCATTTGTTCCTTCCTCAATTAAAGCTTGGAATAATCTACCTGAATATTTACGCAACAGTCCGTCTATCGGTTGTTTTAAACGTGACTTGATAAAGTACCAATTCCCATCTATTGAGGTCCCAGAATACTACAATTATGGTTTACGTCATTTGTCTATTATCCATGCCCGTCTTAGAAACAACTGTAGTAACCTTAAACGAGATCTTTATAATAATCACCTGTCAAATACTGATCAATGTGAAAACTGTCAAGAAACTGAAAATGCAGAACATTATTTCTTTCGCTGCAGACGATATCAACAAGAACGAATCGAACTTTTTAATACCACACGTGCTTTTCATCCTCTCAATGCAAATGTTCTACTTTTTGGTGATTCAAGACTCACATATATAGATAACATATCGATTTTTGAAGCCGTTCATAAATTTATCAAGTCAACTAAGCGTTTCTCTTTATAATCAATCACCCTTACTTGCCTTGCAATCTACCCATCACATTCTTCTCTGTTATTCCTCTGTTCTGTCATGCTTGCATCTCCTCTCTTCTATTTTTTTTTTTATCTATTAGCTATTAATTCATATTTCTAATTGCATGTTATGTATTGCCATGGTAAATGATATAGGTTTAATATATGATTTGGGAGGGTTGTAACTAAGTTTAAGAACTTGTAACCCGACCCATTTGCTTTGTATTTGTTAAATTACGCTTATTAAATTTGTAAATATGTTATCATTGCAATAAAATATGTTAAACAAGGAAAATCGAGTGTTTTTCAATCAATCAATTTTTATAAAACTGTTATTTTTCAAACGCAAGTCGTAGCTTAATGGGAAAGGTCTAAATACGCGGATGCCTTACGCGGACAATATATACAAAGAAGAAAAAGCGGACAATATGTAACATATGGGGAAAAAGCGGACGATATGTATCATATAGAGAAAAAGCAGACGCTGTAGTTTTTATCATCTTTTTGTTATTATATTGTTACGCGCCGGGGGTAAGGGGCGTAGACGTGTAAATGTGTGACATTTTTTTTACAATCCGATGTTAAGGGTTTTGTCAGTCAGGCCTACGTAATTCTCCTCGCCAGCTTCCTATAACCTCGAGTCAGCTGGTCCCATATGGATCTAATGCACAGAGAGGTTCTCCTCCAGGTTAATGCAGCCTCCGTATCACTTCAGGATAGCAGGGGAGGGGTTAAATTTCCGACTTCAGACTAACTAAGGACTATTAAATTTGACTAAGGACGACGATATAAGACAAAATGAAACAATAAAGCCTTTTAAAGTTAATAAATTTTATTAATGAGGAATGTTACTATTCCATATAACAACAACAACAATAGCAGTAAGTACCCCTGCCACAACACTTGAATGCAAGTGTAAACTACAGATGAATCAATATGTGTAGTATTTAAAATCCCCAAGGTTTAAAAACAAGCCTTTAACTTAAAATATAATATACAGTTTCTATAGACTTAAATCTAGACCGCTAGTGAATAATTTTCTTAAGATACTCTAAAAATAAATAGATATTTAAAGTTACCAGCGATATTACTTTAAATTTAAAAAGATATCTATACTGTCTACTATAGGCGCTTAACCATTAAGGAATAAATCTTTACTTTTAAGTTAACCTTTAAAAAAATGAGAAAAATACGTGAAATTAACCTAACCGGTGAAAGGAAATGCTGAAGTCCCCGACACCATGAGTGCACGGGTATTTATACTAAATGCGGTGCCACAGATGTGGACACCACAAAAAACACACACAGCCCACAATAAATGCGGACCCACAAGACTGTCCACAATTGTGTGCAAATGCAAAAATACTGTTAAACAGTAGTATCTTATAAATTTACATAAATATAATAGCATATGTCTAAAATTGCATGATATACACCTGTTAGGAGCGTTTTCTGCAATTCATAACATTTGCCATGTTAAAGAAAATGTGTCTCAAAACCAGCTTTAAAGTTGACAGTTATTTATAAATAACTGGTTGTCCATAGCAACCACCGTAAATAGCATAATCCAATATGGACGCCACCAATAATAAAACAGGGAGGGCCACACTTAAACAACAAATTGAGATTTTTTACATGGAAAATATAGGAATTAAAGCTTAGAACTACCCCCAACCGGACATAAATCACTATTATCAGCTCAAGCATGGTAAAAGGTCTAATTTAAATAACACATGGAGTGCTTGTGTGGAAACGTAATGTAGGGAGAATTCCCTGGTACACGCATAACTATGACATGTTGTACCGACAAAACAAGCAGTGCAACTGTCAGATTTTGTGTGGGTAACCAGTGTTTGCTGCAAAATGCAATGAATTAACACATGCTGAATAAGACCAGATAAAGTAGTTGGAATCACGGTAAGTAATGCCAGGGCATTACAATATTGTCTTTTTGAAGTAATTATGTAGTTACTCAACTAGAACATTTAAAGATAAAATGTTGTTGGTTGTAAGAAAGATAATATAATGAGAAGAAAGATAATATAATGAGTTTATTATTATCGTCATTCGAGAATTAAATTAATACAAATATAGTGACTATGAATAAATAGGTTTTTCATTTCATCTATAAAATACACTTTGATCTTAAGTGATAGCAATATTATTAATTATGAATGTGTAAATAAATGAATATAAATTAATTGATTATTAACACCTAAGATGAAAGTACCGTGTCTATAATAGACGGCATCATTGATTAATTTCGGTCAGTCGCAAGTTTTATTTATTTGTTTATTTATTGGTTATCATCCTGTTTCATTCACCATATCCTTCTAAATTTGTTTATATATTCCCTCTGTAACGTATTTAGATTTCTTTTTTTCCGAATCAGATAGTGACTTACATATGTGAAAAAAAAGAAAGAAATTGAATATAAAGTATTCTTTTGATTTTTCTGGTATGGTTACATTCAACTCGCTCATACCGTCCGCCTTTTCTTATATAATACATACCGTCCGCCTTTTCTTATATGTTACATATCGTCCGCGTTCATTCATGTCCATGGTATAATTAGGATATTTTTTTTATTTTTTGCAAATAACAAAATAAGTATCATAAGTATTAATAGTAAATGCATTGTTAAAGTGACCGCGTTATGTAACATACCGTCCGCCTATTCTTCTATGTTGTATACCGTCCGCGTTTTCCTTATATGTTACATATCGTCCGCGTTTCCCTTCTTTGCTTATATTGTCCGCGTTTTCACTATATGTTACATGCCGTCCGCGTTACATTCTAGGTTCATGGTATAATTATTTATGACAGTGGAACTTTAAGCAGTGTCCTTTACGTACTGATGTAATTTGATAGCTATATTCTTTAATGTGTCGGCTATTGTTATTTATTTAATTTAATTAATGTACATAGGTAGTCGTCCTAGTGACAGGGGTAAATGACGTTGGTTCTATGTCACCAGAGAGAATCGCTGATGATATTTTGAATCTCTGCTACCAGATTCACAGCGTCTCCACTAGCATTCCATATATAACACAATTTGAAGCATAAAAACTGATTTACAATTGTTCTAAAGAGGATCAAAACTTGGACTGTCGTAAAATGACAAAATCAAGTCCGATCTTCAAAAACTAAACATCACTGGAAAGGGCTCTTCAAGAACTAAAACTTTTGTTCATATGCTTTCAATGAAATATTTTATGTTTGTTTTGGAGCTATTTGGAGCCGAATAAAAACACAATAATCGTAATATGACCTTGACCTTTGCAATTTCATTTTAACTTTTTAATTGTGAGGCCCTCTCAAGCATAACAATACATAACTTGTGAAAATATCATGAAGAATGAACTAAAATAAAGTCAGGAACGAAAAAAAAAGCATGTTTTGGAAATTTTAATTTTTCCTAAAATTTAGTGAAGTTTGACCGTTTCTAGAGGACAAACCATGCATTTCTTGAATTCGCCACCCCATATATTGTGTGCGTATGTCTTTCAAATCATTTGCAGCAAACAAAATTCTTCTTTCTGATGTCTAACAAAAATGAATAGGTTTTTCGTAGACTTACCCTCATCTACACAGTTTTTTTTTTTTTTTTTTTTTGCGAGGTTCGAACTTTCAACCTTCTGTAGCTCAAAAACTTTCAGCCACACGTATCTCGAAACCTATCATATTTTATTAGGCTATCAACAGGAAACAGAATGCAAAAAAAAAAAACGCATTTGAATCGGACCTCAAATAACTGAGTTATCAGCCATTAATAAATTTCATACAAAACGCCCCCTAGCGGGAAAAGTAAGACATACATGTAAATGGAAATTTTCTCAACGTTAGGATCATCTTCAAATACGTGGTAAAAACTGATTAAAATTTCATAACTGTGGCTTTTCTAATCATGGAGATTTGCCGTTAACAAAAAAAAAGTAAGAAAAATAATAATAAAACTAGAACCGCAAGCGGTATCTCGGTTTTCGCTTTTAACCTAATCAACTTGAACACTTTATTTCAACTCAGCCACAATTTTCAATATGAAACAGAACGCAAAGGTTTTTTGAAGACCTACTCTCATTTGCACAGTTTTTTGATGTTTTTTTTTTTTTTTTTTTTTTTTTTTTGCAATGTTAGAACATTCAACCTCTTCTAGCGCAAATATTTTCCCATACCCTATCCCTTGAAATCCGTCACATTTTGAGGATTTGTCAACAAGGAACAAAATGCTGAAAACCGCATTTCAATCAGACTTTAACGTTTTGAGTTATAAGCAAAAGAGTGATTTTAAGCAAAACGCCCTCTAGCGGCAAAATGAGAAACAAAATTGATAAAAAATTTACAATTAGGTACCTAGAAATGCAGCAAATAGTTCAAACAAGTATATAAGTCGCACTAGCCGAACATTTTTTTTCTTATATATATATCAATTAGAAGCATAAAACTGATTAACAATTATTCCAAAAAAGGATCAAACTTTGGACTGCCGTAAAATGAACAAATCAAGTCCGATCTGCAAAAACTAAACACTATACGAAAGAACTATCTAGAACTAAAACTTTTGTTCATATACTCTCAATGAAATATTTTTAGTTTTGGAGCACTTGTGGGCCGATTAAAACACAATTATCGTAATATGACCTTGACCTTTTCAATGTTTTTTAACTTTTTAATTGTAAGTCCCTTTCAAACTTAACAAAACAAAATTAAGTAAAATTTTACCGTTAGGTACCTAGCAATGCAGCAAATAGTTCAATCAAGTATACAAGTCGCACTAGTCGAACATTCTTTTTCATATATATCACAATTTGAAGCATAAAACTGATTTACAATTATTCACAAAAAGGATCAAACTTTGGACTGCCGTAATATGACCAAATCAAGTCCGATCTTCAGAAAACTAAACATCACTGGAAAGAGCACTTGAAGAATAAAAACGTTTGTTCATATACTTTCAATGAAATATTTTTGGTTTTGGAGCTATCTGGGGCCGAATAAAAGCACAATAATCGTAATATGACCTTGACCTTTTCATTTATTTTTTTAAATTTTTAATTGCGATCCCCTTTCAGACATAACATTACATAACTTGTGAAAATTTCATGAAGAATGAACAAAAAATAAAGTCAGGAACGATAAAAAAAAAAATTGTTTTTAAAATTTTGATTTTTCCAAAAAATTTAGTGGCCGTTTCTAGAGGACAAACCATGCATTTCTTAAAGTCGCCACAAAACATAACGCGTGAAAATTTCATGACGAATAAACAAAAACTAAAGTCAGGAGGGACAAAAAACATGTTTTTTGAATTTTAATTTTTCCTAAAATTTAGTGAAGTTTGACCGTTTCTAGAGGACAAACCACGCATTTTTTAAATTCGCCACCCCAAATATTTTGTGCGTATATGTCTTTCAAATCATTTGCAGCAAACAAAATTCTTCTATCTGATGTCTAACAAAAATGGATAGGTTTTTCGTAGACCTACTCTCATTTGCACAGTTTTTTGCGAGGTTCGAACTTTCAACCTTCTGTAGCTCAAAAATTTTCGCAACACCTACCCTAGAAACCTACAATATTTTATTAGGCTATCAACAGGGAACAGAATGAAAAAAGTCGCATTTGACTGCGTTATTAGCCATTAATAAATTTCATGCAAAACGCCCCCTAGCGGGAAAAGTAAGACATAAATGGAAATTTTCTCAACGTTAGGATCATCTACAAATACGTGGTAAAAACTGATTAAAATTTCATAAATGTGGCTTTTCTGATCTCGGAGATTTGCCGTTAACAAAAAAGGGTTAGAAAAATAATAAAAAAAACAAAAAAAACAGAAGAAGAACAATAGGTTTTCGCACAGCGAGGTGCGAAAACCTAAAAAAAACAAAAACAGAAGAAGAACAATAGGTTTTCGCACTGCGAGGTGCGAAAACCTAATTATGATCGATGTATGCCCAGTTTGGTTAGGATAACTACCTTAATAATACATCAGTTGAACAAATAAAAAAAATGCATAACAGCCAATGGCTTTTTGTGTTTGACTTGAATATACTTATAATATTTTGTTGGGGGCATATGTGCAATTTGATCAGGTTGAATTAAGTTCATGTTTAAATGAATGAAAAACGCCAACTTTATAAGACACAAACAATAGCTTTGAAACAAATGACGGAAGATAGCTCAAAAGCGCATTGAATAAACTTCTGGCACTGGGAGATTATTACCAGAGGCTTGCTCTTTGGATTATAGTTTGTTCTCTTTCCTGTGATTTCCAGGGATTACAGATTATTCTAAATTGGTTGGGGATTATGTAATGGCCTATAAGTATCCCTTATCAGAGATGTGTGTATATGGTCCAGTTGCTCAATCCATAGACCACTGGCCATGCATGTAAGCAAGGGAACAGGAAATTACTGGTTACACATTTATCTCACCTGAATACAAATTTAAAACGTTTATTTCATTTTGATTTTTATTGTTTGTGTAGGTAGGAAAATTTGTCCAGTTAGCTCAGTCGGTAGAAAAGCATGGTGGCGTATTTCGTCAATTGTGGGGTTGGGAGAAATGTAGTGTGTATGAAAAGGAATATCAGTCCTGTTAGTGTTATATTTATTGTTGGAACTCCAGGACGGCAGGAGTCGTTAGTTTGAGTCATGCACCAACAGTAGGCACACTTAGAATTTTCTGGTGCTTATTTTATTTTCATTATATTGCAGTCTTTTTTGGTAACCAAAGTCAGAGGAATTTGTATAAACAAATCGAAAGTTATATTAATTACTGTGTTGACTGGAGTTTACTGTCACTGCGACTGTTAGTATTCCAGTTATATTATGATCGATGTCCAGCTAATAACATGGATGAGTACACATAGGCAGCCGGGCAGAACCACCTACCTACCACAAGCGAGCTGGGTGGCTTACTTAAGATGAAGAAAGTGACACTGTGAGGAATCGAACCCACAATTGAAAGAAGCTACATTATTGAATCTCTGCAGTTGTAACCATTAAGCCACAGAAACCATTAATTTTTAACAAACCATTATAAATATATTGATTGATTTTTTAATTTACCGTCCAGCTGCGACATTATTTCAGTCATATAGCAAAGTCCAGCTAATTACAGGTGGAGGAAGACCCCTGATGCACTGAGGCATCCGGGTAGAACCTCCAACCTACTTCAAGCCAGCTGGAAGGCTTCCTCACATGAAAATCCGAATGACCCTGCCGGGATTCGAACCCATGCTGTGAGGGGCTGAGTGAGTGTTAAAGTGTCTTTGCCATGGAGGTCCCTACTTTTGCATCATATGAAAAGTACAACAGTTAAACGGCAATTTTTCATATATATATATATATATATATATATATATATTACAATTATTGTTATTGTAATGGCATATAAGTAACCCTAAACATTGAGGGATAAGTGTAAGTGACCTCTCCAGCTCAGTCAGTAGAGCTTTTGCCCTGAGAGCGAATGGCCCCGGCTTGCGTCCTGGTCAGGCTGGACACATATATTTCTTACCCTGATGTCATTATTGTTATTATATATATAATACACTAACCACACACAGCGACCTAATGTTATTTTTTCATAAACACAAAAACATTTAATCTTAAGCATTTTGTATCAAAACTTAAATTTTATTCTAGAAATTAACGTACTGTAGACTTCCGTCAGATAAAAAAATGTAGAACATAGATTAACTTAAAAAATTTATACAGCTACAAAGGTGCAACAATAACAATTTCAGTATCTGGATCAGGATATGGTTCGTTGAAGATCACAATATTATACATGTCTAAAACAACGAATGTACCGTTATGCATTTTGTAAACAAACGTGCGATTTTAAACACTAGTTTCTTCCTTTAACTACAAATAAATCATACAATTTCCAAATAAAACCCGTTTTATGTTTGATTTTATTCGACTGGATATGATCGTTCGGCCTTTTTCCGATAGAAACAAAACGATCGTTATTTTTCGATAGGAGGTCAACTCTTTCCGATCGTCTTATCTCGACAGGTAAAACTCGATCGATTTTTAAAGGATTCCGATCTTTTATCAGCTGTTTCTGGTCGAAAATGTGTTATTTTCAAGGAACAAAATGCACGATATCTCAGCTAATATAAATGTGTTTTTCAAATACAAGACATTTAAAATAAGGAAACAGTGCTCTTTCATTATCAATAATAATCAAAGCGCTCAATCCGCTGAGAGACGGCAGCCAGATTGACAGAAAAAAACTGTGAGTCTTAATTATTTATGCAATAGTGGCAAAAGCCACATGGCGCAAAAACTCCAAACACTCTCCTGCAACTATAGTCGGTGGTAAGACAATCGAATTCGCAATCCGGAATTAAGGTCATGAACCTGACTGTATGAACAGAAGTAGGTCATTCCCTAGGACCCGATGTATATACACTATCTACAGTTACTTAAGTGGACTAAGACCACAATTATCTGCCCTTGGTTACCCTGTATCCGGATGTGCCTACACAGAAAATAGTGACCCTATTTAATGCTGAATTAAGGTGAGTTTTTGACTGAAAGACATGCAATAAAGGATCAAATTCTATAGAACACAGTTAAAATAGTCATAAAATGCCCAATTTAGAGGCCTTATTGCACAACAACCTTAAAAGTTGAGCATTACTGAGAGGGGAATTTTTGAGAAAATTGGTGTGAAATGGCCGACCGGTGCACTAAATTCATACGTATGTTATTTAACCTTAAATAGGTCAAAAAGTAGTTGGGTGACCCCATGTTTAAAATGTACAGAATTATTTCTCTTGAATAGATCTATCTAATGAGGGTAAGTTTGGATGTCAATTTCCCTTACAGAAATTGTCATTTGCATATATGCTTATATAGAACATATAGTAAAATTAATTGTGGTCTTAGTCCAAGTGTAGAACTTGACAAGGTACTTGATTGTTTTAGATACTTGAATGCTTGTTTCTATTTCAAAGTTAAGAAATGCTCTGGGAGTAACCTAACTCGCTTTCATGCAAAATTACGCGTGAACTTCTTTTGGTGAATTACAGACATTCGAAGCGCTACTTTTGTTTCTTTTTACAGGAGTAGATCTTCAAGTATGTAAAATGTGTTGCTGTTCTGATTTATAAGTATCACGGATATACTGTTCACGCTTAAAATGGATATTTACAGAGCAAAACAACACGTTTACAAACAACAGCACATAAATAGCGGCCACGGTTATGAATAAAAGGCCTGCATAACATATTCCATTCGTAAGTGGCGAATCGCATTGCGTGGATCCGCATTAAGCGCGGAGAGGTACATGGAAATATGCAAATTAGCAAGGTCAGCGATGCCTGGTAAGCGTTTGTAGCTACTAAAGACGGCAAGCTGCGGTCTAAAAATATACGTAAGAACTGTAGTTTTTAATAAAGTTTATGGAAAAAACAGACGTTCCATAAATTCACCGACGCAGGTGAGTATAATAACTATTTTAGTTGAGTTTGAAAATTAATAAAATACTATTCTGTTGCTAACCTATCGGACGTATACTTAAAATCTATTATAAAGAACGAAATTAGTTGCAACATTGTTTTCTTGTTACTCCTTACACATTTGTGAATACTCATAGGGATTTGCCTGGTTGTTAGGTCCCGAATTTGTTAACTGGTTTTCGATGTCTCTATGTCTCCTGTTTGTCTTATATAGTAATTTCTTCATCCATCACAGGTCATAACGTGTAAATAATTCTAACAAAACAAGGAATTTTTGAAAATGTTTCCATGGTAACCTTCAAATTTATCATTGTATGCTGAATTCATTAACTACACTGATGTTCTTCATTGCTTATAAACTCCTTCAGATTCGAGCGTCGTCTCTTTATAATTGTATGTTTTTAAATACTTTAATTTCTTTATCGTCGTTAAATATAGATCTATGTACGCCATATTTCAAAGTTAATTTGGTTGTGTGTCGAAATATACGGTATCACATGTCTTCCAACCATTGTCTTTTGTCACCGTTGTATTGCAAGTGTTGTTTTATTCAAGCTTAATTTTATAGGGAAGCTTTCTGATTTGAATTGTTGTCTATGATCTTAAAGTCGTTTTATTTTAAGGTTTTGGACAAACTATGGTACAGATTCGAAGGGCACGATTGCGTGGATACTTTTTAATATATATTTCGGGCGACACGAATAAAAATTTAGATATAGTTTTTTTTTTTCTTTTTACTTACATGTATATCAGTTATAAGTGAGTCCTATTCTATGATCAGATGTCTAGTTTTATTGTTTATTTCGATAGTAAATATAATGTCCGGATGATGATTGCTTAATGAGTGTTTTTTAAATTTATCCAAATCATTTTCTGAATACATCCAGAATATAACAATAATTTAGATATCTGTTGTTGTTTTTCGTGTTTAAAGAGATTCCGTCCGCGCCTAGGCGGCATTACGTGCAAAACCCGGAGTGTGACCCAAACTCCTTACAGATACATTTTGATGCCAAAGAAGGTCAGGTTTTGAGATACCCCATCTCTTTTGAGGTAGGTACTTAATAAAATCTTAAATTTTGAAGTCAAAAGCGGGAATGACAACTTGGCTAGTTCAGCCTAAAAGGCTATCATCCCCTGTGACACTGTGAAGGTTGGTGGTCCTGAAATGTACCATTTGGTTCAGCAGTCAGAGAAAATGTAGTGATGATTTAGATATCTTTCCAAAGTTTGATCAAGGTATTTTTTTAATTCTAAATTTAATTCTTTTTCAACTTGTAGATGAAAAAATCCTCTTAATATCCCAAGACATATGTTTGATCGAATTTTGTTTTCAATTCAGTGCCTTTTATTTCATTGGTTGTATGATTTATTATGAAAATTAAATGTGTTATTTTCAAGTATGATTTAAAAGCGACTGATATCAAGTATAAGATACCATCTACGAGATATTTGTATCGGATATTTACCAAACAAATATGCTGCAGTTTCTAGCCCTTAATTGTTTATATGTTTATATATTTTCGCTGGAAACACTTTTCTGGATGCTTTAACATCTCGCTCGTAAATTTGTTCTATGAATGGCTAAATGATAATTTCATGACAAATAACAATAACAGTGAATTTTAAGATCTGACACAGATAATGTTGGTTGAAAACTGGTTTTCGGGTTTGCCTAGC
>CM037777.1:89812015-89862015 GCA_021229015.1 Solen grandis
AAAGTATGTTCTCATGTTGAGATGGCATATTATCCGAAAATAACACAGTGTCATACCGTATTGCGCGGCCTCCGTGGCCGAGAGAGTAAAGTCGCTGACTTTAATACTCACTCAGCCCCTCACCGCATGAGTTCGAATCCCGGCAGGGTCATTCGGATTTTCATGTGAGGAAGCCTTCCAGCTGTCTTGCGGTAGGTCAGTGGTTCTGCCCGGACGTCTCCGTGCATTCGGGGTGTTCCTCCACCTGTAATTAGCTGGACGTCGCTATATGACTGAAATACTGTCGAGGCGACGGTAAACTCAAACAGTCAAGAACCTTTTTGCTGATTTGTTTGGCTTAATGGGTCCTTTACCCTTGATTCTACAAAGGGTTATTGATCAAATTATTTATTGTTCCATCCCATAGGAAGGAACATCTATAGTCGTTCCTCGCTACTTGCCGGATATAAGACTAACACCTGAAAATATGTTTGCCCGCTCAGTACTGATATTCAGAATTCTTTTGATGAGACGGGGACCAGCGTGCAGTTAGGTAATAACTCCGTCATTTTATCGGCCATTTTAGCTTGTTTGATGACGTGCAAGTTTCTGTTAAGCCCACCTTCTTTCAATTGCAGGAAACCATACGATGCGATGACAATTTATTCGGGGTGACACTTGTAATTGCAGGGAAAGACGCCTTTAAACATAATTTCATTCATTCAATACATGCGTTTCGTAACAATCCTTGGGGGTCATGACCTTAATTTCGTAAGCGAGCAGGCTCTCCCATTATCTGTCATTAGGTACCTGTTTATGGCAGGGCGTCAGGTTACAATGCTTTAGTTCATTCTAGTGTTTTATTCTGAATAATGGGGCCGTTTTATACTAAATGGAATTGTTTATAGCTGATAATCGGTTGCTGCTAGATATGGAAGTTAACATAATAAGAAAAAGCATTTAACAGCATCCAGGTCCCCCTCTTACTTCGGGGTAAAATGGGGCGGGGGCACTGATCGACAGGGTGGAATTTTCTCGTATCTTTGTTGGGAGGATTTCACCTTGAAACATCTAATTTTCTATTAAAATACATGTACATTGATATTTTTTGCAACCGTCACTAACTTTCTAATAAACTTTTTATCTAAGTTACGTATTTTTTTATTTGTTTCATGGGGGATTTTTCACTGACTGTGTGTGTGTGTGTGGGGGGGGGGGTATATATGATTTAGAGGGGGAATGGGGCCCAATATCGGCCCCAAATTCAACAAAATGATGGCCCTGGCCTCACAGTTGATTGAATCTTTCAAATGCGGTATATATGTTGATGTATGCGTAGATGTGCTATGGCATGTAAAGTTATGTCATTGATAGAAATTATGAAAATATTATTTATTTCCCATGATTGTATGAACTCAGAAATTTTGGTAACTTCACAAGCCCTTTGGTTATACCTAAATAAGTTTTCACTCTATACCTCAAATTTAAGAAATGCACTGGAAGGAACTTTTGGTAGGCTAAAGCTTGTTGGCAGAATCAATATGTAGTTTCGCAGCATCTCTGTCTATCGGGTATTAAACATTCGGTATACTTTGTACTTTTCGTTATATGCTCTTTGTAGGGCTTCGGCCAATTCTCCACAAACGCGGTATATATAAACAAATTCTGCTGAGGGTCTGTAAAATTCAGAAGATTTTGTTTATATATACCGCGTTCGTGGAGAGTCTGAAATACTGCAATTTGATTGGTTTCCACGAACGCGGTCACGATTGGCCTAAGCCCTACAAGTTTAGAGCATATAACAAAAAGTACAAAGTATCAGTTTTTGCTGACGGACGGACTGACGAAAAGACAGACACACAGACAGACGAACGGAGGGCAAACCTATAGTCCCTTCCGGTGAACCGGTAGGGGACTAAAAAACGCACGTCCTGCTGTTTATGATCTTTGCTGAACATCATATCCCTTGATCCACCCTAAAATGTTTAGTTTTTATTGAAACCTGTGTCCAGAAAGAAAACTCCAACATTTTCATAATTTCATACGAAAAAAAAAATAATAAAAAAATAAAAAAAAAATAAAAAAAAATAGATAACATACTGGATTCTGCGATAATTAAAAAACGTACTTGGAGTATTTTCATGAAACTTGAAACATAGATATGAAAGATTACAAAAGTGCTGATATACTTTTGAAGACCTATAGATATCCATTTTAAAACATGCTACATGTCTTAAGACTCAAAAGACTAGCTCACATGTCATGTCCCATTACTCTGATCTTTGAATACACAGTTATCTCACCTTTTCAAATCGGAAATTTTCCAAAGATCTACCTCCTTTAATATTTCTTGAATCTAAAGATGCATTTGATAAAGACTTTATAAAAACTGTATTGGTGTTGTTGTTAACTTACACAATATGTTCCATATGTCATATTGATAAAATGTACCCCTTTTTACTGAAAAATATAGCAAATTGTTTTTTTTTCTCTTGAATGTTTTTCTCCAATTACTTTTAAACTTATACAGAACCTATACAACTTAAGTCAGTTGTATTGTGGTTTACCGTCGCTGCGATAGTATTTCAATCATATAGCGACGTCCAGCTTATTACAAGTGGAGCAAGACCCCGAGTACACAGAGGCACCCTGGTGGAACCATCGACCTACCGCAAGCCAGCTGGAAGGCTTCCTCACATGAAAAATCCGAAGTCGGGATTCGAACCCACAGCGGTGAGGGGCTGAGAGATTTGTAACCGCTCGGCCACGGCGTCCCCATAACTTAAGTCAAGTCTTACAGATCGTCAATGTACATTTATAAGTCTGTTTCTTGTATTGAGAAAAGTATACCCCGTTTTTGCACAATTGTTTGTTTGCCTATCGAAAAGGAAGCTTCAAACAGTGGCTTCATACAGTTGGTTGAGCAGCCTACCCATGAACCTGGAACTGTCCTGGATATTGTCGTTTAGCCACTATTACATGGCAGATTGTCTTTGCAGGACCAGTGGCCATTCTTCAAAATAGAGAAAGGGTGAGAAGTGTTGAGATATTTTTAGTAACTTGCCAAGGTTGCTAATTTAAGCAACGTCTAATTAATTACACTTATTAATTTTTACATCGATTACGAAACAAGTTATCACAACTTATATAATCACTATCGATTGCTCGAGTGGCAGAATACCGACGTGTCTTGACGATCATCCATTGTACCCTGTCACGTACGTGACCTTTTGCAGTTTTAGACCATATCGTTGGTGAGATAAACATATTTCCACAAGTGTTTCTTAAATATCTTATTTGTAGCCTTTTTTTTACATCTGTTTACATTACATTACGGTTATATGTCTTCCCGACTCAAAATAAAGCTTATCTTGTCTATCTCATACTTACAGTCGTTGTAAAAAGCTCTCTAGAGCTTATGTTTTTTGTTACTTTGTCCGACTTTGTAAATAAATATTACTTGGTTTGTCAAGTTGACTTGACTTGACTTGACTTGACTTGACCCAGAACACATCGGTGAGACGCGAAGCACGTTAACCGCTACGCTATCCAGGCATCCAAGCAGCGTCTATCAGGGTCAGCTATTACATGGTTACAATGGTTAAAGCCGGTCTGTAATTGTGTTAGTGTGTGTGTTATTTTTATATTTTATTTTCCAAAGTTAAGAAATGCATTGGAAGAAACTATTGGTAGGCTAAAACATTATATATAAAATGACAACACATTTTTTTTCGGCGTAGCTGTATAAATTTTATTTTGACCTACTCCTTCAATCAATCTTATGTATGCAAATGAAGCCAGAGTAAAGGGAATGATATCATTGGCTTGTATAATTCATTTTATGATATATTATAGGATATTCCAATTCAAAATGAGAGTTTCTACTTTATATAACAGGTTTCTTTTTCCATTTAAATATGAAAAGTAATACCGTAATGAAATTTTAACACTTCCATTTCAATGGTTGGGAATGTTGCTTTGGCTATATGATTTAAAACAGCTAAATAGAACTAAAAAAGAACTATATTAGCTAAGCTATCGTTCCAATCCTATCTGTAATCTTTTGTTTATATGTTCGTATGTCACATTTAATGAGTTGAATAAATATGTTTAAACTAAAAAAAACTAAATAAGAAGCAGGCGTACGTCTATTTTTCACACCACAATCTCCCCTATTTTGTAAAAGTGGACTCGGCCTTCATGCGAGGTAGTTGTGCACTTTATTGTGCGGATCTAGAAATAATAATCGAACATACGCGATTTATGATCTTTACATATAAATTGTCTTTACTTTAAAAAAAATCAGCAAGTGTATAATATTTATGAAAGTTGGTAGATTAGCTATTTTTTAGTTTGTAAATTAAATCCGTTTTGTTATTTAGTCTTCGCAATACCTCTCATAATATTGGTATTTATAAACATCCAACTTTAAAATAGTTTTAATCCGTTTCACATGTTACAATTGACAATTATGTAGCTACGCAGAATATTTTTTTAAAGATAACGTTATTTCTTGTTTTTAATGAAGTGCGCCGAAAAGACTTGACTCTTGCGAAAAGGGAGTAAAAAGTCTCAAGGCCGAAAGAATCCCCCCTTATTGCCTGGTTCCCAGTCTTATTCAAGATTACCAATATAGGGACAAACTCCACGCACCGGTTACGTCAAGCTACGTTATGGTGTCACACCACTACGAAGTATAACGCGATGAAAACTGAGTGGAGTTCAGCTTTTGTAAACTATTTCGATGAAAATATATATAAAACAATAATCGACTACGCCGGTTGGTGGATCCTTGAACCTTTATCCATGTATTGTTCGTATTCAGGTATTACAAATAACGTAGCAGAAAGTTTAAATGCAAAACTTAAACGTCTAATTGATTATAAAGAGAAGGCAATTGATGATATAGTTTTATATTTAAATTATCTCCAGGGAAACTATCAATGTGACTTGATAAGGGCCTTTTGCGGAGAAAGCGAATGGGATTTGCGAGAAGAATATGCCTTTGCTGCTAGGGATCCCGACACAGTAATTCTGCCGAAAAACGTATGTCATCCTGATAAAATGATAAACTTGATAAAAGCAGACCTATCTGAAATAGTTAACAAAAACCATGCGGAAGATAATTCAAATAATAATGACGCACAAAACGAAAATGATATGGATAGTAAAAATAACCAACCAAAAATTAAAGGACAGATGTCACAGAGATCACTTGCAGTAAAAACAATAGCAGATAATGACATAGTACTCGTTCCACATATGGGCGCTTTTATGGTGAAGGGTAGTAAACATAATAAGTATGCCGTGACATTGTTCCCGAAAGAATCATGTTCGTGTCCTGCTACATCTAGATGCTACCACATAATAGCAGCTATGCTATCAATAGGAATGGAGGTTCCAAATGAAAAGAAAGTATTCAATTTAACTCAACTAAGAAAAAATGCTAGACCTAAACATGCTAAAAAGTGTGGAACTAAAAAAGGTAGGATTGGCGACACAGACTTTGAAGTAATAGCGGCACCTGACTCTGTAATGAAAACCGTAGCTCAAACTTGTAATACACCAAAATCAACTTGCAAACGCGAACAAACAAATGAAAAGGCTAAAAAGACACTCAAATTTGAGAATTCAACCCCTAAAAACGATAAATCGCCTCAAACGCTAAAATATTCCAACAAAAAAAGAAAATACGATGAAAAGGATAACATTATTTATAAACTTCCAAAAATAGAACCAGAGTTATCTATAATTAACGAAGATAATGAAGTATCAGCATTTGACATTAGCAGCAGAGACACTAGTGGTATTACTGATGATGACAATGCGTTGATATGGAATAAATTTTTAGGTTTAAGGTATGAAGACATTAATGTTTTAAATGAAAATAAAAAACTAAATTCTAACCATATGGAAGCTGTTAATATTTTATTAAAACAAAAAATGAAGAACGCTATAAATGGCCTGCAATTAACGGAACTAGTACCAACATTTTGCCATATGGAGAAACGATGGAAAACAAAATTGCCAATGGATCCAGTTCAGTCTCCTGCTTGTCAGATTCACCACAATCACAATGATCACTGGGTCGCCTCAATTTATCATAATGATAGTGTATATCTTCTTGATAGTTTAGGCAGTGATAGACCGATGGATAGAATATTACCAAATGGACTCAAAATACAATTATCCCAAATATACGGCCGTGATAAATCTAAAATCAAAATAACAGTTCCTAACATAATGAAACAAAATAATAGCATTGACTGTGGTCTTTACGCAATAGCTTTTTTAACATCGTACTGTCTACGGAAATCCACCTGCTTTGATTTAATATTTGACAGCAGTAAAATGAGATCACACTTGTTAAAGTGCTTTGAAAACCAAGATTTAACAGAATTTCCATTGACTAGTAAAACTTTAAGTCATAGAAGGAAAATAAAACCAGTACACATAGAAATAGAAAATTATTGCCTTTGTAATTTACCTGCATGTGTTGATACTGTAATGGTTGAGTGCGATAAATGTGCCACTTGGTACCACAGATCTTGTATAAATGCCCCTCTTGATATTTCGACAAGCGATCAAAGATTTACATGTGGATTGTGCTAACTATGTCTATAATATCATTAAAGGTGACGACAAACGATGTTCTCTCTGCATTATACTCAAATATAACTAACCTATTTAATTCAATTTACTACAAAACTGATACTCATACACTTTTATTATCATTTAAAACTAAAAACAAATACTTATCATATTGCCAAATATCATTTCCTTATATATTACATATCGTCCGCGTTTTCCCTATATGTTACATATTTTCGGGCCCATATTTTCCGACTTTTTCCTAATATTAAACTCATTTTTATTTTTCTTACAACCAACAACATATTATCTTCAAATGTTCTAGTTGAGTAACTACATAAATACTTCAAAAATACATTAATAATAACATAAAGATGATAAAAACTTCAGCGTCTGCTTTTTCTCTATATGATACATATCGTCCGCGTTTTCCCTATATGTTACATATTGTCCGCGTTTTCCTTCTTTGTTTATATTGTCCGCGTAAGACGTCCGCGTTTTAGACCCTCCCGCGAATGACGTCACCGATTATTGCATGAAGCCGGGAACAAACTCATCACATGACTCTAGAGGAGACATAAACAAGGAACTATGGAAGTTTTCTACATATATTTCGCTTTTAGTTTCGTTGCACTGACTTTCGGATCCCCACATGTGTCCCAATATGAGATTAAGGATGGAAAGAAGAAGGACAGTTCTTTAGATGACAAACTACAGCTACTTCACAACTTTGGTTCCCTCGAAAAGGTATTGACCGTCATGACATTAATTTCCTTGATAGTTTTCTTAAAAGGAGTTTTAGTTCGGGCACGATATAGATATATTTATATGTCACAGGGTGAGAAAAATATGCAGCCTGACCGGGACTCGAACCCGGGGCCTTTCGCTTACAGGGCGAATGCTCTACCGACTGATTCTCCCCTATTGTGAGTTAACGGTACTGTGACATTATCCTCCTTCATTTTAGAATTCGTCCCTGAATTCTAGGAGTTACAGGGTAAATATAACCACGTGCAGGTGTCTTAGACATACCTAGCACTGATGCCACAGTCCCACGTTGGGCGCCAAATGGTGGTGAAAAAATCATGGCTCAACCGGCATACATGCCATATTTTCAGTATGTCTCCCAGGGAGATTTTGAAATTTTCACAGGGAGATTTGGGGTCCAGCCAGGGAGATTTTACGACATATATCGAAGAGACGTTCTTAATAAATTTTTTTTAGAAAATACACATTTGATTACCCCTTCATTAAATTCATTAACAGTTTATATTATATACTGTTTATTGCATTTAATGAAAATACCATATGAAATTTATATGTAAAAAAAATACAAAATTTATTAATAAATCTAATTCAAATAGAAACTTAACTTTCCACAAGCACTGTTTTACATTAAATGCAACACTAACTTGTAACAAATTGGAGAACATGCCATTTACATGCAAACACATTTAAATTGATATGTACAGTATCTTTGATTTATTGAATGATTTCTGATCATAAGGTTTTAATTAATGGGGATGAATAAAGATAAAAAGTTAGATCATTTTTAATAATACTTTCACCTTCCGTCTGTGTATTCTTTTTTTCTGAATTAAATTGCTTTTAGCTAAAATATTATTCAGCTTAAAATATTTATCGTGTACGGTATGGTGGTATGAAGTGGTTACCCAACTCTTCCGATCATGACATCTCATTATAGTAAATTACTCAGCAGACGATATCCCTTGTTTATCAAGTCATTTTCTGTGTGAAAATTGCAATTCAATTGCAATTTATCGCTAGCTGAGGTGTACTTTCTATGATGTGTCAATATGATGAGTTTTGTTAAGATTTAAATGATTGGTAAACAGTTGATCTAATTATCATTTATTGTTTACACTTCCGGTAAGTAAGGATTAGCTATTCTCCGGGACCTTTTTTTATCCATGCTAAGATTTACGTTTTTATTACAGTGTACCATCCTAACCTTACTCATTCTAGCTTTAGTATTGTCTTGATAGCTGCTAATTACCCGACGATAATTGTTTCAACTGATAGAGTGTCCAATCTGCTACCTGTCTGAATTATGCAATTTGATTGGATAAGGACGATCACACATTGCTTGTGGCTGTGTACAGCACACTGGTCAGGATTGATACTAACACATGTTCTTACGTAATCTTCCTAATGCTGTATCATAGGTCGGTAATAAAATGGATTATACTGAGTTCAAAGGGAAACCAGTTTGATTTAAGTCAGACCGGGAGATTTTCACCTCCCGGCGGGAGATCGGGAGACAAGTCGAAATCCCGGGAGATTTAATCTCCCGCCGGGAGATATGGCATGTATGAACCGGGAATCGAACCCAGGGCCTCAGGACTACCGTTCCTGCGCTGTACCACTGAGCTATCGAGACACTCATGTCTTATTGCCTATTGATTTATCACCAAATACCAGTACCCGGCTACATATTCCCCCTTCAATTAAGAGTTCGTCCCGAATTCTTTGAGACAAAGAACATTGTGAAAAGTTCTTGAGGCGCCGAAGCAGTAGCCATATCAAACAGTAGCTTATTTACGTTGGGCGCCAAATGTCACAGGATGAGAAAAATATGCAGCCTGACCGGGACTCGAACCCGGGGCCTTTCGCTTACAGGGCGAATGCTCTACCGACTGAGCTAGCCGGCCACTTACATATGATTCTCCCCTATTGTGAGTTAACGGTACTGTGACATATAGATAATTTGTCAAATTTAATTGCTTGCTAGTTGCATTTGTTACCCAACAATTTGTGGGTGGGGTGACATAGTCCTATAAATAAGCCTTCGCATATCATAATTCCCCTTCAACATTTAATAGACTGATTTTTAACATTTTTTACTTTCAACAGATATGCGAAGTCTTATGGCTTCCCATAGAGGTCCATGTAGCAAAACATTAA
The DNA here is from genome assembly GCA_021229015.1 of Solen grandis. Taxonomy (NCBI): domain Eukaryota; kingdom Metazoa; phylum Mollusca; class Bivalvia; order Adapedonta; family Solenidae; genus Solen; species Solen grandis. The sequence goes on from CM037777.1 coordinate 89,821,511, forward strand.
AATTAAGTATACGCGCCTGTTGACAAAATAACCCTCATATATAGAAAACAAACACAAAAACATATTAATTGATAACATTAAATTTTGAAATATTACCATTATAATGTCAAAAAATCCTTTTGTATTTGACACATCAATTGATATAGTCATTTGTCCACCATCTTGCTGTGTAAGTCAGTGTTATGTAAAATATACGGAATAGCCGAAAATATTTATACGAAATAAATAAAGTCAAATTAACGATGTTGAGTGGGACAATTCTCATTCACTGATATATTATCATCTGTCATATCGTTCACTACACGATATAAATGTTTCCAACATTGGAATTGTTTATTTTGGACTTTAAACATGATATAGATTACAAGACAAACTTCATCTACCCAAAATTCGTGTTCCTAGTTTAACCCTGACTGTACACATTTTTTTCGGAACACTCGGTGTTGTTTGTACGTAATGGAGGATATAAATGCAAAAAGGAAAGTGAATTTTTTGATAAGGTATTTCACCCTCTTAATGTCTATGTATGACAATTTCCTTAACTTACAGGGTAAATTATTATGTCTGCTTTAAGTTTGTTGTGTTTTCATAGTGAATTGCCAATTTTTATGCCTATGATAAATGGAAATGTAGCACGTTAGAATTCACGCGGAGTTTGCTACATCAATGTATATGGCAAGCCATAAGACAAAGCTTATCAAGGAAATGTCAAAATAGTAAAATAGATACACTATGGCTTATTTTTAGGACTAGGGTAGACAGTCAATTAGCAACCTATTAACCAATTTGTAACTCAGTTTTATTTTTTATTTTTTTGTCAATTCACCAGATTTAACATGACTCTCTTACAGCCATTTGTTTTAATGCCAATGTATAAAATGGCCTGCTGGTAACCATCGTCTAAGTTTGTTCAAATCATGGCCTTGGTATCAAAATTGGCCCAACCCCAGGGGTCATTTTATTTTATATAGACTTATTAGAGCTAATGACCTTTAAAATTTTGATGGCAGGTTAATTTTTTTTGTGTCGAATTTACATGATCTTACTTCTGCATAGATTATTTATTCTTTACAGGGCTGTAAAAATCCACTCGTCCGCTCGTATTTACAAGTGAATTTAGGGTCGGACGAGCATAAAACCCCTGAACACTCGTCCGACCGGACGACTAACTTTTCGCAGCCAAGAAAGAAATGTTTCAGTAAAAATGAATTTCATATTGTTACGATGGTTAATCAAGATCATAAAACGCTTTACTTGATTAGGGGAGCTAATTTTGACAAAATATCACAACGCTCATTTTTTAGAAAGATCCGTAAGGTCTATCGCAGACCGGTTCATAATATTCTACGGCGTTTTTTCAATACATTTTTTGTTTGTTTGCGGCACAGTCAGGGACTGCGGCACAGTCAGGGACAGCAAATATGTTCAAAATGTCGGAACAATTGTCAATGAAGACACTTCTCGGCGGCAGAGATGACGAAAATACAAAAAAAGCGAAAGTTAAAACATAGTAAGTACCAAAGTGCTTACGATAAAACAAAACGCACAAGAAAAGTCCCAGATCATTGGTTTTCTGGCTAGCCGTGGTTGACGAAAAAAAAAAAAGTTTTGTGGTGTTTCCGTAAAATATCAAAAGCTTTATACAACTACAGGAAGCAAAAAATAAAATCATTTTAGGACGAGCTAACTTTGTTTAACCCTTTCCCTCATATATACTCATTTTGATGCCCTCAATAGGTATCACATAAAGCCTGATCTGCAGAAAACCACAGTTAAACCTTACCAAATTTAATTACAAAATACTCATTTTTAGACCACTGAGGAACAGCGAACAGCATAAAACCTGATCAGCCTGCGAGTTACTCGCAGGCTGATCTGGTTTTATGCTGTTTGCATAGGTCTTAAATTCATGGTGTCCTCTATGAGGGAAAGGGTTAAGGACGAGTAAGATTTTTCACCTACTCGTCCTACAGGACGAGTGACTTAAAAGAAAATTTTACACCCATGCTTTACAACTGCTATAATAGACAATAAAAACAATATTTCAAAGTTGAGCATTGTCAGGGCCATCTTGGCCCTTTCTTTCGAGACTGGGCTTATTTTTACGATGCAAATTTCCAGTTTTAATGGTATGTCAGGACCCATTCCTGAAAAGCTGAAAAAAATGGCTATTATGGATAAGGCAGTAAATGTATCCTGTATATGACACACTGTAATAAATTAAATCAAGACCATGACACATGACTATCTCAATCTAGTGGCTACCGACACATTACATCCACTTTGTTCAAAATTTATTGCAATCTTGTGGCATGAAGAATATCAAAATAAAAAAGATGATGACATACATGTTGATTTTCCAAGGCGTTTCCGATCATCTAGCGATGTCAACCATTTTCTCTCCCGTATCCAAGAAGTGGAAAGGGCTACAGTCACTGTTGAATCTTGTTGACAGGTAACCATTAAACTGTGTACATGTGCTTGACTTCCTTCACTCTTATCATTTTCTATGAATCAAAGCACTGAAGGCACTACAGTTGTGTGTATCTCAAGTGAAAGAGGGCTTAAATTGATGAACTGCAGCTTTATAAACCCCTCAGAGACTTAACTAATCTGCTTTATAACTTGAATTTATGGATGAAATCTAATCAAATCATCATGAGTTGCAAGTGAAAGAGAATTTGAAAAGCTACCATTTAATATTTTCCAATCTGCTACTTGGTCTTAAGTAATCAGCGCCTGTATCATATATTCACTGCTTGACTGAGCACTATGCAAATGTAGCTGGAAGGTCGGTGTTACCAGCAATGAGGCTTGTAAATTAGATAATTCTGTGGTGTCATATCAGTAACTTTACAATAACCATTGGAGGTATCTGAAGTTGATATCTTGATCTGAGACAGAGTATTAGTATATAAAACACATTTGTTTCAGACTTAAAGATACCATCATGGGTTATTGCAACTGAACACTAAAAGGACTGAAACCTGAGGTGAGGTGCTCATACAGATAGTTTAAATGTGTTTTGAAGTCTGGTTCCAGGTCGTCCTCAAGATTACAGATAATGAAGTGTAACTATACCCCAGCCAAGAACTAGACAATCAAACTTATTGGAACATATTCAATTATGTGAGCAACTTGCCCCAGTATATCCACTATCCAAAACAATGTTACGAGCCTTTTGCACAAATCAAATGATCAAAACAAAATACTTGATGTGTATTTGTTCGCTTGGGTGATAATGTTTAACAGTTACACATCATAGAAAGTAAAGTTCTTAAGTGTGTTCATGTAAGAGACTTTCTTTTTATCATCTACTTATTTTTGACACAAAATTGATTTTTCAACACTTTTGTTTGAGTTTTAGCATACTTGTGTTGTAGAGTTATGTTCAATCATTGGATGATTTTGACAACGCTAAGAGATTCTATGGTATTCAAAGTAAAGAATCTGATGCTTGAAAAGTGGGTATATATAATTATAGTTGCGATTGACTGACATCAAACACAATTAAAAGGCACAACCTCTGTTTGCGAGTTAAAGATGAACTTTTACTGATCTCCTGTAAAATGTAGAATTAGAGTAAGAATAAATTCAAACAAGTTTAAGCATTGTCACATCAACAGTTCATTTAGAAATGAAGAAAGACAAATTTATAACAAATTAGACAACAATAATGGAAGGCAACATTGACATAAACAAGCAGTCGTAAACTAGCTTGAAATCCACATATCCTTTGATTAATGTATATAAATGCATGTGTAAATTACTGGTTAACCCTTTCCCTCATATAGACTCATTTTCACGCACTCAACAGGTACCACATAAAGCGTGATCTGCAGAAAACCACAGTTAAACCTTACCAAATTTAATTACAAAATCCTCATTTCCAGACCACTGAGGAGCAGCGAACAGCATAAAACCTGATCAGCCTGCAAGTTACTCACAGGCTGATCTGGTTTTATGCTGTTCGCATAGGTCTTTTTATGGTGTCCTCTATGAGGGAAAGGGTTAAATGCCTTTCAGGACGTAACTTGAGAACACAACCCAGTGATTGGTGCCTTTTCCACCTGCATGTCACCAAGGAAAATGGTTGATATCAAGAGATGATGAGAAACTGTTTGGAAAATCCACAAAACTGTGCCATTGTAATGGGAACTTATGTGTTTTGAACAGGGTTTCTTGGAACTCTTTTCTATGGTTGCACATATTTCTGCGTCTAACAAATTTACGACACTACTTTTAGTCGCTAATGTTTTAGTCCATCTTTTTGTGTCATCTCCTTTAAGCTTCTCTGTTATCTATCTCAGTATCTGTCTAACATAGGGATCACTTTTCTAATGTCTGTTTGTCAGTCACACTTTTTCTATCATGCTTCTTTCAGCAGGTGACACATTTTCTACTTTTTTGTTAGCTCACCTGAGCACAGCTCAGGGTGAGCTTTTGGGATACTTGATTGTCCGTTGTCCGTCAACAATTTTGATGTTTACACAATAGAGGCCACAGTTTTGATCCAATCTTCCTCAAACTTGGTCAGAATGTTTGTCTTGATGATATCTTGAACCCTTTCGAAAATGGGTCAGGTTGGATCAAAAAGTAGGTCAGTAGGTCAAATCTTAGAAAAATCTTGTTTACACTCTAAAGGCCACAGTTTTGATGCAATCTTCCTCAAACTCGGTCAGAATGTTTGTCTTGATGATATCTTGAACCCTTTCGATAATGGGTCAGGTTGGATCAAAAAGTAGGTCAGTAGGTCAGATCTTAGAAAAATCTTGTTTACACTCTAAAGGCCACAGTTTTGATGCAATCTTCCTCAAACTCGGTCAGAATGTTTGTCTTGATGATATCTTGAACCCTTTCGAAAATGGGTCAGGTTGGATCCAAAAGTAGGTAAGTAGGTCAAATCTTAGAAAAATCTTGTTTACACATTAAAGGCCACAATTTTGATCCAATCTTCCTCAAACTTGGTCAGAAAGTTTGTCTTGATGATATCTTGAACCAGTTTGAAAAAGGGTGGGGCTGGACAGAAATGTAGGTCAGTAGGTAAATTTATACTCTGAGGGCAACATTTTTGGTCCAATCATCCTCAAACTTTCATGATGATATCTTTTGTGGATGGGGTCAGAAAAGTTCCTGAACATTGTTTCACCTCATCATCTTAATTCTAAAGCAATCTGTTTTGTACAGGCAATGAATGATACTTTTCTCAGGTGAGCGATCTAGGGCCATCTTGGCCCTCTTGTTTACTCAGTGGAGAAATAACATCAAACTTTATTTTCTAAATAATTATGTTTCTTTGAATAAATTGCTACTTTTGCATTATTGAAGTCGAAACTGATTAGAAGTATGTTTGTGTTGAAGATAACATATAAAATTGAAATCTATTGTTATAAAAAGGAAAACCCAAAAGCAAATCAATTGCAATTAATTTTGAGACATTTGTACTATCATCGGCATGATGATGCGGCTCTAGTTTTATTTACAAGTAAGAGGACACATTTGTATTAGTTACATATTTGCATATTTGATTTGTACATAGCTGAGGGGTGTTTTAGCCCACCTTAGAAATTGTGATCATTAACCTTGTGGCCAGTCAGTCATTTAAACAATTGCTTGTGATAACTCACGAGGCCACATATGTTGTTCAATTTTCATGAAACTTGGTCAGAGTTTTTGTCTTTATATTTTCCTGATGAATTAAAAATTGGGTATTTGGGCTAATATAAAAAAATTGTATGTTTAGAGCAACAGTCTCAAAAAAGTTAAGTAGGGTAGGGATTGGGCCTTATTTTATTTTTTTTCATCCCCCCCCTTCAAATAAGAGAGGCCATATTGCTTTGTACATGTCTGTGTGTCGGTAAGTTGGTCTGTCGATATACCAAACCTTGTCCGAGCAATAACTTAAGTTCTATTTGACCCTTCATTCTCAACTTACTATGGTTGTTGCTTATGACTAGAAGAAGACCCATACTAATTTTGGTATTAATACCTCAAAAGGTCGAGGTCACATGTTAACATATTTTTATATGACAGTTTTGTCCAAATGATAATTTTACCAGTAGTTCCATTTGACCCTGAGATCTCAAACTTTGTTGCTTATGACTAGTAGAATACCCCTATTGATTTTGGGGTATGTACCTCAAAGGTCAAAGTCACAATGTCATATCCTCCGTTGATACACCAAATTTAAGTCTTACTAAGATTTGGGCATAATGATTTGCACATAACAAGGATAATAATATAATATACATGTTGCTATATAAATATGGCGTATGAGGGGCCATATATGTTTTACAAACATTTCTTTTCTTTTTAAAGACCAGTCCTAACAGTGAATGAATCACAGAAAATGATGGTCCAAAAATGGTCGCAAAAAATGGCCGCTAAAAACTTAAGGCTCAGTGGGTTTGGTCGGGTTGCCCAAAACACAGAATGTTTTTTAGGCTCAATGGGAGTAAAAAAATATATTGATTCATTTGGTCAACTCATACAAAAAACTCAGAAAAATACAAGTGTGAACACTCTAGAGGCAACATTTTGACCCACCTTACATGAAATTTCTGATGAGTTTGAAACTGGGTCTCATTCGCTCAAAAAGTAGGTCACCATGGCAGATATTAGAAAAACCTTGTGAACACTCAAGAAGCCATACTTTTGGTCAGAATATTTGTTTCCATGAAATTTTGGATTAGATTTAAAAAAAAAATGAAACAGATAAAAATATCATACACACAAATAGTGGCACAATGCAGTAATAATTGAAGTAACTGCATTCATATTTGAAACTGTATTTGAAAAGGGCATTTTGTTATGCATAAACACATTTTTACCCATATAAAATTGGGTTTATAACAATTCATCACTGAAATCTAATGAAATTTACTGTTTTAATTCTGAAATGTGGCATCACTTGAAAATGTTATCTTTGAACTATTAAATTAACTAATATAACAAAAGAAATATATTGTTTGGTAGAGTGTCAGCCCCAGAATCCGAGATCATGGGTTTTATCCCCAGCCATGACATACCAAAATCCTAGAAATGGTACTTGTACATCTCTTGCAGTTCCAGGACTGGTTGATTTGGTGTCAGGATAAAGTGACTGGATGTGGTATCATGTAATATGTTCACATGTCTACGGCATAATACTGCAGTGTGGCAGCTAGCACTATATATCTGTCTCAATCAGAAATTTTCTGCAAATGACTGAAACACTGTTATTGCGATGTTAAACCGAGCATTATTAAAAAATAATAGAATATAATTGCATAAAAAATAAACTTTTTTTCATCACTTTCAGCATTTTTAGTTTTTTTGCTGTGACACAGCAGGTTTCTCTCCCTTGTGGTTGGCTCTCAAGCACACAAGGGTTACTCTGGGATTGATTGGCCCACTGCTATAACTGTTAATGTTAACTTCAAAAAGTTTAAGTCATTTTTTGTGTATGATGGTGTTTTTATATGAATTGTCATTATTCAACCCTCAAGATTAAATATTTATATAAAATGATCGGCTTCCCATATCAGCAATTAGGCTTATTTTGTGTGAACCACTTTTTTTTTCACATTACCTTGGCACCTTGATTATTGAGTGCAGCACTGGAACTTTTGGCTTTTTAAATTTTATAGGTAGATGTACGGTAAAAAGTACCTTTATAATGAAGTGATTTTTTTTTGCAATAACACTTTTAATCATACACTCCTAACTGAATATAGATGATATTCTCTCCACTTGGATCTTCATGACCTACCTAGAGTTCAGTTTCCAAATGCCCATTGAAGGCCAAGTGGTTATAGTCACTGGCTTACTATCACATACTTCACCAGGCCCATTCGTAGTGTGGTTAGAGCTTCTGCCCTAGACTCAGGAGGTCATCCCCTGCGAAAATGTTTAGAATCGTTCTAGTAAATTTTAGAATAGTTCTAGTACAATAGTACTAGAACTGTTCTTGATCCACTCCATGTATGTTCTAGAACACTTCTAGAATGTACTAGAACGTTAAATGGCACTATTTGTAGAACAACTGGTTCTACAAATGTTCTAGAACAAATGTAATGGAACAATTCTAGAACCAAAGTAACATTACATTTGTTCTAGAACATTTGTAGAACCAGTTGTTCTACAAATAGTGCCATTTAACGTTCTAGTACATTCTAGAAGTGTTCTAGAACATACATGGAGTGGATCAAGAACAGTTCTAGTACTATTGTACTAGAACTATTCTAAAATTTACTAGAACGATTCTAAACATTTTCGCAGGGGAACCCTTGAAGGACCATTGAAAGTCTTTATATACTAAATAGTGCAACCATTGAAACTCCATCAAAACACCATCAAAACACCATTGAAACACCATTGAAACTCCATTGAAATGAGCCGAAATATGCAAATGATTTCTCCCTAAAAAAATTAAAAATTATTTTCAATGGTATCTAATGAGGGATTTTAATGGAATAAAATGGGTTTTCAATGGTATTTTGGTGGTGTCATTTTACATAAAATAATGGTGAATCAATGATTTAAAATGAAATATCAATAACCTTCAATGGTAATAAATGTAAATTTAATGGTGCCAAATAACTCATGCAGTGAGTATGGTGGACCAGGAGATTTAAATGGGCAACATGGCTGGATACAAAAATAATTTTTATTCATGTCATCACATCCGTATCAAGTCTAAACAATCTTTTTTTTTCAAACAAATTACAGTGACCAACATGGATACTGATTCCCCATGCTTAAGAGCAGTGTCCGGTTTCATCCTTTATTAAATTAATAATTTTTGTTTTTTCATAATGCACTATAGCCTATTTTCCAAGTCCTGAACAACCTCCTCTTTCTCCACCTATTGTATTAAAAACACTTATAACGTTTTAAAAACTTATTATGCCACCTGTTGGATGCCTTGAATTCACTGAAGTCCAAGTTCCAAAGCGATTTTCCTTGAATTCACTTAGATCAGTGGTCCTGATGATCCAATGCGCCATGGGTCAGAGATCAGTTTCCACTTTGAAAGAGGAATGTCCAAGTCCTTGTTGACATTCCTGAACATATGCTGATGTTACACATAAATTAACATTGAAATTCTGCTCATATTCTGCAAGGACTTCAGCTTCCTTCCTCCCACATGTCTGAAACTTAAAAAAAAAAGAAAAAAAAAAAAGTAAAATGATTTTAAAGTAAAATAACTAAGAAGCGCAAAGCCTATAGCCTGCCTTTGTATTTAAACAGTTATTGTTTACTCAGATTTGATCATTGATCCTTATTCCCATTCATACCACTATTAATAATAAAAAACGTGAAAAAACCACAATCAAACTCAGTTGCAATAGAAGTATGACAGCTATAATTTGAAAACTAAGTTTGAGAGATATAGTGCTGTTACACTGCAGCATCACACCATAGATAGTTGGCATGACACCACTCCCAAGTTGCATTATCCCCAACACCACGACTGGGACCTATTCTAATATGCTGAGCACCAAATAAGGGAGATACAGTGCCATTTTCCTTTTACAACTTTCATACGTTGCTGCTAGGGACAGGAACCCAAGGCTTCCAATTCCAGAGGCATACACCCTTACCACTGGGGACAGTGTTATGTAAGGTAAACTGCCTGTCTAATAAACTACCATGAAAAAGGTAAAGGCAGTAGCATTGTGGATGTCTCAAGTTGTTCTTTGATATGCGACACTTCAGTTTTCAAGGATCTTAGAAACTTTTTTTTTTCTCAAAAAATGTATTCATTTCTAATAAGAGTCTATTTACCTTTTGTAAATCACCATGATTCAAAGTCTGTGTTGTTTACAAAGTGGACAAGAGGGGGCATCATCCTTGTTGAAAACATGATTGGACATGTTGCTAAAATAAAAACAAAAAAGTTGTGTTAAATTAATCAGATTTCATTTTATTACAGCAATGACAATGGACATAATATAGCTGAATTTCATTCAGCATTCAATGTTAAAAAATTCCAAGTCACTGCCAGCAGTTGGTCATGAACAAATATTCCAACAGAAATTCTTGTATATCTAAAGGAGTAAAACAATAACGTTATTTTTCCTTAAATTTTTATAGATCTACATGTAAGATAACCAAGCGATGATTAAGTGTAAACCAAAATGAGTTTTATTGCGAATCGCACATTTGTTAACAGAATTATTGTATATACAGTGATTTTTCACCAAGGCCTTCCTTTTTTTAAAATTAAGTACGATGCTAACCGTGGACGATATGACCTGCGATCGATTATTTTTCTTTTAATTTCCTGAAAGGTTAATTTGCACATATTGAACACATACATATATATATTCTGGAAAGCAAACAAAAGAAATGCGATTCAACTAAACCTTGTAGGGATTGTGTTATACATCGACGGGCAGAAAATAATTTCATCGCCATTTGCAGACGAAACAAAGTCACGTATTTTTTTTATCGATAAATGGAAAGTAATTTCATTACAAACATAATTATAATACTCATAACTTTATTGAATATTCTTACCTTCGTCATAAAATGGATGTCATCTGCGAAAATATTTGCGAATCAATAACGTTATCACCTATTGTTTACACTGTTTGTTGTTTGTCGTTCTTTTCAAAATGGCGGATTGATGCACCGCTGCGTTATTTTCGGTTTTCAAATTTAAAAGAGGGAAAGTTAAGATCAGTTACGAAACAAAAACTGGGTTTCGAAATAAGGTTTAAAGAGTGGGTTTTCCAAAATAAAATATAAAATATAAGTAAAAATCATTGATCTACGTAGAAATTAGCGTCAATTTTTCGGCACTACTTTTCCTCGTAGGATTGTCCTACAACCTTGCAACAACTTCCGAACTTTTATTCGGGGCGCGGTTTTTTCGAACGAAAACCATTCGTAACCTTTTTTTCGATGAATAACAGTTTTCAAAAAAAAAAAAAAAAAAAAAAAAAAAAAGGAAAAAAAGAAAAGTAAATCACCTAAGATTTCTGTTAAAACATCAGTTAAAAGGTCATAGTAATACATGCAGTTATATGTAGTTAGATTTAATCGTTTTTGTTTCAATCTAATATTCAATAAGCTTTTAAGCTTTCGATTTAATCCTATTTTGACCTCTACAAAAATTTGTTCAAATTGTTCTGGTTAGATAAATAAAAAGGTCACAAAATCAAAAGGGTTGTTTTAATTAAATCTTTAATTTTTGTACCTTGTGAAACCATGTCTTTATCACAGTGTTGGTAATTTTTTTGTCTTTTTTAAACCCATTTAATTTTTCCTGGTACCATGTTTGTTATATCCATGATCGACCATGGTCATAACATGGCAGACCATGTTCAATCTAAAATTATTTCTACCATGGCTGACCATGGCTGCCCATGGTTATACCATGGCCGACCATGTTTGATTTCATGTTATTTGATGGGCAACCATGATTTAACATGGATGACCATCAAAAAGGCTCTATAACTGTTCCATTTTTTATTTCTTCAGAATTTTTGTAGAACTTTTGTTGAAATTCATTTGATTCTAAAAAGACTCTATAACTGTTCCAAAACATTTTATGTTCTTATTTTATGTCTTCAGAATTTTTGTAGAACTTTTGTAGAACTTCATTTGATTCTAAAGAGGCTCTAGAACTGTTCCAGAACATTTCAAGAACCCATGTAGAACCTTTTTTTTTTCTACAAATTCCTACAAATGTTCCATTTTGTCCCAGATTAATGTTATAGAACAGTTCTAGAACAACTATTCTAGAACATGATTTGGAATATGTCTAGAACCTTTCTATAACGTTCTAGTATAGTTCTAGAAATGTCCTGATTTGTAGAACTGAGTTTCGCAGGGGAATTGGGTTTGGTTTCTGGCCATGACATACCAGAGAAGTAAAAAAATGATACTGATATAGTTCTCTTGCTTTGTGCTCAGCATAATATATATAAGGGTTCCAGAACTGGTTGGCCTGGTGTCAAGATAATGTGACTTGGTGTGGTATCATGCTGCAGGCGTGATATTTCATTGTGGTAGCACTATATCTGTCTCAAGTATACATAGTTTCCAAATGACTGAAATATTGTTGGCAGGATGTTAAAACCAACAAGCCAACAATCACCACTTCTCACTGCAGTTAAGTTCAAGTCCAGACCATGTGTTGTCAAAAGTGAATATTTATTCTTGTATGATCCTCATTCTCAGACTATGCACTTTATTATACCTGCAGATATGAAGTATTTGGGGGCTATTTTGTAGTCACCTCAGTTGGTATGTCATTCAGTTAATGTTAAAACAGTAATAATAAAGTAATATTTTTGCAATTACACTGTGTTTTTATTATGAACAAGAGTATGTTTACAGCTAGAATAAAAAGAAAACAACCAGTCATTATGTAGTCATTCACTAAATTGTTGAATGGGTTGTAATAAAGGGAATAAATGAAAAGGATAAAGGGTAAAATATGACAGTTTGACCACTTTTTAGCTTACCTGAGCACTTAAAAATTGTGTTGGTCGTCCATTGTCAACAGTTGCTTGTGAACACTCTAGAGGCCACAGTTTTGACCCAATCTTCATGAAAGTTGGTCAGGATGTTTACATGATATCTCGAATGTGTTCAAATTTGGGTCATGTGGGAAAAACTGGAAACCTTGTGAATACACTAGAGGCCACATTTTTGGCCCAACCATAGAACTTGGTCAGAATGTCTGTTTACTTAAAATTTCGGATGAGTTCAAATCAAAACTGTGTCACAAAGATTCAAAAAGTATGTCAATATGGCAAATCTTAGGATAATTTTGTGAACACTCTAGAGGCCACATTTTTTTCCATGAAATTTTGTCAGAATGTTTGTTTACATGAAATCTTGCATGAGTTTGAAAATGGGTCACTTGGGGTCAGAAAGTAGGTCACCAGGGCAAATTTTAGAAAAAAAACAACCTTGTGAACACTCAAGAGGTCACATTTTTGGCCCTACCTCTATGTAACTTGCTCAGTGATGAAGAAGAAATCTATAAACATACCATTTAGAAATAACTCTTTGTTTCTTACTAACTTATACCAAAGCAGCTTTTAAATTGTGTATAGTATGGTTGTCGGTATAGTTTGTGAGATGTAACATAGAGTAAAATCCCTAGAATAAAATCCCTAAAATTAGAGATTTTAATATGTTTGCTTTAAATAACGAGGTAAGCAAGCACAGAAATAAATTCTTCTGGGTCAGATGTCATAAAAGATAATCCGTAGATAAAACAAATCATTTTTATGGCAGAATAGCAGAATATCACATACAGAAATGACCTACTATTTGGTAGTACCTGTTCCATGAGTGCCAAAACAGGTAGCATTAATCCTACCTGAACATTTCAGAATCGATTTAATCAATTAAAATGTGTACGGTAATGTAAAATTTTCGAGTTTTGAAGTATCCAAATATTAGCTTATTTTGCCTTTAATATTATCTGTATCAACTATTGGCATTGCAAACATATCCAAGTTTGCTGTTTGTTCACAGAACAAAAATAACTTACAGAGCATCCCTTGCAGGTTTGAACTTTGTTAAGCTACATATAATATGTTATATTGAAGGGTGTCTATCTTGTTTTCTCTGCAGTTACTGAATGACCAGAGAGGATTTGGATCAAAACTGACAGCCTTCAATTGGACAAATTGTGGTGCTGCCAGTGATACTGTGAAGGTCCAAGGGCTAGGGATCACTCCATCACCTCTCCATTTTCCTGGTCCACTAAATGTTGCAGCCAATTTTATCATCACTAAAACACTGAAGAAGCCTATAAGAGTATGACATAAGCTTAATTAATTGTATGATATAAGTTATCAGTTATAATTTTAACTTAATAAACAGGGGATTTTTTTATAATTTTTATCATTATTGTCATAGTTTGATTTAATTGTTTTGATAATAGTTCTTTCATTCCCTAATAACTGATTTATTTATATTTTTCAGAATTGGTAAGTTCTTTCCATATAAGAAATTTAAAAAAAGTTTTAGCTCATTTTTATGCTCACTGAATAGTGAGCATAATTTATGGATAGTCCCTGTACTGTTGGTTTTCTGTCGGAGTGCTGATCAACTTTGAGGTTTTCTGTCAGAGTGCTGATCAACTTTGAGGTTTTCTGTCAGAGTGCTGATCAACTTCGAGGTTTTCTGTCAGAGTGCTAGCAACTTCGAGGTTTTCTGTCAGAGTGCTGATCAACTTCGAGGTTTTCTGTCAGAGTGCTGAGCAACTTCAAGGTTTTCTGTCAGAGTGCTGATCAACTTCGAAGTTATCTATTCACAAATTTTTAGATGATTATTGTTATACCACTTCTCATTTCTCAACTCTTTACCTCAAAAAGACTCATTTTGATGTATTGGCAAACAGAGCAGACCCTGATCAGATAGCTCCTATAGGGCACAATACACAATATTGTAGCTCAGATTCTACACAGTCTGCAGAGAAAAGAAAAATCCACCGTTTCACATCATTTAAAGTTCAGATAATTAATATTCATGAAGTCACAAATTTGTACATGAATATTCATAAAGTAAAGTGTTAATATTCATAACTTATCAGAATCAAGTTTTAGCTTTGAAATTCTTTAGACGTTTATAATGAATATTGTGCATAGCTTTTTCAGATTTGTTAAATATTAAGATTTTTAAGATTGTCCATTGAAAGTCAGATTGGCTCTTTAGCAGAATTATATAATGAGCTAATTATATGATGAGCTATTCTGGCTGTAAATTAGCTATTTATTATTTAAACAACTGATTGACACAACTTCTTTTCCTAAATGTTACAGGCTGCACTGGAGATAGAGAAGAAAATTCTAGGTACTTTCATTAAAATCCCATGTATTGACAACTTTGGCTCCTGCAACTATACGGACGTTTGTGAGTACCTGAATGGTGTTGCTTCTCAATGTCCAAAGCCTCTGAAAGAAATTGGGATTAATTGTCAGTGTCCATTCAATGCTGTAAGTAAAATTAAACAACAAAGTAAATAAGTATAGCTTTTATAAAATTATTGATATTTTCAACTTAAAAAACCAAAAAAACAAAAAAAAACACACACACACACACATAATTAATAGGTGTGAGTGTGAGGGTTTCATGAAGGCTTAGTGAAGTAAATACACATATATAAAATATATATAAAAAACGATATGATTTGAATATTTTGAAATCTTTATGATTATGCTGTAATTTGTATATTTAACTTTCTTTCAATATTTATGATATTTGGTTGGGTTGGCTACATGAGAGTCAAATTTCAACTTGAATTTTACAATGACATCCTATTAAAATGTATTAATGTTGCAAGCTTTACTCTCTTATGGCTTGTCTTTTTAGCTTACCTGGGCACATGTGCTCATGATTAGCTATTATGATCAATGGTAGTCTGTCATTCATCATCTGTCTTCCACAGTTTGTTTGCACTCTAGCATCTTCATTTCTTAAACAATTATTTTCAAACTTTATAACCATCTTTATATAAAGGCCAATTTCGATTAGCAAAATCAAGATACTCTTATGCTTATATCTCTGTATCCAGGCATGCAACTGGTTTGAAACATCTTTAAACGTGAGGGGTTAATTTCAAATTATGGCCCCTTTTTAACTTAGAAATTTTGGTTAAAGTTTTGCATGCAAGGTACTTTCGTGCTTATATCGCAGTATCCAGGCATGTGATTGATTTGAAACATCTTTAATATGTTTAAGGGTATCATACTATCAAGGTAGATAACTTTTGATGGAATATGATGGCAGTTATGGCCCCTTGTTTAAATTAGAATAGGTTAAAGTTTTCCGTTGGAGCACAGGGGAAATATGCCCCCCCAGCTGGCTTGGTCATTTAATTTTCTAGGCTATATATCCATGAAATAGTCATGATTCTGGTTAATTTTGTGCTCTGTAGTGGAAATCCCCATTGTGTGCCACTTGTTCCTCACCCGACCAGCCACCGGGCCCCTGCTGTTTTCCAGACTAGAGCATCCACTGTCTGCAACATCACATAGTGACTGTGACTGCTTTAATTCGATTCAGTCAGACCCATTTAGCATTATACTGTATACTGTATCTTCTCCGTCCGTACGTACGTACGTATGTCCGTCCATCCATCTGTACGTCCGTACGTCCATATCTTGTGAACGCAACTCCTCCTACATTTTTGAATGAATCTTTTCAAAACTTGGTCAATGTCATTAATATAATGGGTAGATGTGCATGAAGTGGCAATTTTCCGGGCCATTGATTTTTACAAGATTTGTGTCCCTTGAAACTTAGTCTCTTAGCTGATTGATATTGCAGCCTTTTGAACTCAACTCCTCCTACGTTTCTGAATGAATCTTTTCAAAACTTGGCAATGTCATTACTATAATGGGTAGATGTGCATGAAGTGGCAATTTTCCGGTTCATTAATTTTTGCAAGACTTTTGTCCCTTGAAACTTAGTCTCTTTAGCTGATTGATATTTCAGTTTTGTGAATGCAATTTCTTGTATTTTTCTGACCTAATCTTTTCAAAACTTGGGCAATGTCATTACTATACTGGGTACATATGCACAAAGCAGGGATTTTGATGTTCATCAATATTGGCAATAGTTATGCCATTCTAAACATGGTCTCTTGAAAACACAACTCAAGTTTCTAAACAGGTAAAATTGGAAAAAGCAGGGATTTTCTGGTACAGTGATTTTTGCAAGAGTTATGCGGAGAAAGAAAAAAGGATTCATATTCATACTGCTATTTGACCTACTGTCATACTGGAAGCATTTTTAGGGTTCTATCTCTGTTCAGCTAAATTAATTGGTCTTACAGACTTCATTATGAGCTTATGCTTACAGAAATGTTAAAAGCAATAATTAAAAGACCCCTCTTGATCATTATATTTTGTGGCGGCGTATATTGTGGCATCACTGGCACTCTTGTTAGATTTATTTAAGAAAATCTCGACACATTTTACTAATATAACAATAAGCATATTGCTCTTTCTCTCTATCTCTTTCTCCTACAATGTTTAAGATTCACATAAGTATGTTTTTAAATGGAAAAATACAATGCACAAGAATAGTTCAATCAATGTTATTTTAATCTAATAAGAATATAACCCAATAATGTTGTTGTTTTTAGCTCACCTGAGCACAACGTGCTCAAGGTGAGCTTTTGTGATCACCCTTCGTCCGTCGTCGTGCATCGTGCGTCATCAACAATTTGCTTTAAATGACATCTCCTCTGAAACCACTGGACAGAATTTGATTAAACGTGGCAGGAATGTTCCTTGGGTGAGGCTCTACAAAAGTTGCTAAAATAAAGTTGATCCATGAAGACTGGCCAGATTTTAAAATAAATTGGTACAGATGTTCCTTGGGTCAACCTCTACCAAAGTTGCTAAATTATTCCGATCCCTAAAAAACATGGCCGCCAGGGGCGGGGCTTATTTGCCTTATATGTATATAGGGAAAACTTCAAACAACATCTTCTCAGAAACCACTGGACAGAATTTGATTAAACTTATCAGGGATGATCCTTGGGTCAACCTTCACAAAAGTTGCTAAAATAAACTTGATCCATGTAGAACTCTGGTTGCCATGGCAACAAAAAGAAATAAAAATGAAAACTTTAAAAATCATCTTCTTCAAAACTACTGGCCAGATTTTAAAATAAATTGGTACAGATGTTCCTTGGGTCAACCTCTACCAAAGTTGCTAAAATTATTCCGATCCGTAAAAAAATATGGCCGCCAGGGGCGGGGTTTGTATATAGAAAATTTCAACATCTCCTCTGAAACCACTGGACAGAATTTGTTTAAACTTGGCAGGAATGTTCCTTGGGTCAACCTTCACAAAGGTTGCTAAAATAAACTTGATCCATGTAGAACTCTGGTTGCCATGGCAACAAAAAGAAAAAAATATGAAAACTTTAAAAATCATCTTCTTCAAAACTACTGGCCAGATTTTAAAATAAATTGGTACAGATGTTCCTTGGGTCAACCTCTACCAAAGTTGCTAAAAAAATTTCCGATCCGTAAAAAACATGGCTGCCAAGGGCGGGGCTTATTTGCCATATATGTAAATAGGGAAAACTTTAATCAACATTTCCTCTGAAACCACTGGACAGAATTTGATTAAATTTGGCAGGAATGATCCTTGGGTCAACCTTCAAAAAAGTTGCTAAAATAATTTTGATCCATATAGAACTCTGGTTGCCATGGCAACAAAAAGAAAAAAAATATGAAAACTTTAAAAATCATCTTATTCAATACTAATGGCCCCGTTTTATTAAACATCGTACGCTAAATTTTATCTTAAGTTTTCACGTACGACAATCGTAAGATTTTAGAGGTGTTTTAATAAAAAAAAATCTTAGCTACGATATCGCAGGATTTTCTCTTAAACTTACGACAGGCTGAACGCTCACGTAACTCGAAAGAATATCGTAAGTATCATGGCTGTCGTATTTATTTACAACGCCGCTCATCAGCAAAATATAAGGGCAATGCGAAAGTTCAACGAGAGACTGACTTCTTTAGATGGTTTTACAGACAGAGAGATTCTCTCTCGATACAGACTAGATCGAGGAAGCATACGTATCTTGCTGGGTTGATCTCTCGAGATATTTCCCCTAGTTGCAATCCTTTTTTGTATGAAATTCTGTTAATTCCAACATAAAAAAAAACATGCAACAATAAAACATTTGGATACTTATTGTATAGTAATATCCAAAATTGACAATTTTATTCAATGAAATATTGTATATATACATGGTAACTAGGAGAAAAAAAATGTTTCCACTAACATCTATGAAAAAAAAAATAGGGTTGGTAGTTCGGCTACCATTTTTTTTTTTTTTTTTTTTTTTTTTTTAGAGGAAGTGATATAAAAACAGTGTTTTGAAACCGTATTTGTTTGAATGCTAATGCTACGACAAAAGCTAAGGGTCGGTACAAAAAAAAAAAAAAAAAATACGGTCGGTCGGGTTAGTGGAAACAATTAACTTTTTAAGTCTGTATGTACTTTCATGTCTGTCCATTTCTTCTTGACCTCTTCTATTGTCCGCCCAAAGCCACCGACACTGTTCACACTGAAGAATAGGAACGATGAAAAGAATGGATACGCAGTATACGGGGATAATATATTCAAATATAACAACCTGTTGAAATAATCTTTGGTTTCCACAGTGATAGTATGACGATATTTAAGTATAACTTTTTCCAACACAGCGTTAAATTTGACAAAATCACAAGCAGATCACAGATAATATAAATTCACTGAAGTATAGCTCTATTTGTTTAATATAGTAAATGGATTTGTATTACAGTTTAAATATGGAGAATGAAAATTATAAATAGATAAGCACTTAGCCTAGTTTTGCTCATACCCCTCGAAATGGTATAATATATGGCGGACTTATCATTTATCGAACCCCTTAACATTTTACACATGATCATTAATCCCCCGCCGCGAAGCGGGAGGGGGGTTATAGGAATGCCCTTCGTCCGTCCGTCAGTCCGTCCGTGCGTCCGTCAGTCCGTCAGTGTGTCCGAAACATTTTCGTGTCCGCTCCATATCTCATGAACGCTTGGACACATTTTCTACAAACTCGGCTAAAGTGTTAACCTCATTGAGCTGATGTGCAGAAGGCATGTGGCGGTCAAGCTGGCTCAAGGTCAAGGTCATACTTGAAGGTGAAATGTTATTTTCGTGTCCGCTCCATATCTCATGAGCGCTTGGACACATTTTCTTCAAACTCGGCTAAAGTGTTAACCTATTAGCTGATGTGCAGAAGGCATGAGGGGTCACGCTGGCTCAAGGTCAAGGTCATACTTGAAGGTCAAATGTTATTTTGTGTCCGCTCCATATCTCATGAATGCTTGGACACATTTTCTTCAAACTCGGCTAAAATGTTTATCGTATTCAGCTGATGTGCAGAAGGCATGAGGCGGTCACGCTGGCTCAAGGTCAAGGTCATACTTGAAGGTCAAATGTTATTTTCGTGTCCGCTCCATATCTCATGAATGCTTGGACACATTTTCTTCAAACTCTGCTAAAATGTTAACCTCATTGAGCTGATGTGCAGAAGGCATGAGGCGGTCACGTTGGCTCAAGGTCAAGGTCATACTTGAAGGTCAAATGTTATTTTCGTGTCCGCTCCATATCTCATAAACGCTTGGACACATTTTCTTCAAATTCGGCTAAAATGTTAACCTCATTGAGCTGATGTGCAGAAGGCATGAGGCGGTCACGCTGGCTCAAGGTCAAGGTCATACTTGCAGGTCAAATGTTATTTTCGTGTCTGTTCCATATCTCATGAACGCTTGGACACATTTTCGTCATGATATATAAAGTTTTTAATTGAGTTACACATGTATTTTGTGGTTACCTAACACATCCTTTACTTCATTGATGTTCACTTTTTGTACTGTTTCCCATGTAAAACTTGTCAGTAAACTTTTAATATATGTGCCTCCGAATTCTGAGATTCATACATAACTCCGGAAAGTTAAATTGTCTTAAACTGATCTTCTATGTCTGCTACAACCATGCCAGGTTAAGGTGAACATAATCCTATGACCAAACAAATTCTAATATTTGGCCAGCGGCGGGGGATATAGCTGTCCTTTGGACTGCCTTGTTTTGATTGAAATTATTGTAATGGTATTGACGCAAATTGGTACACATATTGAATAAATAATAAAACAATGTATAAATTCATTATATTTCTTTGCCAAACGATGTTAAACTAGTTTATTGCCTTGTAAAATATATTTTTTTCGCGGGGTTCTAGAGGAGTTGGGGTTCGAACTGGGTGATTGAACGATACTTTAAATCGTACTGTATAGGGTTAAAATGCGATGAAATGACGAACCTTTCCGTACATTTCTCCCAAAGTAGGCCTTTGTCAGATGCACTCAGATGATTAGATAGTTTTCCACTAATGATGTTTATGGAAGACGTACATATTTCTACCAAAACGTCCGTCTCTTTCGCCGTCCAATTTCCTTTATGCTTTGGTGTGACAGACATATTTTGACGTCTGGTGACAGTCGCGCGCAAAAATGACGTCACGTCGCGCGATACTACATTTCGTCCTTCAATAGTGAAGAGTTACGACTATTTTTTTTGTCGTACGTGTAAAAATATCGTAAGTTTAATATCTTAGCGTATGACATTGTTAATAAAACAGTCTTAAGATAAGAGATATTTTATCGTGGGTAAAAAAATCTACGACAATATTTCTCTTAGCGTACGATGTTTAATAAAACGGGGCCCAGATTTTAAAATAACTTGGTACAGATGTTCCTTGGGTCAACCTATTATCTCAGGTGAGCGATTTAGGGCCATAATGACATGGGCCTCTTGTTTAAATAGAGGACATAAATATAAAAGTAATACTTCATTACTGCATTGTGCATAGGAAATAATAGCCTTATCAGTTACTTTTATTTATGTATGATATTTTCTTTTCTTTTCCATTTTATTTATTTATTTTCATAGGTATTTTGAAATTTTAATATTACTAAGTTCTCTAGCTGGATTCGAACTTGCAAGCTAGCTTTGCAGTGTGCTGCATAAAATATTGTAGATAGCACCATATAAAACACAGATGTGTTATTTTTATTAGATCACCTGAGCACAACGTGCTCAGTGTCAACTTTTTTTCATGGCCCTTCGTCCAGCATTCGTCTTGGGTCGTCACAAATTTGGCTTGTTACATGTAACACTCTAGAGGCCATATTTTTTTGCCAATCTTAAAGGGGACACTTAAAAGGCCACATTTTTGGCTCAATCTTCATGAAACATGGTCAGAATGTTTTTCTCCATGAAATCTTGGACAAGTTCGAATTTGGCTCAAAAAGTAGGTCACGAGGTCAAATCTTAGGAAAACTTTGTTAACACTTTAGAAGCCACATTTTTAGGCCAATCTTCATGAAACTTGGTCAGAATGTTTGTCTCCATAAAATCTTGGACAAGTTTAAATTTGGCTCAAAAAGTAGGTCACGAGGTCAAATCTTAAAAAAACCTTGTTAACACTCTAGAGGCCACATTTTTGGCCCAATCCTCATGAAACTTGGTTGGAATGTCTGTTTCCATAAAATCTTGGACAAGTTCAAATTTGGGTCATGTGGGGTCAAAAAGTCAATATGCAAAATCCAACATATGTTGCTCATTTATAATCAGGTGAGCGATTCATGGCCCTCTTGTTGGTAAATAATATAGCATTACACAGCTTTAGGCTAAAGAAAATAAAAATTACCTAAGTAATATTATTATATTGCTCAAGGCTTAGATCCATTGCCTTCAAGTTTCAGTATTTATATTATCTAACCTTAAGGGAGTCACACCCGAATGGTCACTATGAAGAAATGAAAAAAAAAAATGAAAAAAAAAAACATGTTGTATGCCTATATGTACACCTCTATGCAAACAAAATCTACTGTCCCGTTTTATTTTTTTATCTAAGGGTATCATGTGTAAAAAAAGATATTACGAAAAAAATTTTGCTACTGAATATTCATTACAAACAAGTAATGGCATTCGGCAAACAAGATCTGGTTGTTTCAACTAAAATACTTGAAACGTGTAAACGTTTTAATGAATTCTTACCATACCAAACCTATTTTACACACTGGTCTTTTTTTTTTTTCTGGATCTGGCCCTGCAGCCATGAAATTAAATATATTACTCATAACCACAACCAAATATCATACCAGATTAAAATTCACAAACATACAATCACACAAACACGGTTACTTAATAATTACTTAATTACTAATTGTTTATCCGTAATTCATTCAACTTTAATGTAAAGTGTAAATGGTTCTGCTGCATTTTGTATGGCCTTTCACAAAGATAGCTAAGGTATCTTAAAGATTTTGTTATGACCTTTGATATCTTTATGAAAGGATAAGTCGTCTGTAAGGTAATAAACCATAACACTTAATTGTGGCTCCTTATTACAGGTACAAAAGGGGTCATGGTATAATGTTAATGTCATAATATTCAATTAATGTCGAATAATAAGATAAAGGAACATCAATGTATTAAAACACGCAAACTCACACACATCAGAATAAATTTTGTAAGTATAAAAGTGAATTTGTACTATCGCTAGAATTCATATTCAGTTTTGTAATATTGCAGAGGATGTAATTAGTATTTTGATACAAATATTCTAATACGTATTTGTTGCCAACTTTAGTAGATACCTCATGGAAAGAGAAAGATTGGGATTTACTTTCAGATCAATAGGGTCATGGTCAAGGCCACTGTTACTAAAATAGATTTTGTTTCCATCAAATAACTTGTATGCTTGTAAGTGTTTGGGTGACAAGGATCTTTTATGATGTCAGTTTGTGTGATGTCATATGTTTGCTTCTATGGCAGGGCTGGAAATAAATGGTAGTCTGGTTGCCTGGGGAAACCCTTGAAAATCTGGTTTCCCAACATTTGATGTGTTTCTTGTTTTAACATAGATTTATTTAGAAAATGATCTTCAGTTTTAATCACAAGGTATAGTTTTGTGTTTGGAATTGAACTTTGACCTTGGATCACCTTGATCATGACCCAGTGACCTTCTTTTGAATTTTAAAGTTAGTTTTGTTTGGTGTGTGGAATTGAAATGATCTTTATATATTTCTCATGGATTCTGTATTCAGTAGGACTATGCTTTATATATAGTAACTTGTACAGGCAATGACGGTGAGAGACTTCAGGGCCATCTTGCCCCTCTTGTTAAGCTACACCATTCATATTTTGACCACATGTACTGTTAAGTTTTTGAAATTGAAATGATCATGCTGTATTTCTGCATAGATTATGTATTCAATACAAATATGCTATAATATAATCACTTGTGTAGACAATGAAGGAAGTATTTCTCAGGTGAGCTTTTGATCATGAGTTTTCTCTCTGAATTGCTTTCAGTGTTGTACTTTTCATGAAAATATGTTTAAAAAATGCAGGAATATAGAAAGTAGAACATCTTTTGTTTGTTGTAGAAAAATTATACTCTGTCCAAGACAGGGTTTCAAATCAATGCCAGCATCATTCCAACTGGGACCTACAAGATTCAGGCCAAGATATACCAGGGATCAGCAGAGGCAGGCTGTCTGAAACTTGAATTTGACATTGAGTGAAGTGAGTGCCTAAGTTTTCTCATTAACTAATAGGAGTGCCTGTGTTTAACATTGATTAAAGTGAGTGCCTGAGTTTTCCCATTGATTAATTGAGTGCCTGAGTTTTCCCATTGATTAATGCGAGTGCCTGAGTTTTCCCATTGATTAATGTGAGTGCCTGAGTTTTCCCATTAACTAATAGGAGTGCCTGAGTTTTCCCATTGATTAATGTGAGTGCCTGAGTTTTCCCATTGATTAATGTGAGTGCCTGAGTTTTCCCATTGATTAATATGAGTGCCTGAGTTTTCCCATTGATTAATGTGAGTGCCTGAGTTTTCCCATTGATTAATATGAGTGCCTGAGTTTTCCCATTGATTAATGTGAGTGCCTGAGTTTAACATTGGCCAATTTGTGTGCCTGACTTTTCATATTGATTAATGTATGTGCTTGAGTTTAACATTGGCTAATGTGAGTGCCTTATAGTTTATCTCTGAATTATGTGGCCCTTCTTTAACATTATGTTTTTGATATTTTCATGCTTCTGTCTAAATACAGTAAAACCTCACACAGTGACCAACTCAATAATACGGGCTACTGACTATTACAAATGATTTTTCCTGGTCCTGATAGTTTTTCCTATATATTTCAATGTTGTAAAATCCAATAAGAAGACCAACCCCCTATTGCGTAATGACAAAAATTCTGAGTTCCAATGGACAAGTGACACACATTCCTGACCTTGCTTATCAGACCATGGTCGACTGCCTCCCTCCCCCTGAGTTTCTGATAAGAGTTTGTATGATGTGCTCTGTTGAGCTATTCTGATCACCCTATGTCAATCATCTGTTATCGTTTGTTATGATTTATGCGTTGTGCTTTGTTCATGATGAACAATTAGCTTTTAAGGACATCTTCTCTTGGTAGAAATTGGAAGACTTGCACAAAAGTTGTTAAAATAAACATGATTCATTTAAAACTTTTGTTGCAATGGCACCAAACAAAATTTTATATTAAATACTTAAATCTTTTCCTGAAACCTGAATGGTCAGAATTTGATTAATTTGCTACATATAATCACATCATTGCCCTCTACCATAAATGCTAACATTAAGATAATCCCTTGAAAATTGAGGTCCCAAGGGGTTTAGCCTATTCATTATACAGTGTATATTCTGTATAGAACATTTCAAAATTTGTTTGTAAAACCAATGGCCAGAATTTAATTTCCATCGGCCTAAATGGTCACCTTTATAATGGCCCTCTACCCCATATTGTCAAATTAAAGTTGATCCCTTGAAAAATGTGGCACATAGGAGTGTTGCTAGTTTCCTTATATGCTCTTTATAGAAATTTCAAAATTCTTCTATGAAACCTTCTTTCAGAATTTATATACACTGGGCACAAAATAGTCACTTTTATATGGCCCTCTACCATAATATTCATGTAAAATGGACAACTCAGACAAATAGAACAGAAGTTCTATTGAAATCAAATCCACGCTACAGTGGATCACTTTGTCAGTGATTATGCATTATATATATCTAACAGTAAAATTTGTTTGTATGAGGGTGACTATTTAGGTATGCCACATTCAGCCTTTTTTGAATCAAGCTAGGTTTATGGCTAAAATGAAAGATTTCTTTTGAAAAATAAGGCCCCTAAGCAGTCAGTTAGTTCTTATAGGAAACAAATGGTTATAATTTAATCTCAGTTGGCACAAATGCATGCATAATTGCTAAAATAAAGTTGATGTTTAAAAACTTAATACGAGGGTGAGTCAATAAATAACCAGCCTATGACATCTCCGATCAACCAAGACATCCACGATTTTCACGCATTGTTTTAATACATGTACTATACCTGTGTACAAAACTACACATGTATACTGTCATTTGTTTGTCAGATATTGAATGACAAACATGGCTAGTGATGTAAAAGCAAGCTTTTCATCAAAAGTGGAGTACCGTGCTGTAATTCGGTACTTGCATTTAAAAGGTAGAACTGGTAAGGACATACATGCTGAGTTAGTTGATGTGTATGGGTCTTCTGCACCATCTTTTTCTCAAGTTAAATTCTGGGTTGGGGAGTTTAAAAGCGGTAGAACGTCTTTGGAAGATGAAGCCAGGTCTGGACGCCCAGTTGACGCCACCAACGAAGAAATGTGTTCAGAAAAGTCAGAGATTTGGTATACTCAGATAGACGAAGTCAGGTTGAAGAAATAGCACAGGCATTAAGCATTTCACAGGGTACCGTTTCAACAATCTTGCATGATCGTTAAGGGATGCGCAAGCTTGCCCGTTGGGTCCCAAAATCCCTTAGCAATGAGCAAATGGCAACGAGAGCATCAGTATGCAGTGCGTTGTTGAAGCGTTTGAGGTCAAACAATGAATTCCTTCTGTGTCTAGTTACTGTGGATGAGACTTGGGTGCATTATTATGAACCAGAAAATAAAGCCCAGAGTCGTCAGTGCGTAGGGCGGCATCCTCAAGGCCAAAGAAGTTCAAGACTCAACCATCTGCTGGCAAAGTGATGGCCACAGTATTTTGGGACACAAAGGGTGTTATTTGTTGGACATTTTACTCGAGAGAATACAATAACTGGAGCATACTATGCAAACTTGCTAGACCAGCTGAGGAACGCCATCCGAGAGAGAAACGCCGTGGTAAACTCTCCAAAGGTGTTTTGCTGCAACAGGATACTGCAAGAGTCCACACTTGTAAAGTTGCAATGGATGATGTGGAGCGAAATGGGTATGAATTAATACCGCACCCTGCCTACTTACCAGACCTGGCTCCTAGCGACTTCTTCCTTTTTCCAAATTTGAAAAAGGATATACATGTACGTGGATGTCATTTCTGGTCTGACGAAGAAGTCGTGGCGGCAGTTGAGGAGTGGCTCCATGGAAAGGACCCTGACTTCTTCACTTCTGGGCTGATGGCACTTGAACACCGGTGGTCCAAGTGCATAGCCCTGGAGGGAAATTATATTGAAAAAGAAGAGGTAGATCTCAACCAGAAATAGGTTAGGCTGGTTATTTATTGACTCGCCCTCGTAGAATTCTTTGTATCTGTAATTTGAATCTTGGCTGAAGGTATCCAGGTTAAATCAATTGACCTGAATTGTTATAAGGCTTATGGTACTCTGAGGAGCATTCTAGGGTCACTGTGGCCTTGTTGTTTAATTGAAAAATGTTATGCCACTGAATTGAGTGCAAAATGTAGTATTTTTGATTTAGATCTTCAAAATGACCTTTGTTCTAATATTTCTTTGAATAGTCAAGAGAAACATTTTCCAGACAGCTCTTGTAATTCATGAATATTCTTTCACTGGAATCAATTCTTATTTTTGAAGTATTTATATGACCTATCCTACTATTGGCTCAGGCATAACATGATCCTCTGTCCATCATTGGGTTGGCTCTTGAGATATGTTTGGTATTTGAGTGAACTATGGTGAGTTTTTAGCTCTCCTGATCTTATATTTTGACCAATGAATGTTCTAAGTCCAGCGGAAACATTTATCTTAAAACAATTCATCTTATCCTTCACTATTTAGCCAGTTTTTGTGTTACAAGCGGTAAGCAAAGGGATCATTTTTCTGTCATCTATCTTTCTTTCTATCACACTTTTCCATCAGCTTGTCCATCATATTTTTCATCATGCTTCAGCAGGTTACACATGTGTTCCAGAGAACACTTTTGTCATACAACTTTACTAGAATGTTCCTTGGGTGGTCACCAGTCCATAGAATCAAATTCCATGTAAAAATCTTGTTGTGATCAAATGTGAAAATGTCAAAAACCATCTTGTCCAAAAGTGCTGACTGGATTTCAGTGTTTTTAGTGCAGATGCCCCATGGTTCACTCTCTACCAAGATTGTATCTGTTGAAAAACATGGTCCAACAGGGGTCCCATTTTCCTTATATGTATATGGCTGAAAAATCGTCTAATCCAAAAGCACTGACTGGATTTCATAGTACATTTGCACAGATGTTTCATGGCTCCTCTTCTATCAAGATTGATTAAATGTTCTAGATCCATTGAAAAGCATGGCTGCCAGTGTGTGGATCATGTTTTCCTTATGTCTACATATGCAGTCAACATTATACACCTGTATTAAACAACTATTTTAAACATATCCCATTAAATTTTTATTATGCCACCAGCGACCACATTATGAAAGTCCCAGCAGATTAGATTATGTGCAAAATTAACTTTTTTGAGGGATTATGTTTGATTCCTTTTGAATATTTTTGCAAATTGCTAATTAAATGTATCAATTATATTGGAACATGTACATTCAATTCAAGCTTCAGTCAATAGACCTAGTTGTTATTCAAACATTACAGCTAAAATATAAGAAACAACACATAAACCATAATCGGGGTTTTCAGTGATGCACAAATTTGTGTGTTTTGAGGCAATTTAAGATGAAATGACCCAAAAATTTCATATCAATGCACCATCAATGACGCAATTTTTAAGACTTGCTCGAAATTTTCATTTTCATTTCTTAAAATTGAATACTAAAAAATTGCATGCTTAGAATAACAGACTACTGTAATTGCTCATGTATACCACTCAAAGTTTGCTAAGCACCATCAGCTATTTTCCTGTAGCGTTGCATGCTTAGACAAGCGACTTTAAAGGCATGCTACATTAAATTTTACATTAAAACAAATCTTGCTTTTATGCAGAAGTATTATTTATGTACCAAACTTACTACCAGTTGCAAGAAATAAGCCTTTCGGATCCTCAATACTGGGAATTAATCATAATTAGTGCGAATTTTGAGAAAACACCTTAAAATTTAAAGTCAGCTAAATTCAGAACTTTGATCTTCAAATATTTCTGTTTTCTAAATGGAATACTTTTAAGGATATTTGTGACGATGTTGGTCTGTTCATGGTCATTTTTTTCTGTATTGATCACAAGATTTAACTTCCATTTATAAAATGCCATTTCTTTCAAAAAAACACACTTTTGTGAATTTTGCAAATAATGACAGGAATTGGCTAAATCGTTGTAACTCATTTTTGAGTCTCTTTTCTATCATTTTGACAAAAACTATGCGTAAAATTGATTGTCAGCTAACGCTTTCCTTTCAGGTACATAGCATTACATTCAGCATGTGTTTTCATGTGACTCTATGGGAAAATAGCGGGTGGTGCTTAGCAAACTTTGAGTAGTATATATTGTGTACTCTGATTTAAAATCTTGGAAAAAGTATCTTTCCCTTTTATAATAAGCATTCAAGGAGGCCACCATCTTATTTTGCCATGGTGTTTTGCATGTGTTTGATAGCACAACAGATAGCCATTTTCTATTGCATCTGCAAGTCAGATGTAATGCAAAGATTAGTTTTCACGAGTCTATGATAGCCAATATATATAAAAAAATGTAGTTGAGTAGTAACCTTAAAGTGCCAACATCTTATAATTGTCTCAAGTCTCTAAATTCCAATGGGCAATTGGAGTATACTGTTTTCGTTAATGAAACGGCACTGTCCAAAATGAAACTAACTAGTTAACCCTTTCCCTCATATAGACTCGATCATTTTGACGCACTCAATAGGTACCACATAAAGCCTGATCTGCAGAAAAACGCAGTTAAACCTTACCAAATTTAATTATAAAGTCCTCATTTCCAGACCACTGAGGAGCAGCGAACAGCATAAAACCTGATCAGCCTGCAAGTTACTTGCAGGCTGATCTGGTTTTATGCTGTTCGCATAGGTCTTTTCATGGTTTCCTCTATGAGGGAAAGGGTTAAAACATCATCTGAATGTAATGACAAATATAAACTGATTGTATATGTATGGTTAGTCAGAGTAATGACAATTCAAAGAACACATTAGATTGTATGTCACCAGTTATTATGTAAATTACAATATGGAACATTATTTATTTTACTTCCTGTTGAATCCTAATGAAATAAACAAAAAATATGAATGTGAAAACAATGTATTTGTAC
The DNA here is from genome assembly GCA_021229015.1 of Solen grandis. Lineage (NCBI taxonomy): Eukaryota > Metazoa > Mollusca > Bivalvia > Adapedonta > Solenidae > Solen > Solen grandis. Next base: position 89,851,569 of record CM037777.1, read on the forward strand.
ATTAATGTGATAGCCTCAGACAATTAGCAGGCAAATTTATATATGAAAAATATCATTAAAAAAATGAAATAAACCATGAAATAAACCATAACCCTAAGACTTTGCCAATATGGTAAAAAAAGTAAGACAGATTTAAATGTTTTATAGACTGTAAGACAGTGGCAGCAGGTTTTCATTACATGCTGCATGAGACAAATGTGTTTGTGGCTAGAAGTTAAAAACATAACTAAAACTGAAGACTGGTTTACTTGCTTATCAGATTAGTTGGCCTCCTTTACAAGATTGGTCATAGTAATTATAATACATACTAATAAGTATTTAAACTCAGTATGTCCCCCCAAAATTTCAATTGACCCCCAAATTCTAACCGTAAAGGGACACATATCCCCAAAATAAAAAAGTCATGTTGATGTTCATGGATATAAAAGTAAAATTTGTCATTTGTATCCTATACTTGAAATTATATGACATCATGATACAGTTTAGCTTACAGTTTGTAGATGCATTATTTGTTTGTCTGGATTTAAAAAAAAAATAGAAAGAAACCATTCCATTAAACGACAGATTTTTGGCAGTCCCTTGAGCGATCTCAAAATATAGTGTCAACTGTAGTGCAAATAAAAATACTGATTTTTTTTTTTTTGCACAGATTTTCCTTGGCTTACTCTTTTCCAAGATTGTTCAAATCGTTCAGATCCATAAAAAAAACAAAAAAACAAAAAAACAACTCGCCATTTGGGGACAGAGCATGTTTTCTAAATTATGAAATCTACATGTATAAAGTAAATATTGTTAATAATTCTTGTCCAAAAGTATTAGACTAAGCATACTGTAAGCATTTCCTTGATAGATATTGCTATTTCTTTTCCTCACATTGATGCCTGGTTCTTAGGTGAGCAGTCACAGACCCTTCATGACCCGTTTTTATCTTTTTGGTTGGGAATTATTATGGCTCTTGGAAAATTAATTGCAGGTGAGGCATTCAATGTTGTATGGACACATGACTAGTTGTATGAACACATGACTAGTTTTTATAACTAATTTATTTTTGATTTTAACAATATTTTTCCAGATATTTATTTTATGTGTATGATAGACTGAAGTTCAGATCATGATATTCTTTTATTTCAGGGTAGATAATGGTGCCTGATCATGTCAGTGGGAAGAACCTGGAACATTCCTAATCTACAGCTGCTCAGGAAATTTGGAACTGAATATCATCAATTTAATTGACAGTTTGCAATATGTACTCTTTGCACTCATTTACATTTGATTTACAGTTTGTCCTACTTAATTGTGTAATGAAATACTGGTATTTCATTCAAAATTTGAAAAAATATATGGCCTAAAATGAACTTTGAGGTCTTGATATGGTGAAAATATCATTTGATGTCTAGGTGACCTAATATGTCTTGTTTTGTTAGCTCAAAATATAAATGTACCTAGCAACACTGGCTCTAAACCATATTTAAAACACCATGTCAAACGGAAGGGTGTTCCATATTGCGAGATGAAAGGAAAAGCTGTATGGCCTACATGACAAACTGTAAATATGTTATCATTTATATGCTAGATTATTTGATTTATTGCAGAGCTCCGCTTTGCGTAGCTAGTGATTAATTTCATAAAATCTAAAATATAAACAATAACCAATACTTAAACTGTATATGATGGACACTCATTTTAATATCCATATTTATTTTTTTGTTGATGTTTGTATCTGCCTCAAGTTCTCTTTCATGAATATAAAGAAATGTTTTGAAATTAGGTAATCTCACTCTACATGTCATTTTGTCAGTCACTTTTTTGTTAATGGTTTTTAAATCTTCATTGGCTGACAGTTAAGTTAAAGAAATATGCCATGAGTAGTTGATTATATGCATTACATTTGTTTGCTGCTATTACTAGTTCTTTTAGCTGCATACTAGTATAAAAATCATATTTTGATATCCAATATAACTTTTTGATTTTTTGTTGTAAAACTCATTGATAATGATAATGATGTGTTTAGATGGCAGCATTTTAAATGCCCTCTCTTACATAACCCTTTACTGCCTGGCTAAGAATATAACTAAATGTTAAACCATATCTCAACTGATGTTAATCAAACCTTCGAAATTAGATGGTTATAATATTATATTTGTTACAATACAGTACATCACAATAAGTACTTATTTTTAAACCCCATTGAGCATATTAAAAAAAAAATACACTTAAGGACTTTTCTAACTCTACACTTTGTATTTTGATAATAACTCTGTCAAACAAATGTGCAACTTGGAAAAGATGAAAAAAATATATAAGCATAAAAATATGGACAAACTTTACATGGACTTCAAACTCATGACATTTTACTTTTTTTTAATCACAATGATTAAAATAACAAACACTTACATGTCTTTTAGAGACACCACTTTGAACTATTCCAACAGCTCACCCTCATTCGTCGGGTGTCATTCGTCGCATATTTAATGAATTAGAAATTTAATTGCTTTTTTTTGTTTTCCATCAAATAAATCATAACAAAACACATGTGTATCTGATTTGAATGTGTTCATCATTTATACAGGGAACAAGATACGAAAAACACAAAACGCACGTGCATCTCGAAATATGTAGACAGACTGGATTATGGTCAACTTTATTTCCTGCAAAATGTTTATCACCATGTTTAATGACAGCAGACAAAAATGATAAAAATGCAGCTTTAAATGAAAAAAAAAATATTCAAAAAATAAAAGTGAAGAGTTAGAAAAGGCCTTAAGTATAGTGGATGATACAATAGGTTTATTTTCAAGAGCATTTGGTGTGCATTATAATGATGATCAAGCAGGGATAGGTGGCTTTGGGAGTACATGTACTGTAGGCCCTTATGATACATCATTTTGCAAACCGTTTAGTTGTGGTGATGATAAGTATTGTTATTTTATAGGAAAAAGGTCAGTTTGATACAACCTACTATCAAATAAATATTTATGAAAACCTTAGTACATGTATTGTGCTGGATATAATGAGAAGACAGAGAATCAAAAATATGACTTATAGCATTGCTAAGGCATTATTATTTTTTGTCCAGAGTTATAATCATTCTTCTTCACTAAAGTCGTTTTGTATCCCAGCCTGGTCACTTAGATATTTTCAAGTGAGAAAAAGGTTCAGTTTGTTAAGAAGATCAGTCAGTGGTACTTAAGGTCTTCTAGCCATCTGTAAGAAGTTTAACCATCTGTGATAAGACATGTAGTTCACTTAAATACTTTCGTGGTGATGTCTCCTGGCAGGTCAGTTTATGCTTCAACATGGAATAAACCAAAGTATACTGGTGGTAAAGGGTTGTACATGAACTGTTAAAAATTTACTTGTTGCAGAGGATTTTGTACGAGTTATATGTAATAGCATTTACTCAAAAAGTATATTAGTCAATTACACTCAGAGCATAATGGATATTTTTATACATACATCTGTAGTTACTTTGTACATACTTTAATTGGAAAAGGAATAGAAACATCATTTTCTATCACAACGAATAGATCTTTATATTATCATTATTAAATGTCATGTTCTTGAAGTGTTTTTATTATCATAATGAAATCCATTTCTTAGAAATAAAATAGGGACTTAATTAATGCTGGTTTTGCTACTTATTAGCTCACCTGAGCACAATGTGCTCATGGGGAGCTTTTGTGATTGCCTTTTGTCCAGCATCTGTCGTCCATGCATGTGTCCGTGCGTCCGGCGTCAACAATTTCCTTTAAACATCTCCTCCTAAACTGCTGAATGGATTTTGACCAAACTTCACAGGAATCATCCTTATGATGCCCTCTATCAAGATTGTTCAAATTACTTTGATTGGTTGAAAAAGTAGGTCACAGGAGCTAAAAATAGATTGTAAAAATACAAACTTTGAAAATCTTCTTCTGCAAAAGTGCAAGGCCTGGAGCTTAGATATTTGGTGTGTAGTATTGCCTAGTACACCTCTACCAAGTTTGTTCTATTCATGACCCTTGGGTCAAAATTGGCCCCGCCCAGGGGTCACTTGATTTTACAAAGGCATATAAATAGGAAAATCTAGAAAATTTTCTTGTCAGAAATTAGGCCTGGAGTTTAGGTATTTGGTGTATAACATTGCCTTATGGACATATACCAAGTTTGTTCAAATCATGGCCCTGGGTTCAAATTGGCCCCACCCCAGGGGTCACTTGATTTAACATAAACTTACATAAATTATGAAAGATTTTTAAAAGCTATCCTTGTCAAAAACCACAAGATTATGGGTTTAGATAATTGGTATGTAACCTGGCCTTGTTGACCTGAACCAAGTTTTCAAATCATGGCCCTGGGGTCAAGATTGTTCCCACGCTAGGGTTAACTTGTTTTTTTTGGAACACTTGTAAACTTTTTGCATGGAATTAAAATGATATTACTGTTCTTCTGTATGGGTTTTGTATTCAGTATGACTATGTTGTAAAAGGCAATGAAAGCACTATTTCTCAGGTGAGCGATTCAGGGCCATCTTGGCCCTCTTGTTTGTACAACTAGTCTTTTACTTTGAATCATTCAGCAGGGTCTATTATACATGGTATCTTTATTTTAGAATCACAATATATAACTAAATGTACAAGTTTATGTGATATTTTTGTCTTTAAATAGGATGTTCTACCTCCTCAAACAATTATATTTTGATAGTATTACGAAGTACTTCTATATCTCATTAGTGTTCATGGTATGTAGGAAATAGTTTTTGTTTTATGGCTGTAGACATTTCTATATTGTTTTGACAAGGTTAAAATATAAATCAACTGTCTAATCATATATTAAGTACATTTCAGCTAAAACATCAGTATCCTCTATAATTTCTGTGAAAGGTACCCATTCAGTGCCAGAGACTGTACATTATCTGGTACTAGAATGGTGGTGTGTGCGAAACTGTGTTGTCAGGATTCTTCCATCTCTTTTTAGCATACATGTTATTCATATTGCCCTATAAATCTTTCACTTTAAAGATCTGTATCTTTTTATAATAAATGCTTTTTTCATTCACAAATGTCTTGTTTTTCTATTATCCGTGTTGTCCTAGCTATGGTGGCGTGCAACGTCACGTGACTTGACTGATTCAGCACTAAGTACTACTAAAGGACTTTGGGACAAATTTTCTCATACCTCAACTCAGCATAAATGTTCTTGGTAAGCTATTAGGAAGACCCTGTGTTTGGCATTTGTCGTGCATGGGACCATCGTCAACAATCTCCTTCTAAACTGCTGAATTATGTCTCCCCCCATATTTATATGGGAGAGACATATTGTTTTTTTTCGGAATTGTCTGTCTGTCCATCTGTCTGTCACACTTTTTGTCCGGAGCATAACTGAGAAAGTATCAAAGCTATTAACTTGAAACTTCATAGGTGGATAGATCTCAAGAAGGAGAAGTGTCATGCACGAAAACTGAGACGCTGCGCATCATATATTGGGAGTTATTGCCCTTTATTAAATTTCATACTTAATTATTGTCCAGAGCATAACTCACAAAGTATCAAAGCTATTAACTGGAAACTTCACAGGTGGATCTCATTGGGAAATGCACAAGGAAAAAGTTCCCATTTCAGAATTTTTTTTTTGGTCTGAAACGTTATTCAAAAATGATATAAGCTATTAACTTGAAACGTCACAGGTGGCTAGACCTTATGATGGAAAGTGTCATGCACAAGAACCATAAATCTGTGCATCATATTTTGGGACTTTTTGCCCTTTGTTAAATTTGTTACTTATTTTTTGTCGTGCACACTATAAGACATAAAACATTGAATCTTCATAGATGGATAGATCACATGGAGGAGAAATGCAGTGCACTGCACTGCACAATAATTATTACTGCATAATATTTTGGAGTTTCTGCTCTTTGTTTTATTTCGTATTTATTTTAAGCTCACCTGAGCACATGTGCTCAGGATGAGCTTTTATGATCAATGAATGTCCGTCGTTCACAGTTTGTTTGTTTGAACTCTAGCATCTTCATTTTTTAAGTAGTCATCTTTAAACTTTATTACAATGTTTATTACCAGTATATCCTGGCCAAGTTCGATTATGGTTGATATTGGCATATATGGTCAGGAATTATGCCCCTTTCATTATTAAAAAATGCTAAATCCTTATGAGGCCCTCTTTCAAAATTATTCAAATTGTTTTGAGTGGTTGAAAAGGTTGGTCACATGAGCTAAGAATAGGTTTTAAAAATTCAAACTGTAAGGACAAGAGCTTAGATATTTAATGTGTAGCATTGTCTAGAAGACTACCAAATTTGTCAAAATCATGACCCTTGGGAAAACCACGACTTAGATGTTACTTGTTTTGAATAGACTTTTCATAGGAAATAAATTGTCAGAAACCAAAAAAGCCTGGAATTTTGATATATGGTGTCTAACATGACAAAGTGGACTTCTACCAAGTATGATCTAATATTTACTTTGGGGGTCAAAATTAGCTCCGCCTTAGATGTAACTTGTTTTTACATAGACGTGCATAGGAAACAAATTTAAATTCTTCAAAGCCGGGAGTTTAGATATTTTTGTTTGTTTCCAAGTGGACCATTACTAACTTTGTTCAAATTTTAACCCTTAGGTCAAAATTGGCCCCGTGCTAGGTGTTACTTGTTTTGTATAGACTTTTCATAGGAAATAAATTGTCAGAAACCAAAAAAGCCTGGAATTTTGATATATGGTGTCTAACATGACCAAGTGGACCTCTACCAAGTTTGATCAATTCTTTACTTAAGGGGTCAAAATAAGCTCAGCCCTAGATATAACGTGATTTTACATAGACGTGCAAAGGAAACTTTTGAACCAAACGGGGGATATATTTGGCAAAATGGCATGCATCATTGCCTCGTAGAAATATTTAGACCCGCTGTTTGTAAATAATACTTGTACATGTATCAAAATTTTCTTAAATGGCCTTTTTTAGCTCACCTGAGCACGTGTGCTCAGGATGAGCTTTTAGGATCGATGAATGTCCGTCGTCCGTCCGTCGTCCACAATTTGTTCGTTTGCACTCTAGCATCTTCATTTTATGAGCAATTATCTTCAAACTTTAAAACAATGTATATAACCATAAAATCTCGGCCAAGTTCGATTATGGCTGATATCGGAACATTAGGTCAGGAGTTATGCTCCCTTTAAAATTCAAAAAAGCCAGATGTCATTGTTTGCACTCTAGCATCTTCATTTCATGAGCAATTATCTTCAAACTTTATATCAATGTTTATAACCATAAAATCACGGCCAAGTTCAATTATGGCTGATATCGTACCATTAGGTCAGGAGTTATGCCCCTTTTAATATTCAAAAAATGCCATATTTCAAGTTGTTTACACTCTAGCATCTTCATCTTTTGAGCAATCCTCTTCATACTTTATGGCAATGCTTATGACCATAAGGTCTCGATTGAGTTCGATTATGGCTGAGATTCATTAATTAGGTCAGGAGTTATGCCCCTTTTAATGTTCAAAAAATGCCATATTTCACTTTGTTTACACTCTAGCATCTTCATCTTTTGAGCAATCATCTTCAAACTTTATGGCAATGCTTATTACCAGTATATCCTGGCCAAGTTCGATTATGGTTGATATTGGCATATATGGTCAGGAATTATGCCCCTTTCATTATTAAAAAATGCTAAATCCTTATGAGGCCCTCTTTCAAAATTATTCAAATTGTTTTGAGTGGTTGAAAAGGTTGGTCACATGAGCTAAGAATAGGTTTTAAAAATTCAAACTGTAAGGACAAGAGCTTAGATATTTAATGTGTAGCATTGTCTAGAAGACTACCAAATTTGTCAAAATCATGACCCTTGGGTCAAAATTGGCCACGACTTAGATGTTACTTGTTTTGAATAGACTTTTCATAGGAAATAAATTGTCAGAAACCAAAAAAGCCTGGAATTTTGATATATGGTGTCTAACATGACCAAGTGGACCTCTACCAAGTTTGATCAATTCTTTACTTAAGGGGTCAAAATAAGCTCAGCCCTAGATATAACGTGATTTTACATAGACGTGCAAAGGAAACTTTTGAACCAAACGGGGGATATATTTGGCAAAATGGCATGCATCATTGCCTCGTAGAAATATTTAGACCCGCTGTTTGTAAATAATACTTGTACATGTATCAAAATTTTCTTAAATGGCCTTTTTTAGCTCACCTGAGCACGTGTGCTCAGGATGAGCTTTTAGGATCGATGAATGTCCGTCGTCCGTCCGTCGTCCACAATTTGTTCGTTTGCACTCTAGCATCTTCATTTTATGAGCAATTATCTTCAAACTTTAAAACAATGTATATAACCATAAAATCTCGGCCAAGTTCGATTATGGCTGATATCGGAACATTAGGTCAGGAGTTATGCTCCCTTTAAAATTCAAAAAAGCCAGATGTCATTGTTTGCACTCTAGCATCTTCATTTCATGAGCAATTATCTTCAAACTTTATATCAATGCTTATGACCATAAGGTCTCGATTGAGTTCGATTATGGCTGAGATTCATTAATTAGGTCAGGAGTTATGCCCCTTTTAATGTTCAAAAAATGCCATATTTCACTTTGTTTACACTCTAGCATCTTCATCTTTTGAGCAATCATCTTCAAACTTTATGGCAATGCTTATGACCATAATGTCTCGATTGAGTTTGATTATGACTTAGATCAGTGGATTAGGTCAGGAGTTAAGCCCCTTTTAATAAAAAAAAATGCCAGATTTCACGTTGTTTACACTCTAGCATATTCATCTTTTGAGCAATCATCTTCAAACTTTATGACAATGCTTATGACCATAAGGTCTCGATTGAGTTCGATTATGGCTGAGATGCGTCAATTAGGTCAGGAGTTATGCCCCTTTTAATACAAAAAATGCAAGATTTCACTTTGTTTATTCTCTACCAACTTCATTTTTTTAACAATCATTTTTAAACTTTAAGACAATGTTTATGCCCATAATCTCACAACCAGGTTCAATTATAACTGATATTGACTTGTAAATTTAGGAGTTATTCCCATTTCACCATAAAAAAGCCAGATTTCACTTTTACACTCAAGCATATTTATTTCTTAAGCAATCATCTTTCTCAGGTGAGCGACCAAGGGCCATCTTGGCCCTCTTGTTTTAAGTCGTGCTTCAAAAACATGCGCGGCTTTTTAAGTCACCTGAGCACGAAGTGCTCAAGGTGAGCTATTGTGATCACCCTTCGTCCGTCTGTCGTCGTGCGTCGTCAACAATTTTCTTTAAACGACATCTCCTCTGAAACCGTTGGACAGAATTTAATGAAACTTGGCAGGAATGTTCCTTGGGTGAGGCTCTACAAAAGTTGCTAAAATAAAGTTGATCCATGAGGAACTCTGGTTGCCATGGCTAGAAAAAGAAAAATAATTTGAAAACTTTAAAAATCATCTCCTTCAAAACTACTGGCCAGATTTCAAAATAATTTGATACAGATGTTCCTTGGGTCAACCTCTACCAAAGTTGCTAAAATTATTCCGATCAGTAAAAAAAACATGGCCGCCAGGGGCGGGGCTTATTTGCCTTATATGTATATAGAGAAACCTTAAACACATTCCTCTGAAACCCTGGACAGAATTTAATTAAACTTGGCAGGAATGTTCCTTGGGTGAGGCTCTACAAAAGTTGCTAAAAATTTTCCGATCCGTAAAAAACATGGCCGCCAGGGGCGGGGCTTATTTGCCTTATATGTTTATAGGGAAAACTTTAATCAACATTTCCTCTGAAACCACTGGACAGAATTTGATTAAACTTGGCAGGGATGATCCTTGGGTCAACCTTCACAAATTAAAAAAACTGACCAATCTGGTTAAAAAAAGAAAAAAAAATTCTTCAAAACTACTGGCCAGATTTTAAAATAAATTGGTACAGATGTTCCCTTGGGTCAACCTCTACCAAAGTTGCTAAAAAATTCCAATCCGTAAAAAACATGGCCGCCAGGGGCGGGGCTTATTTGCCTTATATGTATATAGGAAAAAACTTTAATCAACAGTTCCTCTGAAACCACTAGACAGAATTTGATTAAACTTGGCAGGAATGATCCTAGGGTCAACCTTCACAAAAGTTCCTACAATAAACTTGATCCATATAGAACTCTGGTTGCCATGGCAACAAAAAGAAGAAAAAAATGAAAACTACTGGCCAGATTTTAAAATAAATTGGTACAGATGTTCCTTGGGTCAACCTCTACCAAAGTTGCTAAAATTATTCCGATCCAATTAAAAAACATGGCCACCAGGGGCGGGGCTTATTTGCCTTTTATGTATATAGGGAAAACCTTACAGGGATCATCTCCTTTAAAACTACTGGCCAGATTTCAAAATGTTTTAATACAGACTGATGTTCCTTGGGTAACCGTATACTCAAGTGAGCGATCCAGGGTCATCATGGCCCTCTTGTTTAATCTTTTG
>CM037777.1:89862115-89912115 GCA_021229015.1 Solen grandis
TGCCAGATCAAAACCCCAAACCTTGATGTGTAACCATTGCCAGGTCTGGTAACTGGTGTATGTAACCATCATCAGGAATGGAAACCATTGCCAGGTCCGGTAACTGGTGTGTGTAACCATTGTCAGGTCTGGTAACTGGTGTATGTAACCATCATCAGGCATGGAAACCATTGCCAGGTCTGGTAACTGGTGTGTGTAACCATTGCCAGGTCTGGTAAATGGTGTATGTAACCATCATCAGGCATGGAAACCATTGCCAGGTCTGGTAACTGGTGTATGTAACCATTGCCAGGTCTAGTAACTGGTGTATGTAACCATCATCAGACATGGAAACCATTGCCAGGTCTGGTAAATGGTGTGTAACCATTGCCAGATTTGGTATGCGTTATTATGGCCAAGTCTGTTGTTTGGTGTGTGAAGCCATTGCCAGGTCCAGTAGCTGGTGTGTATAACCATTGTTAGGTTTGGTGACGCAGCTGTTGTTTGGTGTGTGTAAACCTTTGCCAGGTCTGGTAATTGGTGTTTGTAACCTTTGCCAGGTCTGGTGTTTGTTGTGTGTAACCTTTTCCATGTCTTGTAACTGGTGTGTGTAACCTTTGCCAAGTCTGCTAACAGGTGTTTGTAACCATTGTCAGGTCTGGTAACTGGTGTGTGTAAGCTTTGCCAGGTTTGATGTTTGGTGTGTGTTTACCATTGCCAGTTCTGGTATGGGGTGTGTGTAAACATTGTCATAGACGCTCCGCAATGAAAAATTTTAATGTGCCTATGATCATGCAGAAAATCAACAGATTCTATGATGATAATTCTTAATTTTATAATATTTTTTTTTAATTTTTCAGCAAGAGATTAACACACTGAAAAATATTAGAAAAGAAAATGAGAACTTGCGGCTGAAGATAGAAAACCAGGATAACTGCCTGTCTGAAATTAAGGACAAACTTAGTAAGTAGTTACAAATGTTTATAAAAGATCCTTATGGTTAGATTTAAGTCATATTGCGTGCCCAGTGGTTCTTTAGTCTTTAGTTACATGACTTGGCTAAAGCAGTCTCTGTATACTCATGACATTGTAGTCAGTTTGAGACATTTGTTTGTGGCATGTCAGTTTGTGCATGTGCCCTGTATGAAGTTTTGACTTCTGACATGTAGTCAGTTTTGAGATAAATTAAGCTTGTGCCTTATAGTAAGTTTGTATTTATGGTATGAAATCAGTTTATGCCTGTGCCTTATAGTAAGTTTGTATTTATGGTATGAAATCTTTGGTATGAAATTAATTTATGCTTGTGCCTTACAGTAAGTTTATGGCTGTAACATGTGGTCAATTATGCTTGACATTAACATTCAATGCTTGAAATATCTTATTCTGTTTATGCTTGTGTTTGTTTTTATGCCTGCAACTTGTATTCATTTTGTGTTGGTTACCTTTTTATTTGTTAATTGTATTCATTTATTCTTCTAACCTGTAGTAAGTTTATGCCTGATGCCTTTTGACAATTTATGCTTGAGCCTTTAAATTTCTGATATATGTAAGTTTGTACTTGTGACTTGTAGACAATTTGTGCTTGTACATGTAGTCAGTATGTGTGGATCTGACCTGTAATAAGGTTGTGTGTGACCTGTAATCAGGTTGTGAGTGACCTGTAATCAGTACATGTGTGACCTGGAATCAGTACATGTGTGACCTGGAATCAGTTTGTGTGTAACCTGGAATCAGTACATGTTTGACCTGTAATTAGTACATGATTGACCTGTAATCAGTACATGCATGACCTGTAATCAGTACATGTGTAACCTGGAATCAGTACATGTGTGACCTGGAATCAGTACATGTGTAACTTGTAATCAGAATGTGCTTTTGACTTGTAGTCAAAGAGATGGAGAAGTCTCAACAGTTCAAGGAGGAGAAGGAAGAGTACCGGGACCGCTGGCAGTCCCTCAAGTTGAGCAATGATGATCTGCGGAAGAAGTATGAAGACCTTGTCAATCAGAAAGGTACTTTCTTCCTGTGTACCTTGCTACATACCAGAATTTCTTCACATCCCATTTACTGCCAACATTCAACATGCTTAACATACTACCAAGTCTCCTATGGTGGAAATCTGGGTACAGACAAACATTTAAATTTATCTAGTGTGGAAGAAATATCTTTTTGAGTTTTGAATATTTCTAGGGACTAAACATTGGTGATGTCTTGTATCCATTTGTTCTAGTCTTTGGTGGTACTCACTCTTTTGTGAAACAGTCTGATTTTTATATAACTTGATGTTCTCTCTGGCCTTTGAAGTTTTTTTTTCTTTTTTTTTCTGTTTCTATGACAACTATGTTGTTAACTATTTTGTAACATATGCCTGGCTTCTCTGCATCAGGTTTGAATACTTTACATCCCAGTTCTTGCACTGTGACACTGTCACTTGATCAGTTTCTGTAGCAACTATAATGAAAAAACTACATAGCTTTTACAGTCACCATCTCAGGTTTGTTGGTATGGAGGCCAGGCATGTTCTAGCTGTGGACTGAATAGTGTATGATATGACACCTCCTTATAAGTAGTAGATGCATTTTTATGTATTTTCAATCAGATTTAAATAAAGGTTATGTTGACATGCAGACAAGCTCATTATTTTCACATTAAATGGCAGACTACAGAAATTATATGCATTCCTTATGCATTGTCGTAGCCATTTATCCAATAAAAACAATAAATGTGTGTGTGACATCATTTTCATTTCAATTTTATACAAATAACTTTGACAAGTTTCAGTGCCTTGGTTTATATCATTTGATGACCTTTGACAATCCTTTGTCCAGTCTGTCATATCCACTGTTTCATCACTTGTTAATCCCCCGCCGCGAAGCGGGAGGGGGGTTATAGGAATGCCCTTCGTCCGTCCGTCCGTCTGTCCGTCAGTCCGTCCGTCAGTCCGTCAGGCCGTCAGTCCGTCAGTGTGTCCGAAACACTTTCGTGTCCGCTCCATAGCTCATGAACGCTTGGACACATTTTCTTCAAACTCGGCTAAAGTGTTAACCTCATTGAGCTGATGTGCAGAAGGCATGAGGCTGTCACGCTGGCTCAAGGTCAAGGTCATACTTGAAGGTCAAATGTTATTTTCGTGTCCGCTCCGTATCTCATGAACGCTTGGACACATTTTCTTCAAACTCGGCTAAAATGTTAACCTCATTGAGCTGATGTGCAGAAGGCATGAGGCGGTCACGCTGGCTCAAGGTCAAGGTCATACTTGAAGGTAAATTATTTTCGTGTCCCTCCTATCTCATGAACGCTTGGACACATTTTCTTCAAACTGGCTAAAATGTTAACCTCATTGAGCTGATGTGCAGAAGGCATGAGTCAGTCATGCTGGTTCAAGGTCAAGGTCATACTTGCAGGTCAAATGTTATTTTCATGTCCGCTCCATATCTCATTCAGGAGTGTTCCCCTTGCCTTACACAGACCACTTCTTGACCTGGATTGCACTTCCACAGTGATTTATTGTACTCGGTAAATAATAGTATGTCATGTTCACAATCATACAAATTATTTCATGATATATAAAGTTTTTAATTGAGTTACACATGTACTTTGTGGTTACCTATCACATCCTATACTTCATTGATGTTCACTTTTTGTACTGTTTCCCATGTAAAACTTGTCAGTTAACTTTTAATATATGTGCCTCCGAATTCTGAAATTCATACATAACTCTGGAAAGTTAAATTGTCTTAAACTGATCTTCTATGTCTGCTACAACCATGCCAGGTTAAGGTGAACATAATCCTCCTATGACCAAACAAATTCTAATATTTGGCCAGCGGCGGGGGATATAGCTGTCCTTTGGACTGCCTTGTGTTCCTTTTACAATCCTTTGACCTGTCAGTTAGTTCTACCAATTTCCACATTATTTTATTTATTACTGTTGTAGCTAGAGGACCTTTGGCCAACAATATGACAGACACTACTCTCCAGGTAATGTTGTCTGTGTCAGGCACCAGCCTGAAGGTAATGAATAATTAGAAGATTAGCTTTGAAAATGTATGTAAATAGTAAGATAAGTTTTTATTTATAGTGGATGACATATTTGGCAGAAAATAATAGGAATATATAACAGTCCCCAGTGAGTTGTTAGAGCGTCCGCCTCAGGAGCGGGACGTCATGTGTTCAACCCGGCAGCAACATACCAAAGTCGTAAAAGATGGTACCGTATAGCTCCCTTGCTTGGCGCCTCCCTTGCTTGGTGCACAGCATGTATGGGTAGTTCCAGGACTGGTTGGCGCAGTGTCAGGATAATGTGACTTGGTGTAGTTATAACTTGTCACTTGTCTACGGCATGATACTGCACTGTGCAGCACTATATCTGTCTCAAGCAGACAGTCTCTAAAGTGACTTAAATATTGTTGTTAAACTCTGAAACAAACATACATATAGATATATACAAAATAAAATTACAACAAAATATTACAACATGCATAAACAACAGTATAAATATGCAACTGAAAATGACTTTTTTTTTACTGGAGAATAAGTAAAACTTTTTGATTGTGTCACCAATTTACCCTTTAGGTGATTGATATCAAATCAATTTGCATGTTGGTGTTCAATTTTATGATTCATAATAGAGCCTCTTAACTGCCAATAAGACTGTCCTGTGAACATAGAGTAAGTGCCCCACACCAGGTGCATGTGGTTACCAGTCAGGCTTGTGTGTATGCAGAGCAAGCAGGGGAGCATGAGCGATGTGTCCGTGGCAGAGCGCAGACATCAGCATCTGGTGGAGCAGCGGAACATCCTACAGGAAGAGCTGGACACATACCGGGACCAGTGTGAGGAGATCTCCTGTCGTCTCCAGACAGCCCTCGACCGGGAAAGGCACCTTGAACACATCAACGAAATGGTCAGTCTCCACACCTGTGTGTTCAGTCCTATGTTGATGTAGAGGTTGGATGTGGGGTTGGATTATTATTCACCCACATCCATGTTTTTCTAGCCTACAAGATAGACTTTTGAGACTTGATGAGCATGCCTACCAATTTTCACTCTGTTTACACTCGGGTCTTTGGTCTTGCTTTTTAAGTTAATTAAATAATATGTTTGTAACTAAACTATCTTAGCAAGAACGATTTTGATTGATTTGTTTTACTTGTCAAGTCACAAACTCTTGCATTTGTTTATCATCCTTGTTTAAGATAATTTGTTTGGAGTTGGCCAGTGTAAAACATGGATATATATTGCACGCAAACTTTCAGCCATTTGTTAAATTAACAGTAGTTTTCATTCAAGTTTATATCACAGATTTTATGAATCTTAAGTGAGCCAAACTTGATTTTGATATATTTGATTGAAATGTTATGCACTTGCTGTGTTGCCTGACAGCAAAGCAAGGAGATGAACAAGAGGCAGAAGGAGATCAGAGTGCTGGAGAAGCAGCAGAATGAGCAGATGGTCAAGATCAACGCCTACTATGAAATGATACAGAAGAAGGACCAAGAGCTGTTTGATGTAAGTGTGCCATCTCTGTCTTCACACCTTGATCTTGTAAAAAAACATTTTGTGTAGCAAGTGTTGAAGGTCTTAATTTGCCTGTGTTTCACAATGTGAAGTAGGGGCCACATAGGAACACTGGCGTTGTCATGTCATGTCCCATACCATCCTATTACATCCTATTTTACAAAATGTTTTCATCTTGATGAGTCAAGGTGTTGCATTAAGGGTACTCATCAGAAATTTTAGGATCCCTGCTCATCACCTTTAGTGATAACTCTAGTTATACAGAGGACTTTTTATTGATGGTATGTGACAGTCATTTTACATTATACCCACAATTGTCTGTCCATCTGTGATCGCATCTCCTCATACACTACTCGAGGGATTTGGTTCAAACTTACCCTCAATACTGCCTTTATATTAGGTTTTTCATGTTGACTGGATATCATGCTCACATGAAACTTTCAAGAATTATGGTCCTTTGTCACTTTTAAGTAAGTAGAGTGTGGTTTGATTGACAAAGAAAGTACCCACTGTACACAAATTCAAATTCACAAAAGGGTTTTATTTGCCTATGCAACATTTCATGGGAGCGGGGGGATTTTGTCCTGCACTTGAAACAGTGCACAACAATGCTTTCTTTAGCCCAACCTCTGATTCTTCCTTGATAAGTGGACTTAGAATGAACAGAACTTATAATGCTCAAATTTGCAGTCCTTTGTTTTCTTTACCTCCCTTGTAAGTCTTAAGGCAATGGCACTTTCAAATAACAAAGAGTGTTCATATCTGTAGGGAATGATATTGTAAGGCTGTCAGAGAGTTGTCCTTGCCTTTTGCTTAAGAAGAAGGTACCTCCAGTCAGGGTGCCATGACCAGAGTCTCTTTAAAAATTTGCAAAAAAAATGTGTATATTGGTACAAGTAACTGCTAACACACATTTTTCAGTTTGAACAATGAAACCACAAGTCCTGGCAGAAACCACAAGGCCTAAAGTTGAGATATTTGGTATGTAACATGGCCTTGTGGACATCTAGCAAGTTTGTTCAAATCATGGCCCTGGGGTCAAAATTGGCTCTGCCCCAGGGGTCACTTGATTTTATATAGACTTATATACTTATGAAAAACCTTAAGAGATCTTCTTGTTAGGAACCACAAATTCTGGGGTTTAGATATTTGGTGTGTAACATGGTCTAGTGGACTTTGAACAAGTTTTCAAATCATAGCCCTGGGGTCAAAATTGGTCACACCTAAAAGGTCACTTGATTTTATTGCTATGACCAAAATTTGGACCACGGGTGCAGTTTTTATGTGGAATAATGATTAACGTGCTGTACTTCTGCATGGATTATGTATTCACTAAGACTTTGTTATAATAAGCAATGAAGACAATATTTCTTATGTGAGTGATTCAGGGCCATGTTGGCCCTCTTGTTTTTTTACAAATATAGAATATTGCATACATATAGGTTTAAATCAATTTCTTAGTTAATTGTAATGAACATCTGTGAAGGAGCTGCTTTATAAAAGTGTTGCATTTGTTACAAAATATCAGGATGTGAGATAGGCACATCATTAGTTGATTCACTAAATTGCCTACCCAGACAAGGGTACTTTTAGAACAGTTTCTTTTCATATTTATTGTATAATATGACTAAGTTAAACTCTGTTTTTAAATTAGAGATATAAATGTGGCCCATATGGTAACTTTATTACAATCTCATTAAAACCATATCCTTATTGACGTTCGCTAGGTAGACTTGACTATTTGAGTTTACTGTCGCTTTGACAGTATTTCAGTCATATAGCGACGTCCAGCTAATTACTGGTGGTGGAAGACCCCGAATGCACGGAGGCATCCGGGTAGAACCACCCACCTACTGCAAGCCAGCTGGAAGGCTTCCTCACATGAAAATCCTAATGACCCTGCCGGGATTTGAACCCTCGCGGTGAGGGCTGAGTGAGTGTTAAAGTCAGCGACTTTACCATCATAGCCACGGAGGCCCCTCGCTAGGTAGAATCTGATGACATCGTATAAAAGGTCGACTCAAATTGACCTTAAATTACCTAACAAAATGTTGACTTCAGAATACTTGGGTATAACTTCATGAATATTTGCAAGTCAATGGCAGTAAACAAAAATGCTAATTTTGCAGATATCACCAAGGTACATGTATTTCGATTTTGAAACGCACATTTTGACAATTTCAATATAATTTTCTCATTAACATTCATGACATCAAGGTAATCTTGAGACAACCTTTCATAGGATGTTGTCAATATTTGTAGCTTAGAGTATTGGAACGAAAATAATAAGATCGACTTTATAACAGCATTGAATTTTTATACTGCTTTTGATCAGTTTTGACCAAGCACTTTTAGCTTTTGTATCCAAAATATTAATAAAACGCGTGATTCTATTTTTGTAAGAAAATCCACCTAATCTACTTGCCTATCATAAATGGAAGAAAGTTACAAGTCTATTAATGTTAAATAAATTTATGAACTGTAAATGACAAGATTGTGATTTATCTTGCTAACTGTAAACCTTTCCTTTGACAGTTAAACAACCAGCGGATGCAAGACCAGAAGAAGTTTACTGATCTGCAGCAGGAAAAGTTTAATATATTTAAACAAAACCATGAGCTAGAACAAGCAAAGAAGGAGATTGAAAGTGAACTTAACAAGTTAAAGGCTCGGCTGTCTGGCAGCAGCCAGGAATCAGGACAAGTAAGTAATAGGCAGGCTTATCTGATAACTTACCTCACATATGGTGTGATGTGATAGGAGTGGTTAATACCTCCTTGTAACAGAAGCTGTTGTTCCTGATTTTAACTGGTTCTCATGAAATTGAAATGGATATTTCCTGCAGTTACTGATGAATTCAAATTGACTCATAAGCTACACAATACCTACATTTGGGTTAGAGAGGTAGTCAAAGATTGATCTGGTTTACTCAAAAGAATTCATGGTTTGGGTTGTGATACTGTTCAAGAGCAGTTGACCTAACCATAAATGGGTAAGGCGGTGCTTTTTTTTTTCCCAGCTAAAAACTAGAAAGGTACATTTCGCAGTAGTGTTTGTGTGATTCAGCTAGTGTTGTACACATACCATTAAACATTTAAATTAATAGCAAATGCATGATATTTAGCAGTTCCCTTCCAATTACTTAAAACTAAAACAATATTGAGTTGAAAACAAAGAGAATTTTAACTATAAATAAGTATAACTAGAGTGGCCATTTATATAGGTCAGACTGGTGCTAGTATTTCTGAACAGACAGACAATACTTATTTCATTGGGCCACGTCTTATTAATTGTATGGTTACTCGGCTTGCGTTTTCCCCTTGAGCATATCAAGTCAACTGAAGAGTGAATTATAATGGCACTTACTTGTTTTGACATGTGATTGTTTTCCATCACTCATGCACTGACACAATCATGCTGATTATTGAGTGAATGGAGTTAAGGGTAAGTGGTCATATCCTTCAGTGAGTGAAAACAAAATGGATAATCAGCAGACAACCTAAAATTACGACTGTATGAAAAATATACCAAAATTTTCATTATTTTCAGAAAAAAGTGGGGTCCATGGAGACCCCATGTTATACCGAGAACAGGGTTATTCCGGGAAGGGTTAAAGCAGGGCTACTGTGTATTAAATATGAAAATATATTAGATCTTTTGGATTTCACATACAAAGCACTGGCTGATACATAGTACAAGTATGTGTGTGTGTTATTATTATACTGAAACATAAAATTCTCTCCTCTGATTGGTCAATAAGTCGTGGACATACCATCATGTGCTCTGGGTATATGTGTATAAATGTTGTCAGTTTTTATTAATCCCCCGCCCCGAAGCGGGAGGGGGGTTATAGGAATGCCCTTCGTCCGTCCGTCCGTCCGTCCGTCCGTCCGTCCGTCAGTGTGTCCGAAACATTTTCGTGTCCGCTCCATATCTCATGAACGCTTGGACACATTTTCTTCAAACTCGGCTAAAATGTTAACCTCATTGAGCTGATGTGCAGAAGGCATGAGGCGGTCACGTTGGCTCAAGGTCAAGGTCATACTTGCAGGTCAAATGTTATTTTCGTGTCCGCTCCATATCTCATGAATGCTTGGACACATTTTCGTCATGATATATAAAGTTTTTAATTGAGTTACACATGTATTTTGTGGTTACCTAACACATCCTATACTTCATTGATGTTCACTTTTTGTACTGTTTCCCATGTAAACTTGTCAGTAAACTTTTTATATATGTGCCTCCGAATTCTGAGATTCATACATAACTCCGGAAAGTTAAATTGTCTTAAACTGATCTTCTATGTCTGCTACAACCATGCCAGGTTAAGGTGAACATAATCCTATGACCAAACAAATTCTAATATTTGGCCAGCGGCGGGGGATATAGCTGTCCTTTGGACTGCCTTGTTAACACAGAAATAGGACTGAACTTTGCAGTATAATAAATTTGTGATACTGTTTCTTGACAGAGTAAATGACTATTAATTCCCAGTCTAGCAGCTTTGGTGATATGATTTTTCTCAGCTTGGGAATAAAAAGTCACGTACCCTGTCAAGAAACTATATAACTTATAATTTCTATTTTTGAAATAGAATGCCTTGGTTTTTCTTTACTCAGACAGCCATACATTGGCCAGCAGATATCAAACAATTTAAGCCTAGGACTGGCTGCACTGTTCAACCCACCTTGGGTTTGAAGAGATGTGAAAAATTTACCTCTGCCAAACTCCTGTTGTCTTGGTACTGACCCTGGTATAATTGAAATTAGAGAAGGCAATTAGGTTGCAAAAAAATGGTTAATAATAATTATTTACTTTGAAATGAAAAATGAATTCAAATTTTAGAAAAGCATTGATTCGAGTATAACAAAATTCTGATGAAACATGTACTGGTAATTTTTTGTTACAATAAGAGGAGAGATTGGGAACAGAAAAAACAAGGTTTGAAATCACAAGGAATTTATATTTTGGTTTGGTGAGGTTCTGTTGCGTAAGGTTTATATATAAACTCCAACACTAGTTTACATTTCATGAAAACATTACAGTTACATACAAGCAGGAGGAACTGATGCTGTATCACACTCCAGACTGTTGTATAAAACTTGCCATTGAAAAATAATTGCATATGTCATGTTATGGTAAACCATGATTTAATTATAATCATGGTTCTTTAGATGCTTAAAAAGCATCTGTCTTGATACAAGTGTACACTGACTTGGGGTTATAAGCTATTTAATCCATGTCTATAAAGGCTTGCATTTACTACAAAATCTCTATCACTTAATGGACCATGATCACAATTTAATGATGGATGGATTACCTTAATAACATGCTAAACTGTAGAATATTGAAGAGTCTGTTGGCTTCTGAACAGAAGGGATGCTGGATGTTTCAGGCCAGTGGGTCAGACGAGGAGCTGGCTGGAGATGAGGTAAACTATTGAAGCTGCTTCTCTCTTGTTGCCTCTCACCAGTATAACACTTTCTTTATTATCTTGCAGTGTCAATATTTTATAGATAACACAATACAATTTACGTTACAGTCATTTTAAAGCAATGTCTGGACTGTGAAAACACAAGGGCAGTATGTTTTTCTTAAGAAGGAAGCCATTTGACTGATTAACTGTTGAATCATTGCTTTACAACTATATAACTTATATTCAATGTCAGTGGTTTTATTGCCACAGCTTTACATGTACTTTTTATACCCCCACAAATGAAATTTGGGGGGGTATATAGGAGTCACCCTGTCGGTCGGTCGGTCGGTCGGTCGGTCGGTCGGTCCGTCGGTCCGTCGGTCCGGCGGTTGGTCTACAAATATTTGTCCGGAGCATTTCTCCAAAACTACTGTACCTATGTTGATGAAACTTCATAGGTAGATAGACCTTGATGAGAGGAAGTGCAGTGCATAAGAACCATAACTCTGCATGTATTTTGAAAGGAGTTATTGCCCTTTGTCATTTTTAATCTTTTGATTTTGTCCGGAGCATAACTCCAATACTAAAGTAGCTAGGTTGATGAAACTTCATATGTAGATTGATCTTGATGAGAGGAAGTGCAGTGCACAAGAACCATAACTCTGCATGTATTTTGAAAGGAGTTATTGCCCTTTGTTATTTTTAAATCTTTGATTTTGTCCGGAGCATAACTCCAATACTAAAGTAGCTAGGTTGATGAAACTTCATATGTAGATTGATCTTGATGAGAGGAAGTGCAGTGCACAAGAACCATAACTCTGCATGTATTTTGAAAGGAGTTATTGCTCTTTGTCATTTTTAATCTTTTGATTTTGTCCGGAGCATAACTCCAATACTAAAGTAGCTAGGTTGATGAAACTTCATATGTAGATTGATCTTGATGAGAGGAAGTGCAGTGCATAAGAACCATAACTCTACATGTTTTTAAAGGAGTTATTCCCCTTTGTTAATTTTTGTCTTTTGATTTTGTCCGGAGCATTTCTCCAAAACTACTGTACTTATGTTGATCAAACTTCATATGTAGATAGACCTTCATGAGAGGAAGTGCAGTGCCTAAGATCCATAACTCTGCATGTAAGGAGTTATTCCCTTTGTATTTTTTCTTTTGATTTTGTCCGGAGCATCTCCAAACTAAAGTACTAGGTTGATGAAACTTCATATGTAGATTGACTTATGAGAGGAAGTGCAGTGCATAAGAACCATAACTCTACATGCTTTTTAAAGGAGTTATTCCCCTTTGTTAATTTTTGTCTTTTGATTTTGTCCGGAGCATTTCTCCAAAACTACTGTACTTATGTTGATCAAACTTCATATGTAGATTGATCTTGATGAGAGGAAGTGCAGTGCATAAGAAAACCACAATGTAAATTCTTAAAGACAGGTTTTTGCAAACAATAAATATGGATGTGAACCATAATTAGACTGCATTTTTATTCTCCTCAGCTACAGATCTGGGGGGCAAATTGTTTTCTTCTGTGTGTCTGTATGTGTGTCTCTCTGTCTATCTGTCTGTCTGTCAAAACTTTTTAGCATTGTCCAAAACTTTTGAACCATTGCTCACACTTACTTTAAACCTTACATACATGTAGTCTTACACTCACGCAAACTTTTGAAACTGTATTCCTACACATGACAGACTTCCGGTGTGGGTATTGATCACCTTTAGTGATAATATTTTTTTTTGGTATGCTTATAAGCCCAAATCCTATGTGTGAACATTCGTTTTATGTGTCATGTGAATACATCCTGTGTCAAAGATGGGGGTGGGGGTATGAATCACCTTCAGTGATAGTTCTAGTTTTAAATGGAATCTCATTAATGTAATAAACTTCCTACACGACCTGAATGGTTGGATTGTAAAGCAGCTGAATTAATTAATCAGGACATACTAGTAGTGGCCTATACATTTGGCAAGATCAACTTCTACATAGTGGCTTATATATGTAGCAGGGTCGGTTCCTACAAAGTGCCTATACATGTAACAAGATTGACTCCTACATTGTGGCCTATACCTGTAGTAAGATCAGCTCCTACATTATGGCCTATACATGTAGCAAGATTGGTTCTTACAAAATGGCCTATACATGTAGAAGATTGGCTCCTACATAATGGCCTATAAATGTAGCAAGATTGGTTCCAACATAGTGGCCTATAAATGTAGCAAGATTGGTTCCAACATAGTGGCCTATAAATGTAGCAAGATTGGTTCCAACATAGTGGCCTATACATGTAGGCAAGATTAGTTCCAACGAAGTGGTGTGTACAGGTAGCAAGATCAACCCCTTATAGTGCCTTCTGGCTTGAATTCCACCATAATTATTTTATTCTTGTTTCTATCATAAGAATACCAAGATATTTCATTTCTCAACAGAAATTGTTATAGTTTATGTCAAGTTCATCATTTCCTTGAATATTTAGTAAAAGAATGAACATTGGTATACAGTACTAACTTATTTAAGAAATTAAGCACTAAGAGTTAAAATATTGTTGGTGGAAATCAAACCTGGATTCTTGATCCTGTATTTTATTCTTTTAACATAGAAATTATTCTTGGTAATGATGATGAGTCATGCTTTTGTTGCTTTTCATATTTGATCTATTTGCTTTTTAGCTCACCTGCCACGAAGTGCCAAGGTGAGCTTTTGGGACCAGCCTTTGTCCGGCGTTGTCTGTCGTCAGTCGTCAACAATTTACTTAATAATCTTCTTCTGAAACTACTGATGGGAAAGTGATCAAACTTTGCAAGGATGTTCCTAAGGTGATTGCATAATTAGGTCATAGGAGCTAAAAATAGATTTTAAAAGTAAAATCTTACAAAAATCATCTTCTCTGAAACCACAAGGCCTAGAGCTTAGATATTTGGTGTGCAGCATTGTCTGGTGGATCTCTACCAAGTTTGTTCAAATCATGACCTTGGTGTCAAAATTGGCCCCGCCCCAGGGGTCACTTGATTTAAAATAGGCTAATATAGGAAAAACTTGAAATATCTTCTTCACAGAACCCACAAGGCCTGGAGTTTAAATATTTGGTGTGCAGCATTGTCTAGTAGATCACTACCAAGTTTGTTCAAATCATGGCCCTGGGGTCAAATTTGGCCCCGCCATAGGAGTCACCTGATTTTACATAGGCTATAATATAGAATAAACTTGAAAAAATCTTTTCTCAGAAACCACAAAGTCTGGAGTTTAGATATTTGGTTTGTAGCATTGTTTAGTGGATCTCTACCAAGTTTGTTCGAATCATGACCTTAAGGTCAAAGTTGGCCCCATCATAGGGGTCACCTGATTTTATATAGGCTAATATATAAAAAAAGAATTGAAAAATCTTCTTCTAAGAAACCACAAGGCCTGGAGTTTAGATATTTGGTGTGTAGCATTGTCTAGTGGGTCTCTACCAAGTTTGTTCAAATCATGGTAAATCAAAATTTCATAACCACTTGCTGTTCATCAGCTATTTTTTCGCTGAGCAAACCCTTGGCATACATGCAAAAAATTTGCTCAGTATGCATTGTTTGGCATGTAATTTAGACCCGAGGCCGCTCAAAAGGGAACCTGGAAGGTAACACGTGTACCATTGATTAGAGAAGATTACAATAAAAAGTGGTCAAACTGTCATTTTTCCCTATGTATAACTGCTTTTCTTCATCCTTTTCATCCATTTCATGTTATTACCACTCATTAGTGACTGGTTACATTGTTCCGCTGCTAGTTGAAAAAATAACATAATAGATTTACTCGTAAACTTTCCATTTTTATACGCCTGTCGAAGACAACAAACGTGAACAGATCTTTATCAAACTCAGTTACAGTGTATATGGGAACAATATCTCAGGTTGTGGCCCTTGAATTGATGGAAAATGATCAAAGCATTTAAGCACTTTGCCCTCTCCACCTGTTCCCGGCGTGAATAAAATTGCTCTCTGTGTATTGACTTTTGAGACTCCGCCCTATCCACCTGTTCCCGGCATCAATGTAACATGATATGTCAAAAGTCAGTGCTTGCTCTAGATGTGTAGAGCTACGCTCAGGGAGACTGAAAAAATGAGCATTGAACCAGACCCTGACTTTGATCTCTTCGGCAAAAAAGTGGTGAAAGATATATTTATATATTATCTTACTGTTTAGATGTTATTTTTGTTTTGCAATTTTTTTTCCGTTTTTGTAACCTTTGTTTGTTAGCCTTCTTTTCTTCTCTTCTCATTATTTATTTATATTTTTCAATTAAAATATTTTTTAATATCTTATAAATATTATTACACATCTCATCTCGTAAAATGTATCAGTTTTTAGCTCACCTGAGCACTTCGTGCTCAGGTGAGCTATTGTGATCACCCTTCGTCCGTCGTCCGTCGTCGTGCGTCGTCAACAATTTTCTTTAAACGACATCTCCTCTGAAACCGCGGGACAGAATTTAATGAAACTTGGCAGGAATGTTCCTTGGGTGAGGCTCTACAAAAGTTGCTAAAATAAAGTTGATCCATGAAGAACTCTGGTTGCCATGGCAACAAAAAGAAAAATAATTTGAAAACTTTAAAAATCATCTCCTTCAAAACTACTGGCCAGATTTCAAAATAATTTGGTACAGATGTTCCTTGGGTCAACCTCTACCAAAGTTGCTAAAATTATTCCGATCCGTAAAAAAACATGGCCGCCAGGGGCGGGGCTTATTTGCCTTATATGTATATAAAGAAACCTTTAAACAACATCTCCTCTGAAACCGCTGGACAGAATTTAATGAAACTTGGCAGGAATGTTCCTTGGGTGAGGCTCTACAAAAGTTGCTAAAATAAAGTTGATCCATGAAGAACTCTGGTTGCCATGGCAACAAAAAGAAAAATAATTTGAAAACTTTAAAAATCATCTCCTTCAAAACTACTGGCCAGATTTCAAAATAATTTGGTACAGATGTTCCTTGGGTCAACCTCTACCAAAGTTGCTAAAATTATTCCGATCCGTAAAAAAACATGGCCGCCAGGGGCGGGGCTTATTTGCCTTATATGTATATAAAGAAACCTTTAAACAACATCTCCTCTGAAACCGCTGGACAGAATTTAATGAAACTTGGCAGGAATGTTCCTTTGGTGAGGCTCTACAAAAGTTGCTAAAATAAAGTTGATCCATGAAGAACTCTGGTTGCCATGGCAACAAAAAGAAACAATAATTTGAAAACTTTAAAAATCATCTCCTTCAAAACTACTGGCCAGATTTCAAAATAATTTGGTACAGATGTTCCTTGGGTCAACCTCTACCAAAGTTGCTAAAATTATTCCGATCCGTAAAAAAACAAGGCCGCCAGGGGCGGGGCTTATTTGCCTTATATGTATATAGAGAAACCTTTAAACAACATCTCCTCTGAAACCGCTGGACAGAATTTAATGAAACTTGGCAGGAATGTTCCTTGGGTGAGGCTCTACAAAAGTTGCTAAAATAAAGTTGATCCATGAAGAACTCTGGTTGCCATGGCAACAAAAAGAAAAATAATTTGAAAACTTTAAAAATCATCTTCTTCAAAACTACTGGCCAGATTTCAAAATAATTTGGTACAGATGTTCCTTGGGTCAACCTCTACCAAAGTTGCTAAAATTATTCCGATCCGTAAAAAAACATGGCCGCCAGGGGCGGGGCTTATTTGCCTTATATGTATATAAAGAAACCTTTAAACAACATCTTCTCTGAAACAACTGGACAGAATTTGATTAAACTTAGCAGGGATGATCCTTAGGTCAACCTTCACAAAAGTTGCTAAAATAAAGTTGATCCATGAAGAACTCTGGTTGCCATGGCTACAAAAAGAAAAATAATTTGAAAACTTTAAAAATCATCTTCTTCAAAACTACTGGCCAGATTTTAAAATAAATTGGTACAGATGTTCCTTGGGTCAACCTCTACCAAAGTTGCTAAAATTATTCCGATCCAATTAAAAAACATGGCCGCCAGGGGTGGAGCTAATTAGCCTTTTATGTATATAGGGAAAACTTTACAGGGATCATCTCCTTAAAAACTTATACTGGCCAGATTTTAAAATGTTTTTATACAGACTGATGTTCCTTGGGTAACCGTATACTCAGGTGAGCGATCCAGGGCCATCATGGCCCTCTTGTTTTTTATTGTTTTTTTTTTTTTTCATTTATAACACTAGTTCTGTTATTTTCAAAAATTTAATCAGGTATTTACTTAATTGCTTTGTCTAGTAATTTATCCCCCGCCGCGAAGCGGGAGGGGGGTTATAGGAATGCCCTTCGTCCGTCCGTCCGTCAGTCCGTCAGTGTGTCCGAAACATTTTCGTGTCCTTTCGGCATGTGGCGGTCACGGGCTCTTGGATTTTCGTGTCCGCTCCATATCTCATGAACGCTTGGACACATTTTCTTCAAACTCGGCTAAAATGTTAACCTCATTGAGCTGATGTGCAGAAGGCATGAGGCGGTCATGCTGGATCAAGGTCAAGGTCATACTTGAAGGTCAAATGTTATTTTCGTGTCTGCTCCATATCTCATGAACGCTTGGACACATTTTCTTCAAACTCGGCTAAAGTGTTAACCTCATTGAGCTGATGTGCAGAAGGCATGAGGGGGTCACGCTGGCTCAAGGTCAAGGTCATACTTGCAGGTCAAATGTTAATTTCGTGTCCGCTCCATATCTCATGAACGCTTGGACACATTTTCTTCAAACTCGGCTAAAATGTTAACCTCATTGAGCTGATGTGCAGAAGGCATGAGGCGGTCACGCTGGCTCAAGGTCAAGGTCATACTTGCAGGTCAAATGTTATTTTCGTGTCTGCTCCATATCTCATTCAGGAGTGTTCCCCTTGCCTTACACAGACCACTTCTTGACCTGGATTGCACTTCCACAGTGATTTATTGTACTCGGTAAATAATAGTATGTCATGTTCACAATCATACAAATTATGTCATGATATATAAAGTTTTTAATTGAGTTACACATGTATTTTGTGATTACCTAACACATCCTATACTTCATTGATGTTCACTTTTTGTACTGTTTCCCATGTAAAACTTGTCAGTAAACTTTTAATATATGTGCCTCCGAATTCTGAGATTCATACATAACTCCGGAAAGTTAAATTGTCTTAAACTGATCTTCTATGTCTGCTACAACCATGCCAGGTTAAGGTGAACATAATCCTATGACCAAACAAATTCTAATATTTGGCCAGCGGCGGGGGATATAGCTGTCCTTTGGACTGCCTTGTTAGTTTTATTTTGCCTATTCTATGTAAGCATATGTAGACATTGGAATTATACAAATACTTTTAAGGAGATGGCCAATACTAATGTTGTTAGAACTTTTGGTCAGACCCTTTTGCTTATTTTCTAAAATCTTCAATGTTGTATCATCATTATATATGGCAATAAAATATGTCCAAACTAAACTAAGTGGAAGGGTAGAGTTTTTTTGTTATTTTGGATAAATCAGATTGCTGGTTCACTATGGATGTTGTGCTTTTCTTTTATATCGATTTTCATGCGTCCCCATCAAAAATCCCTGTAACACGTTCCACTTGCGTGATATTGGTAAACACATAAAGCTCCGCTTCTCGACACACCTTGCCGCACATGCGCACTGAAGGTGCTTGAAGCTGGTTTTAATCTGATCAGCTAATTCAACGGAATAGTGTTTAGTGACAAGTTTATGCCGATTAAATGAATTAAATGGAGACAAAAATTTGAAAAATGGAATGATCTCATTGGACAAAATATAATTTCAAACTCTAATGAGTAAAAGGATTTGTTTTTTTTAGATATTTCATAATACATGGCTCTGATCCCTAATGCTAAAATACATATTGTGTAATGTACAAACTGAAGCAAATTTCTTTAAACTGAAAAGAAAAAATAAAGTTCATGAGTCAGCAATGTAATCAAGGAATATTTTATTTTACAACTGGTATAATTATGGCAATTTGTATTCAAAGACCTTTCAGTTTTATTAAATTGTATCATCCTTAACAAGTCAAATTACTAAGATGTAGGAATTGATTTGGTGACATTTAGATTATTTCTGTACATTTTATTGGTCTCGTCACCCCCTGGTTCTATTTATTTTGAATGATAAAGATATGCACAAAACACCTTTACCAAGAATGGACAAATCTCCTGCACTGAAGGGAAGGAGGGCATGAGATATGGGTAATAAGTTCACCTTTCAAGATATTTGAAAAATGTGTCGCATGTTAAAAGTTGTCCTAGGTTTGGTGACATGCTACACCAAATTTTGGACGAAGTTTTTTTTTTAGCTCAACTGTGCTCAATGTGAGCTGTTATGGTCAGTCAATGTCCGGCATCAGTTGTATGTCAGTCAACATTTTCTTGTGTACGTTCTAGCATCTTCATTTCTTAAGCAATCTTCTTCAAACTTTATGAAGATGTTTATAGCCATAACATTTCGGCAAAGTTTGATTATGGCTGATATCTTTCCATTAAGTCAGGAGTTATGGCCCTTGAATGGTAAAAAATGCCAGATTTCACATTGTGTACACTCTATCATTTTCATTTCTGAAGCAATCTTCTTCAAACTTAATGAAAATGTTTATAGCCATAATGTCTCAGATATGTTTGATTATGGTTGATATCTTCCCATTAGGTCAGGATTTATGGCTCTTGAATGATAAAAATGCAAGATTTCACTTTGTGTATACTCTACCATCTTCATTTCTTAAGCAATCTTCTTCAAACTTGATGACATGTTTATAGCCTTAATGTCTCAGCTAGGAACAATTATGGCTGATATCTTTTCATTAGGTCGGGAGTTATGGCCTTTGATTGATAAGAATTTATTTTCACATTTTCACATTTCACATTGTGTGCATTGTAACATCTTCATATCTGAAGCAGTCTTCTTCAATATTTATGACAATATTTATAGCTTTAATTTCCCAGCTAAGTTCCATTATGGCTGATATGTTCCCATTAGGTCAGGAGTTATGGCCTTTGAATGATAAAAAAAATGCCAGATTTCACTTTATGTACACTCTACTATCTTCATTTCTGAAGCAATCTTCTTCAAAATTTATGTCAATGTTTATAGCTATAATGTCTCAGCTAAGTTTGATTATGGCTGATATAATCCCTTATGGTCAGGAGTTATGACCCTTGTATGATAAAAAAATGCCAGATTTCATTTTGTGTACACTCTACCATCCTCATTTCAGAAGCAATCTTCTTCAAACTTTATGACAATGGTTATAGCCATACTGTCTCTGCTAGGTTCAATAATGGCTGACATTTTCCCTTTAGGTCAGAAGTTATGGCCCTTGAATGATAAAAAATGCCAGATTTTACTTTGTGTACACTCTGCCGTCTTCATTTCTTTAGCAATCTTCTTCAAACTTTATTACAATGTTTATACGATTTTAGTACAAAAATAATTCTTCCAAGTAAAGAATTGAAAAAAATTCTTTTTGCTGAGTATACTATTGGTGCTTAGCAAACTTTTGAGTAGTATATATGTCTTACAAGCATTTAGTTGTTGGGGTATCCTTGCATATGCATGTTTCTATAAACAATATACATTGTATAAGGACTAGTATGGTGTGCAGTGTGTATTCTGTTGCTGTAAAAAAGATAAACTTGAGGATTAGTTATACATATTGAAATGATGTGATACTGTAAATGGTGGCACTATATGATGGTGATGCTGTGTCATTGTAGGATGGTTGTAACTACTGGAGAAGAGTGAGTACCTCCCAACCTCACTCATGTAGATTACTTGTAGATAGTTGGTTAAGCTTTATGTACATTGTGGGTCTGGCTTCATGTAGCTTATTACATTGTGGTCGGCTTCATGTACATTATTAGTCAGGCTTCATGTACTTTGTTGGTCAGGCTTCATGTACATTGTGGGCCAGGCTTCATATACATTGTTGGTCAGGCTTCATGTACATTGTGGGTCTGGCTTCATGTACATTATTGGTCAGGCTTCATGTACATTGTGGGTCAGGCTTCATTTACATTGTTGTCTATCTTAATGTACATTGTGGGTCTGGCTTCATGTACATTATTGGTCAGGCTTCATGTACATTGTGGGTCAGGCTTCATTTACATTGTTGTCTATCTTAATGTACATTGTGGGTCTGGCTTCATGTACATTATTGGTCAGGCTTCATGTACATTGTGGGTCAGGCTTCATATACATTGTGACTTAGGCTACTCACAGCATACACTGACTGTGAGGGGCATCTGCTGTAGGCAAGATCTAGGGTCAGTTGCTCAGACAAAGAGTTGCAGCGTGATATAATTATTCCCACTTTCTTTGTGCTTTATGCAATGATTTTCCTTTTTTGTAGTGCAAATCACTGTCTTCCACATGGTTTCTAATCTAGATAACATATATCTTCCATTGAGATAAACATAATTGTGCAAGATTAAGCAGGTGATCCATGCATTTATCTTGCACATGAATGCTTATTTCTGTTATTTCAAATAGAAAGGACAAACAGAGCATTTTTTTCACATTTAATGATCAATAAAGAAATAACCATTCCAAATTTTGAAGATCAAAATTCTTGTCAGGCTCAGCCATGTTGTTTACAAGGCAGCTTTAAAGAGTACCATCTTTTGCCTTAAAGCTTTTTTCTGCAATATCTGGTTTCATATGAAAACTTGTTCAACTGAGAATGTTGAAATGAAATTAATTTTTGGCTAAATTGCGTTGCATAGGTCAGTTGCAACTTTATGTCTAATCACTGCATCCCTACATGTGCCTTAATGTGGTTGAAAAACATTTGACTGAAAAAGTTGTTCAGCTTCCACATACATTGTATTCCACTTATTATACCCCAAGATATGAAGTATATGGGGTTATATTGGAGTCATGTCCATCAGTCGGTTGGTCTGTAGACGAGATTTGTCCACCCTATTTCTTGGCTACCTTTGGCCGGATTTTGATTAAACTTTACAAGACTTTTGATAAGTACCAAGCCTAGTTGTGCATATTGTTGGCACAACATGATTCCCCTGATTTTGAATGAGTTATGGCCCTATGTTATATTTCTCAAGACTGTCTGACATGGTAACAGTAACAGTGACAAAGCAGTATCTGGGGGTATTCATCATCTTCAGTGATAGTGTTTAGCTTGACTATTCGAAGAATAAGGAGGGCTATTCTACTCACCCGAGTGTCGGCATCGCCGTAACAGTTAAGTTTTTGTACCACCTCACTTAATTACTGAACCCCTTAAGGTGTTATTTTGATACATGGAACACTTGTTTATGACCACCACCCCAACCTGTAGGCAAGAGGGAATAACTCTGTCATGGATTTTGACCAAATTATGCCCTTTTTTCGACTTAGAATTTTGGCTAAGTTTTTTGTAACACCTCACTTTTTCACTGAACCCCTTAAGGTATTGTTTTGATACTTGGAATACTTGTATTTGAACACCACCCCAACCTGTAGGCTAGAGGGGATAATTATGGCCCTTTTTCTACTTATGACCTTATATCTCAAAAAATGTTCAGATCCCCACCCATAATCAAATATATTCTTGTTCCTTATGATGAAACAGAGCTTTAGTGTCCCCGAGGGTTTCACAAAGGGGTCTGGCCCCACCCCATCAGTCTTACTTCTGACCTTTATTTAAAAAAACATAGAGAAACCTACCTATAAACCATATATATTCTTGTTCCTCATGATTAGATGAATTGAATGGTACTGTATGATTGTCTTAGGAGAAACTTCGTTTTTACTGAACCCTTTGAGATATTGCCTTATAACTTGGAATACATGTTTATATCCTTTGTTTAATTTTGATAATACAGTGATTCTTATTTTGCCTTTTACTGCAATATTTTTATGCCCCCGCCATGAAATGGTAACGCCTGTCCATGTTAGTGTGTTTGTGTTTGAGCAAGAATTCTTGTCCCGGCTGTAATTTTGTTATGTATGGTCGCTTTTTGAAATAACTTGGCACAAGTAATCCTTAGGACAAGATGATGTGTCGCAAACAATAACCATGTTGCTAGCTTGAAGGTCAAGGTCACAGCACTCAGTTGACCTTAACATCTTGTCCCGGCTGTAACTTATTTATATATGGTTGCTTTTTAGAAAAACTTGGCACAAGTGATCCTTAGGACAAAATAATGTGTTGCAAACATGAACAATTTTTCTAGCTTGAAGGTCAAGGTCACAGCACTAGGTTGACCTTAAGATCTTGTCCTGGCTGTGACTTTGTTGTGAATGGCGGTGTTTTGAAATAACTTGGCAAAAAAGATCCCTAGGATATGATGTAACACAAACAAGAACCATATTGCTACCTTCAAGGTCATAGTCACAGCAGTTGAGTTTAAAAGTTGTGTAAGCAGTCCTGTCTGAGCTGTATCTTTGTTGTGTATAGTTATGTTTTAAAATAACATGACTTGAGGGATCCTTAGGACAAAACAATGTGTCACAAAAGAACAAGGTTGCTAGATTAAAGGTCAAGGTCACATCACTTGGTCAGGGTCACAGTGCTCATTTGATCTTAAAATCGTCTTTAATATTTCCAGTTTTTCATCATATTCACTGACAAAAATATCATCTAATAAACCAAATGGTGGGGGCATCAGTGTCCTATGGACACATTTCTAGTCCTATATTGACAAGCATTAGTATAGCTGAGTGCACTGACAAAGGACAGCTCTTGTTGTTTGAGTCCGATTTGATTTGATTTCTAATAATGAACAGAAAATGGTAACTCAAGGAAACATTATGACAACAAAATGCAATAAAATCCTCCATTTTTTCTGTGTCCGTATACCAAACTATATATGTTGAATTCTGTAAATAAGTGTTTAAAGAATTGGTTTTCAAAAAGCGGGCATAGCACTCATGTACACAGAGCAAGATATATAGGGACTGTCTCAAAACTTCTTGGCTGCCCCTCACATGTCAGCGTCATGATGCCAAGCCTTTATCAGCAGATCAGCAACTCATTGCAGTTTTTTATTGGAACTTATTACATGTAATGAATGCTTCTCCCAAAGTGTCAAACATTATCATACTAACATTTGGTTAAGGACATTTGTGGATGACCTGTTTACATGATTGTATACATTGTAAATGCAATTTATTGTGCACTAATTGAAGATGCATGCCAGCACCATATATAACTTGTGACCTGGTGTCAGCTGTACAAACAGGCTCTTACTGATAAGGTTTACACTGACTGCTTTGGGCTCCAGAGATACTAGTCGAGAGATACTGGTGGTAGGTAAAATGAAAACATGAAGATTGTCAGTCTCCATAGGTTTAAACATTATACAATGTACAGTTGAACTTGCATTAGCAGTCACTTTTATTAAGTGGTCAACCTGCATGTAGCGGTCAGTTTTAATATTTCCAAACTAGCATTTTCTTATATGTTTAACTTTCATTTAGCGACCACCTCTGTTGAGCGGCTTACTTTTCTTGTTCCTTGACTGACTACTTAAGACAGGTTTGACTGTATAAGTAGTTTTAGAAAAAATTTCTCAGGTATAATATCCAGTTACATAATTGTAAATCAATCATTAGTACCAGTCTGCAGAGATATGGCTCAAACAATGCTGCTGAAGGCCAAGTCTTCAAAGAATATCATCAGCTTCAATTGCCTAAATGTACAGCGTGACTCAACAAGAACCATCATACCTTTAAAAGGATATTTGGCTTTTTTTATTATTAAAACACATGAGCATTGTACAAGAAATGAATTATCAAGATGACTGATCAATACAAAATTCGACATTATAGTCAAAAGCTTCCAATGTTCATGTAACCACAATTTCTGATGTAGTGTGCTTTATGATAAAACATTGCACATCACATAAAGCAGAATGGTGTTAAGTTTTTTAAAAAGGCATAGTGTCTGCTCTGAGAAAATTCAATTCTAGATCTGTTAATCTGTGGATTTATGTGTCTGTGTTATTACAGAATTATGTTTCCCCCCATATTTATATGGGGGAGACATATTGTTTTTGTCGGAGTTGTCTGTCCGTGTCTGTCCGTCTGTCTGTCACACTTTTTGTCTGGAGCATAACTCAAATAGTATCCGAGCTATTAACTTGAGACTTAACAGGTGGATAGATCTCATTTAGGAGAAGTGTCATGCACAAGAACTGTAACTCTGCACATTATATTTTTGGAGTTTTTGACCTTTGTTAAATTTCATACTTATTTTTTGTCAAAAGCATTTCTTGTGCACTGTAAGACATACAACCTTGAAACTTCAAAGATGGGTAGATAACATGGAGGAGAAGTGCAGTGCACAAGAACTGTTACTCTGCACATAATATTTTTCGAGTTACTGCATTTTGTTCATTTTCATACTTTTTTAGCTTGACTATTCGAAGAATATGAGAGCTATTGTAGTCGCTCTGGCGTCGGCGTTGTAGCTTTTGGTTAAAGTTTTGAGTGCATCAACCTTATATCTCAATAACAGTTTATGGTATTGACTTGAAAGTTTATAAATATGTTCAGGGGCATCAGACAACCAAGGTAGATAACTCTTGACTGAATTTATAATGAATTATGGCCCCTTTTTAACTTAGAAATTTTGTTAAATTTTGCATGCAATAGAAAATTTGGTTAATGTTTTGCGTGCAAGCTACTATCTAGTTTGTATCTCAATAACCATTCATGGTATTGACTTGAAAGTTTATGAATATGTTTTGGGGCATCAGACAACCAAAGTAGATAACTCTTGATGGAATATATTACAAATTATGGCCCCTTTTTAACTTAGAAATTTTGGTTAAAGTTTTGCATGCAAGGTACTTTCATGCTAATATCTCAGTATCCAGGCATGGGATTGATTTGAAACATCTTTAATATATTTAGGGGTATCATACTTTCATGATAGATAACTCTTGATAGAATATGTTACAAATTATGGCCCCTTTTTAACTTAAAAATTTGGGTTAAAGTTTTGCATGCAAGGTACTTTCATGCTAATATCTCAGTATTCAGGCATAGGATTGATTTGAAACATCATTAATATGTTAAGGGGTATCATACTTTCATTGTAGATAACTCTTGATGGAATATGTTACAAATTATTGCCCTTTTTAACTTAGAAATTTTGGTTAAAGTTTTGCATGCAAGTTACTTTCATGCTAATATCTCAGTATCCAGGCATGCGATTGATTTTAGACATCTTTAATATGTTTAGGGGTATCATACTATCAAGGTAGATAACTTTTGATGGAATATATTACAAGTTATGGCCCCTTTTTAAACTTAGAAAATTTGGTTAAAGTTTTGCATGCAAGGTACTTTCATGCTTATATCTCAGAGTCCAGGCATGGGATTGATTTAAACATCTTTAATAGTTTAGGGGTATCATACTATAAGGAGATAACTTGATGGAATATATTAAAATTATGCCCCCTTTTAACTTAGAATTTTGGTTAAAGTTTTGCATTCAAGCTACTATCCAGCTTATATCTCAGAAATTGCTTGTGGAATTGACTAGAAAATTAAGGAGTGTCTTCAGGGGCATCAGAAAACTAAGCAGGATAACTTTTGTACTGAATTTTATACAAATTATGGCCCTTTTCTAACTTGGATTTTTGGTTAAAGTTTTGCATGCACAGTGTTACTGTGCTTTTGTCTCAGTAACTAGGCATGGGATTGATTTTAGACTTCATAAAATTATTAAGGGGTATCAGACTATCAAGGAATATCATTTTTGACTATTATTATGTACAGGGTATGTGAAGGGCAAGAATTGAAATAGATTTCATTTGATTTACCAACAAGCATTTTGAATAGTCAAGTGTGCTGTCCTCTGACAGCTCTT
Source organism: Solen grandis (assembly GCA_021229015.1). Classification (NCBI taxonomy): domain Eukaryota; kingdom Metazoa; phylum Mollusca; class Bivalvia; order Adapedonta; family Solenidae; genus Solen; species Solen grandis. Next base: position 89,888,862 of record CM037777.1, read on the forward strand.
GTTTTTTTTTTAAGCATTACTCAATGACATGCACTATATGAGACTTATAGCCTTGAAACTTCATAGGTGAATAGACCTCACAGAGGAGAATTGCAGTGCACAAAAACCTTAATTCTGCAAATCATATTTTTGAAGTTATTGCCTGTTGTTTAATTTCATATTCAATTAAGTTTTGTCTGGAGCATAACTCATGCACTATGAAACATATGACCTTGAAGTTTCATAGGTGGGTAGGCATTATGAACAAGAACTGCAGCACACTAGAGCATAATCCATTTCCATATTTCCATTGAGTTTTTCCGCTTTTATACAATTTTTGTATCCTTAAGATAACTCCAGTTCGACTCATGCTATTGAAATTAAATTTCATTTATAGAAAGAAATTAATGAGAGAAAGTGTCTTGCACAAGATTCATATCTCTGGCTTCAGTATTTTTGGAGTTATTCCCCCTATTCACAATTTCTTGATTGCAAGATAACTCTACTTATGCTATTGAAACAATTTCCAGCTATGGAAAGAAATTGATGAGAGTAAGTGTAAAAACACACAAGGTCCATAACTCTGTACTGAGATTTAACAATATAGTCAGTCTATAACTTTAACTATTTGCTTTGTCACTGTGTGCCTTAGTGTATTATGTGTGTGTGAGGGGAAGGAGATGGTGGGAGATATCATTTTTCTACGAAAACAAATCTCTAGTTTTTATTTGGTTTGCCATTATCATTATTAGCATTCATAGTCATTAAATATGGTTGTGTGAATCACCACAATTAAAAAAAAAAAAGAAAGAAAAGGAATGATGATAACTTGTGATATGCGATGATAGCTGATGATGTGTGATGATAGCTTGTGATGGTAATGTGTGATGATAGCTTGTGATGGTAATATGTGATGAAAGCTTGTGATGGTGATGTGTGATTTAAGCTTGATGTGTGATGATAGCTTGTAATGTTAATATGTGATGATAGCTTGTGATGTTAATGTGTGATGATAGCTTGTGATGTTAATATGTGATGATAGCTTGTGATGGTGATGTGTGATGATAGCTTGTGATGGTGATGTGTGATGATAGCTTGTGATGTTAATGTGTGATGATAGCTTGTGATGTTGATGTGTGATGATAACTTGTGATGTCAGTGTGATGATAGGTTGTGATGTCGGTGTGATGAAAGCTTGTGATATTGATGTGTGATGATAGCTTGATGTGTGATGATAGCTTGTAATGTTAATAAGTGATGATAGCTTGTGATGTTAATATGTGATAATAGCTTGTGATGGTGATGTGTGATGATAGCTTGTGATTAGGATGTGTGATGATAGCTTGATGTGTGATGATAGCTTGTAATGTTAATAAGTGATGATAGCTTGTGATGTTAATATGTGATAATAGCTTGTGATGTTGATGTGTTATGATAGCATGTGATATTGATGTGTGATTATAGCTTGATGTGTGATGATAGCTTGTAATGTTAATTAGTGATGATAGCTTGTGATGTTAATATTTGATAATAGCTTGTGATGTTAATGTGTGATGATAGCTTGTGATGAGGATGTGTGATGATAGCTTGTGATGTTATGTGTGATGATAGCTTGTGATGTTAATGTGTGCAACTCCTCCTCACTTTATTACTGCCACATGTCTGATTTTCCATTAAACTACATATCAAATAATTGCACAGGGCTTTAATCTATTATTTGTACTTGACAGAAGTTGAGTTCTAATTAACGAAATTCTGTTTGTAGTGTTGATAAAATCTGTATAAAACAGTTTGCTAGTTTACTGGTCTTTGTAAACTTGCGTCCTATGGATCTGTGTTTATGGATGCTGATTTACTATATTTTGCCAGCCAGTGTATTTCATGTGTTTAAGGACCCTGATTCATTACATTTTGCCAGCCTGTATATTTCATGTATATAAGGACGCCGATTCATTTCATTTTGCCAGTCTGTGTATTTCATGTGTTAAAGGACCCTGATTCACTTTACTTTACCAGCCAGTGTATTTCATGTGTTAAAGGACCCTGATTCACTTTACTTTACCAGCCTGTGTATTTCATGTGTTAAAGGACCCTGATTCACTTTACTTTACCAGCCTGTGTATTTCATGTGTTTAAGGATGCTGATTCACTTTACTTTACCAGCCAGTGTATTTCATGTGTTAAAGGACCCTGATTCACTTTACTTTGCCAGCCAGTGTATTTCATGTGTTAAAGGACCCTGATTCACTTTACTTTACCAGTCTGTGTATTTCATGTGTTAAAGGACCCTGATTCACTTTACTTTACCAGCCAGTGTATTTCATGTGTTAAAGGACCCTGATTCACTTTACTTTACCAGCCAGTGTATTTCATGTGTTAAAGGACCCTGATTCACTTTACTTTACCAGCCTGTGTATTTCATGTGTTAAAGGACCCTGATTCACTTTACTTTGCCAGCCAGTGTATTTCATGTGTTAAAGGACCCTGATTCACTTTACTTTACCAGCCAGTGTATTTCATGTGTTTAAGGATGCTGATTCACTTTACTTTACCAGCCAGTGTATTTCATGTGTTAAAGGACCCTGATTCACTTTACTTTACCAGCCAGTGTATTTCATGTGTTAAAGGACCCTGATTCACTTTACTTTACCAGCCAGTGTATTTCATGTGTTAAAGGACCCTGATTCAATTAACTTTACCAGCCAGTGTATTTCATGTGTTAAAGGACCCTGATTCACTTTACTTTACCAGCCAGTGTATTTCATGTGTTAAAGGACCCTGATTCAATTAACTTTACCAGCCAGTGTATTTCATGTGTTAAAGGACCCTGATTCACTTTACTTTACCAGCCAGTGTATTTCATGTGTTAAAGGACCCTGATTCACTTTACTTTGCCAGCCAGTGTATTTCATGTGTTAAAGGATGCTGATTTACTAGATTTTGCCATCCTATGTTTTTCATGTGTTTAAAGGACCCTGATTTACTAGATTTAGTCAGCCTGTATATTTCATGTACATATGGATGCTGATTCATAAGATTTTACCAGTGTATTTAATGTGTTAAAGGATGCTGATTCACTAGACTTCCGACATCAGTGTGTCTTGACATGGAAGGTAATTCTGTGTAGCTATTCTGTGTTAATATAATCACCAGAAATTACTTGTTACATCTTTGTTTTCATCTGTGTCATCTCCTCATTAAGTTAAGCCATCCATTATTAAATTGTGATCATGGTCCATCAAGTGACCATGGAAAATTTATAGTAAATGCAAGCATTTATAGACTTTTAGCAAAATAGCTTGTAACTCCATATCAATGCTTGCATCTGCACTGAAATTTCTTTATTAAGGTAAGCTTTTGAAGAACCATGATTATAATTTTATGATGGATTGATTACCTTAAATCTTATCCTTTATTTAGTGTTATTTGTTTCCATTCAGCTGATCATGAAGTCTATGCATGCTTTGGGTTAGCATGAGAGTCTTTATTATGCCCCTGTCATTCATAAAATGGTGAAGGGGAATTCAAAGTATCTGTTTTTTGGATTTGTTTTATTTCCAATAAATAATTTTTGAAGGACTTAATGGATTCAATTCAAATTTGATTTATAAGTACATGTATATGGTATGAAATTACAGGTTAAGGTAGATTTTGGTTACAACTTACTATATATTACTAGAGTTATTACCTTTTGTTAACATATTCTTAAGGATTTTTTTACTATAGAAGACTCAATTGATATAATTGATAATTGCGATGTAAGTATATGATATAAATACAGGCCAAGTTTAATTTGGTAAATGCCTTTTTTTAGATACATTAAGGTCAAATTTCAGTCTGTCAGCTTCATCTACCCTGTGGAAATACTATCCTAACCCACTGTGGCCTCTTGGAGAACAGTTGGAATATTCAGAAGTTTTGTATTAATCGATACATTGAACTTTTTTCTTAGAGATTATTTATAACCTGTGCAGGGTACCAGTCAGTATGTGTATAACCTCTTTTTTTTTTTTGCTATGTAATGCAATCTTGTACATTTTTAGCTCACCTGAGCACAACGTGCTCATGGTGAGCTATTGTGATCGCCTTTTGTCCGTCGTCCGTCGTCCGTCGTCCGTGCGTGCGTGCGTGCGTGCGTGCGTGCGTCCGTCGTCAACAATTTGCTTTAAACAACATCTCCTCATGAACCGCTGAAGGGATTTTGACCAAACTTCACAGGAATCATCCTTATGATGCCCTCTATCAAAGTTGTACAAATTATTCAGATTGGTTAAAAAAGTAGGTCACAGGAGCTAAAAATAGATTTTAAAAATGCAAACTTTGAAAATCTTCTTCTGCAAAACTGCAAGGCCTAGAGCTTAGATATTTGGTATGTAGCATCATCTTATGGGCCATTACCAAGATTGTACAAATCATAGCCCTACGGTGATAAATGCCCCGCACCGGTTGGAAAATCTTTAAAAATCTTCTTCTATGAATCCTTAGGCCTAGAGCTTAGATATTTGGTATGTAGCATCATCTAATGGTTCATTACCAAGATTGTTCAAATCATAGCCCTACGGTGATAAATGCCCCCGCACCAGGGGTCACTTGTTTTACATAGAGTTATATAGGAAAATCTTTAAAAATCTTCTTCTATGAATCCATTAGGCCTAGAGCTTAGATATTTGGTATGTAGCATCATCTTATGGTTCATTACCAAGATTGTTCAAATCATAGCCCTATGGTGATAAATGCCCCCGCACCAGGGGTCACTTGTTTAACATAGATTTATATAGGAAAAACTTTAAAAATCTTCTTCTATGAATCCATAGGCCTAGAGCTTAGATATTTTATGAGCATCATCTATGGTTCATTACCAAGATTGTACAAATCATATCCCTACGATGATAAATGACCCCGCACCAGGGGTCACTTGTTTTACATAGAGTTATATAGGAAAATCTTTAAAAATCTTCTTCTATGAATCCATTAGGCCTAGAGCTTAGATATTTGGTATGTAGCATCATCTTATGGGCCATTACCAAGATTGTACAAATCATAGCCCTACGATGATAAATGACCCCGCACCAGGGGTCACTTGTTTTACATAGAGTTATATAGGAAAATCTTTAAAAATCTTCTTCTATGAATCCATTAGGCCTAGAGCTTAGATATTTGGTATGTAGCATCATCTAATGGTTCATTATCAAGATTTTCAAAATGGTGGCCCTTTGGAGATAAATGACCCCGCACTAAGCTTCTCCTAAGGCCCAGTGCTTATATATTTGGTGTGTAGTATTGTCAGGGCTAAAATGTTTAAGATTGAGTTATATCAGAATTCTTGTCTGTTTAAAAACCTTGTAATCAGTTGTAGCAATGGTACTCAGGTGAGCGATCCAGGGCCATCATGGCCCTCTTGTTTTAGAGTATAATTTGGAGGTTTTTCTTGTTTTAGAAGCATACCTTATGATTTAATATGTGTAGTGTTCTGTGTGCTTGTATGAAAAAAAGGTTTATTGCCAGTTTGATGGTTGTACAAAAGAGTGAGGCTAAACCCTATGTGGTAAGCCTTCCACATAATATTATATTATGTTCATTTCACTTGAAAATGTCAAAATTTGAAGTTGGTCAAATGAAAACATTAAAATTTCATTGGCGAAAGTTCATGAAGTCTGTTGTTTAGTATTTGTATATTTATTCTTCATATAATTGCCAACCCCTATATGTCTTGATTGTTGTTATCTGGCTTTTGTGAAAGTATGTGACATACATTTTGTTGACTTAGGAATCTAAACAATGGCAATCTTTTTTTTAGGGGGGGGGGGGAGAGGATTAGCATTTTTTCAACCATAATACCTTAAATAAATAAAATTCTCTGCCATCTCAAGAAGAAGAATAAATGAAATTAAAACATATAAAACTGGAACATAGGAACTTAAAATGTATGGCTATTCATTTTCTAATTAAATGGTTATATTTGTTGTTGTTTTCTTTCCTGTAACATGATACACCATTTTTTTTACATAGTTTCATGATTTGTTTCAAAAATGTTTCTCCCATGATGCCACCTAAAATAACTGTATTCAGTTACTTGAAGCAAACCTGTGAATCCAATGAAGTTTGTCAAGCAATTCCTCAAATGGGCCATTATTTGAAATTTGGCAATGACTTGAGCTTCTAGCTTGGTTGCTTGATTAAACCCTTCTTATTCTTTACATATTTTAGGGTGACTCTACAAACATACAGTTTGGGATTCATCAAGATCTGTGCCTGTTTCCTACATTGTATATACTATTTATTTTTGTGTTATTCATCAAAGTTTTTATCAGATTTACCTGCAACCATATTCCCATATAAATCTGGTCCCAACATGGCCTTGTAAAATGTGTTTTTGCACCAACTGATAGATCACAAATTGTTACAGGTCCTCCTGTTTAATCAGTTGTCGATAAAGTAACCAAATGTTTTTGTGTGTGTATATTTTTCGTAATTGTTAATTAGGATAATTGAATCATGAGAAAACAATGATGAGAATGAGTAGAATAAGTAAGAAAAAACAGCAGTTTTATCCCAATACTCCATCACAGCATAAACACAAATAGGTTTACAAGAAAATGATTGGAATATAACAAAAACAAACTATTTTTTAGATAATGCTTACACATAAAACAGTATTAAATTTCTCCATTGATAAAATATATTTAATGATATCAAAGCACTATTGCCAGCAAAAGAAACATATAATAATTAATGAACACACCACGTCTAGTTATCAACTCATGAAAACTTATTAATTTAAATATGGCGATACCCTTAGGTTTTTGCAAAGGAATTGCAAGACCATTGTAGATGTCCCCACTTCATTCCACTTCAGTCTCATCTATAGCCTTTTCATGTTAATCCTGCTGGCAGTTTTTCAGATTCTTCAGTGCTTTTTTTTTTTTTTCTGATCAGAACTCTTTTCAATTCTTTTTTATTTCTCTTTTTTATGCATCTTGTTACTGTATCTGGTAAGTTACTTCTATAATATAATTAGAAAACTTCTATGCAGTGCTAATGGGTTTAGCTTTGCTCAAAGAAGAAGGAGGATTAGCATCAGCATTGCAGTGAAGATTAAGTTTTTCCTACCACCACACTTTTTTTACTAAACTTTTTGAGGTATTGCTTTGAAACTTGGAATATTTATTCATGACCATCACCTGTAGGCAAGTGTGAATAACTCTTCATGGGTTTTGACCAAATTATACCCCTTTTTTAGCTCACATGAGCACAACATGCTCAAGGTGAGCTTTTCTGATCGCCTTTTGTCCGGCGTCCGTCGTCCGTGCGTCCGTGCGTGCGTCCGGCGTCAACAATTGCTTCAAACAACATCTCCTCCTAAACGGCTTGGCCAATTTGAAAAATATTTTGCAGGAATGTTCCTTGGATGAAGCTCTACTAAAGTTGTATAAATGGTTCTGGTCCATTGCATAATTAGGTCACAGGAGCTAAAAATAGATTTTAAAAATGCAAACTTTGAAAATCTTCTTCTGCAAAACTGCAAGGCCTAGAGCTTAGATATTTGGTATGTAGCATCATCTTATGGGCCACTACCAAGATTGTACAAATCATAGCCCTATGGTGATAAATGACCCCGAACCAGGGGTCACTTGTTTTACAAAGAGTTATATAGGAAAATCTTAAAAAATCTTCTTCCATGAATGCATAAGGCCTAGAGCTTAGATATTTGGTATGAAGCATCATCTTATGGGCCACTACCAAGATTGTACAAATCATAGCCCTATGGTGATAAATGACCCCGACCAGGGTCACTTGTTTTACAAGAGTTATATAGGAAAATCTTAAAAAATCTTCTATTATGAATCCATAAGGCCTAGAGCTTAGATATTTGGTATGTAGCATCATCTTATGGGCCACTACCAAGATTGTACAAATCATAGCCCTATGGTGATAAATGACCCCGCACCAGGGGTCACTTGTTTTACATAGAGTTAAATAGGAAAATCTTAAAAAATCTTCTTCCATGAATGCATAAGGCCTAGAGCTTAGATATTTGGTATGAAGCATCATCTTATGGGCCACTACCAAGATTGTACAAATCATAGCCCTATGGTGATAAATGACCCCGCACAAGGGGTCACGTGTTTTACACAGTTATATAGGAAAATCTTAAAAAATCTTCTTCTATGAATCCATAAGGCCTAGAGCTAAGATTTTTGGTATGTAGTAGCATCTAATGGTTCACTACAAAGATTTTCAAAGTCTTGGCCCTACGGTGATAAATGACCCTGCGCCCAAGTCTTCTCTGAAACCATATGGCCCATTGCTTAGATATTTGGTGTGTAGTATTGTCAGGGGTAAAATGTTTTAGATTAAGTTATATCAGAATCCTTGTCTGTTTAAAAACTTGACATCAGTTGAAGCAATGGTACTCAGATGAGCGATTCAGGGCCATCATGGCCCTCTTGTTTACTTAAAATCTTGGCTTAAGTTTTTCATACCACATCACTTTCTTTACTTAACCCTTTAAGGTATTGCTTTTAATACTTACTTATGACCATCACCTCCACCTGTAAACAAGAGAGGATAACTCTGTCATGGGTTTTGACCAAATTATGCCCCGTTTTTACTTAGAATCTTGGTTAAGGTTTTTGTGCCACCTTGTTTTTCTCACTGAAACCTTTGACATATTGCTTTGAAAATTGGAATACATGTTTATTGCCCTTGTTCACACTTTGGTAATACAAAGATTCTTATTTTGCCTTATACTGCAATATATTTATGTCCCCACATCAATAGGTATATAAACATCCTCCAAATTTCACAGGCACTTTGATGAGCTATACCCACCAGATGACCCTGATCTTCAAATGAAGTTTGAACTTATTTCCTAGTGTGTGTATACTTTTTGTATAATATATAATGATATGATATGGGTACATGTAATAAGGGTATATTTGTATAAGCCTGTACACCAGTACTTTAATACCAGTTCATATACACTGCCATGCATAGAAGCTATACATAGGTGTGGACAAAGTGGGTCTTAAATTCATTCATATGATTCCAGCAAACAAAAAACAAGAAAAAAACAAATAAAACATAACCTTATTGTATTGTATTTTGTTGTAATATTTCATTGTAATATTTTATTGTAATATTTTTAATTTTTTTTAAATATTTTATACACTTATGTCATTAATAGGTATAATTTATATGGGGATATAAAACACGTTTATATAGATGTGCAAACAAGGCCTTCATATTTTGATGGATGACATGATAATATATCCTGAACAAAACTGATTAGGTTATTAATCACACTTCAGTCTGGCACATGCAATAACATATAAACCCATATAAATGGTTATACAGTATGTATGCTTATTTCACCTGTAGAAGCATTACTACCTCCTGAACACATTCTATATCTAGTTTTTGTGGAAAACATTTTCAGTACATGTGTATCTAAAGTAGAGCTCTCTGTTGTCAAATACAGGTGTTTTTTTTACACAATATTTCCATATTTTAAGTGTGTGAAGTTTCACAAGTTTTACTAAGATTTCAGAATGAATTATTATTAAAAATTTGTATACATCTGCTAAATGCACTAAAATTTCAATAAACTTAACTTTTTTGGAATTGATTACACTAGGAATTTAGATTGAGACCTGATAAGATTTGTACAACTACTCAAGGTTTATTTAATTTGTGTGTGAATAAATTGCTGCTCAGTTGATCTAAATGGTCTGTGAGCCTCTTGTTACAATATATATAATTATATATATTTTTCAGAGGCGAGAAAATCTTAAAAAATATGGTAGGTATAACAGGGAAAAAAGCAACATGCGGATTGGGCTAAACAGTCCTGATTTTGACTCTGCTGCTAGCCAGTATCTAGCTTGTGAGGCTGCACCGGTAGAAGGCAAGTGTCTGCTTTGTGACTTATCTTCCCTGCCACATATATCTTCATCTTCCTATACAGTTATCTCCCCTTATAAGAATCTTTCCAAGGTCTGACAAACTTATTTGATATATCTGACCTGGTTTAAGCAACAGGCCATATTCCTCTCATTTGTCTACTACTTTTTTTGTTTTCTTTGAATCTTTTATTAATGTGCAAATGAGAAATTATTCAAATATGATAAACAATGTTTATTTCTTTAATTTTGAACAAATATGTACCTATTCATTTAAAAATAATGAAAATATTGTGCCTCAGTGTCTGTGGGTCTCTGACAACTTTGTGTAAGGGTGTAATTTGGTCAAAACACAAAAATATTGGTGTTACATGTATTTACATTGAGAGAGACTTGTAAACGTAAGCATTTTGATGACAAGGATCTTTTATGATGTCAGAATATGTGTGATGACACATGTATGCTTACTTGATTGATTCGCTATAAATACACTTAAATGATATGAAGAAAAGAAGGGGACAAATCTGGACCTGAATATTTGTTTGTTATCACTGGGAATTCACTTTAACCATGTTCCTTATAAGTGTAAGTTTACTGTACCTAAGAGTTGGATCTATCCAGGTTCGTTATATGTGGCTTTTAATATAAATTTTCTCTTCCTCATCATTCCACTAGTATATAGCTTATCTATCCACTTTCTCATTAGGTTAAATGTCATCGTCCCTCCAGAATAAAGCTTGTCTTCCCTCCAGTATTGATATCTTCCCTCTCATGTAAAGCTTATCTTCCCTCCATTATAATATCTCCCCCATGTAAAGCTTATCTTCACTCCAGTATTAATATCTTCCCTCCCATATAAAGCTTATCTTCCCTCCAGTATTGATATCTTCCCTCCCATGTTAAGCTTATCTTCCCTCCAGTATTAATATCTTCCCTCCCATGTAAAGCTTATCTTCCCTCCAGTATTAATATCTTCCCTCCCATGTAAAGCTTATCTTCCCTCCAGTATTGATATCTTCCCTCCCATGTTAAGCTTATCTTCCCTCCAGTATTAATATCTTCCCTCCCATGTAAAGCTTATCTTCCCTCCAGTATTGATATCTTCCCTCCCATGATACGCTTATCTTCCCTCCATTATTGATATCTTCCCTCCCATGAAAAGCTTATCTTCCCTCCAGTATTGATATCTTCCCTCCCATGTAAAGCTTATCTTCCCTCCAGTATTAATATCTTCCCTCCCATGTAAAGCTTATCTTCCTTCCAGTATGAATATCTTCCTCCAGTATTGATATCTTCCCTCCCATGTTAAGCTTATCTTCCCTCCAGTATTAATATCTTCCCTTCCATGTAAAGCTTATCTTCCCTCCAGTATTGATATCTTCCCTCCCATGATACGCTTATCTTCCCTCCAGTATTGATATCTTCCCTCCCATGTAAAGCTTATCTTCCCTCCAGTATTGGTATCTTCCCTCCCATGTAAAGCTTATCTTCCCTCCAGTATTGATATCTTCCCTCACATGTAAAGCTTATCTTCCCTCCAGTTTTAATATCTTTCCTCCCATGTTAAGCTTATCTTCCCTCCCATGTTAAGCTTATCTTACCTCCAGTATTAATATCCGCCCTCCCATTTAAAGCTTATCTTCCCTCAAATATTAATATTCCCCCCATTTAAAGCTTATCTTCCCTCAAATATTAATATCCTCCCCAATTTAAAGCTTATCTTCCCTCAAATATTAATATCCTCCCTCCCATTTAAAGCTTATTTTCCCTCAAATATTAATATCCTCCCTCCCATTTAAAGCTTATTCTCCCCTTAAATGTTAATATTCTCCCCCATTTAAAGCTTATCTTAGCAGATATTTTCATATATATGTACAGTTTGCATTGGTATACATTATGTCAATGTGCTTTTATCTTTTCTTTTTCATGAAAAATTGTACACATATCATAATGAAATATAATTGGCCTTTAAAAGTGGGTTCTGGAGCACAAGTGAGGTTTTAATATTAATTGGCACAGAATTAGTGTCAACCACACATTTAGCCTAGGTTTCAGTTTCAAGGGGTTACAAAGTAATGTCATGTCTCACACAGTTACTGTTCTGTTCCATATCTTCTGAATCACAAGTTGGAATATTGATTTTTAGCTTACCTGAGCACAACGTGCTCAAGGTGAGCTTTTGTGATCGCCCTTTGTCCGGCGTCGGCGTGCATCATCAACAATTTGACTTGTTAACACTCTAGAGGCCATATTTTTAGGCCAATCTTCATGAAACTTGGTCAGAATGTTTGTTTCCATAAAATCTTGGACAGGTTTGAATTTGGGTCATGTGGGGTCAAAAAGTAGGTCATGAGGTCAAATCTTAGAAAAACCTTGTTAACACTCTAGAGGCCACATTTTTGGCCCAATGTTTATGAAACGTCGATGTTTGTTTCCATAAAATCTTGGACTTGAATTTGGGTCATGTGGGTCAAAAAGTAGGTCACAAGGTCAAATCTTAGAAAAACCTTGTTAACACTCTAGAGGCCACACTTTTGGCCCAATCTTCATGAAAATTGGTCAGAATGTTTCTCTTTATAAAATCTTGGACAAGTTCGAAATTGGGTCATGTGGGGTCAAAAAGTAGGTCACAAGGTCAAATCTTAGAAAAAACCTTGTTAGTACTCTAGGGGCCACATTTTTGGCCCAATCTTTATAGAACTTGGTCAGCATGTTTGTTTCCATAAAATCTTGGACAGGTTTGAATTTGGGTCATGTGGGGTCAAAAGGTAGGTCACAAGGTCAAATCTTAGAAAAACCATGTTAACACTCTAGAGGCCACATTTTGGCCCAATCTTCATGAAACTTGGTCAGAATGTTTGTTTCCATAAAATATTGGTCAAGTTTGAAATTGTGTCATGTGGGGTCAAAAAGGTAGGTCATGAGGTCAAATCTTAGAAAAACCTGTTAACACTCTAGAGGCCACATTTGGCCCAATCTTCATGAAACTTGGTTAGAATGTTTGTTTCCATAAAATATTGGTCAAGTTCGAAATTGTGTCATGTGGGGTCAAAAAGTAGGTCATGAGGTCAAATCTTAGAAAAACCTTGTTAACACTCTAGAGGCCACATTTTTGGCCATGTCTTCATGAAACTTGGTCGGAATGTCTGTTTACATAAAATCTTGGACAAGCTCGAAAGTGGGTCAGGTTGGGTCAAAAAGTAGGTCAGTATGAAAAATCCAACATATGTTGCTCATTTACAATCAGGTGAGCGATTCAGGGCCATCATGGCCCTCTTGTTTTGTGTGTATATTCTGAGTATAAAATACTGGGAAACTACTTAAATTTGGCAAAATATCTTTGAACTAAAGCCTGTATACAAAGATACGGTCATGAAAAATTTAAATATATGTTTGTTAAAAAATGCAACATTTAGATGTTTTTTATTTGAATTAGTAGAGGATTTTGTAATAATAATTCAAAACTAGTGTAATTGCTTCTTTATTTATGTGTAGTTACTATATTTTAGCAGCAATCCCTTGACTAACAATATTTGTTTCAGTCATAGGGCTGTTTAACAGACTTAACAAAACTTATCTACATATGGGAGGCTGATTGTGAAACACATATAGAAATAGGAGATGAACAGTTCCAAGGTCAATCCTCGATATGTAGAAACTCAAATAGAAATAGGAGATGAACAGTTCCAAGGTCAACCCTCGATATGTAGTTCCATTTTAAAGTTGTTTATGTGTCACAGTTCTGATAACTGACAAAACGGGAGAAAATATGTAAGCACCTAGATAGCCTGTCATTAGAGCTTTTGGCCTGTAAGTGAAAGGCTATGGGTTTGAGTTCCTTTCAGGCTGTACTTTGTTCTCACCCTGAGGCATATATTCAGGATGGATAAGCTTTGTGTGTCAGTGTGAAGAAAACTCATACACAATTAGCACACTAAATGGCATATACATGTGTACATTCTACTAAATATATCCTGCATTCATTCATTGACATGCTAATCATTCATTCAATGACATAATAATCTGATTGATCTTCTCTGGCCTCTGTCAAAGTTTTTTCAAAGTAATTGTACTCAGCATAGCATAACTCTGTGAGTTGATCATGATTAAGTCAAAGAGTATGTTTCATCAGTCAAAACTGCAGTTGTTTTTATTTTCTTTATGTTACATGATTGTATTGATGGAAAAATATGTTATTTTTTACTGTATGGAATGGTGTCTGATAGACAATCAAACTATGTTTCTTGTATTGTCAGAGGGCACAAATATGGGTAAATTCAACACCTTGCCCAATATGAACGACACCCCTATGGAGATATTTGATAGAGAGGTGATGTACTTCCGCTATTCTCGGAGAGAAATGAATCACAACAGACTGCAGCAGAGTGAGTCACTGGCCGTAGGTCATGGAAGCATGAGAGTGTCTTCCGTTGAGTGTCCACCTTACTTCTCTGAGGATGACCACTTCTTTAAAGGTTTGAATTTTCAGTTTAACGTATTTACCATCAAACATAACTGGTTATGTGTTGATCAATCCCTGTGAACTAGTTTTACTGGCTAGGTATGAAATATACTTGCAACAGTTTAAAATACATGGTAAAAGTAAAAAGAATAGTTGACACAGATATCACAGAACATCAAGTCAATATCAAGTTGATATCATACAGAATTAAAATCAACATTGATTAAAGTTTATTCACACTTGATGTTAAACAAAGGCAATTGGAGACATATTCATTACATGCCAAAACATTTCCACAGTTAATATACAGCATTCCTTATATAACATATAACAACATGTCTCTTGACTCTTTATACCCCCGAAACGAAGTTTGGGGGGGTATATAGGAGTCACCCGGTGGTCGGTCGGTTGGTTGGTCGGTCGGTCGGTCCAGCGGTCCGTTGCATTATTGGAATTCAATACAACTTCATGCAATGATCAAGCACATGGAGAGGAAGTGCAGTGCACAAGAAACATAACTCCATCTTGACTTATTACAGAGTTATTGCCCTTTGTTACTTTTCCTTGTCCGGAGCATAACTTGAAAAGTACAAGTTGGATTTCAAAACAATTTCATACAATGGTCAACCACAATATGAGGAAGTGCAGTGCACAAGAACCATAACTCTATCTAGAGTAATTACAGAGTTATTGCCCTTTGTATTTTTTCCTAGTCCGGAGTATAACTTGTAACCTTGTCCGGAGTATAAGTTGTAAAGTACTGATTTGATTTCAAAACAATTTCATACAATGGTCAAGCACAATGAGAGGAAGTGCAGTGCACAAGAACCGTAACTCTATCTAGAGGAATTACAGAGTTATTTCCCTTTGTTACTTTTCCTTGTCCATAGCATAACTTGAAAAGAACTGGTTGGAATTCAAAACAATTTCATACAATTGTCAACCACAATAAGAGGAAGTGCAGTGCACAAGAACCATAACTCTATCTATTGTAATTACAAAGTTATTGCCCTTTGTTACTTTTCCTTGTCCGGAGCTTAACTTTAAAACTACTGGTTGGAATTCAGAACAATTTCATACAATGGTCAAGCACAACCTGTGTAATCCGGCCAAAAATCTGGAAAAAAAACTAATGTAAAAATGTCTTTTTCATACTCTTCTTCTTAATCCTAATAACTTCATCATTTCTAATCACATTTAGTGATAGTTCTAGTTTAACCAAGAATTTAAATCCACTTGTGCATTTTCATTGTATATTTTTCTCACAGAAACAATGAACAACAGAACTTTTTGGAATCATACAACCATTTTGTATGTCCCTTGACTGATACCTGTGTCTTGAGTGCATTTGTTAGAAATTTGATTCTGTGCTGCACTGCAATTATTCATTGAACTTGACATAAATGTCAGCATTTTATTACCTTGACTATTTGAAAAATATAAGAGCTATTGCAGTCCCCCATGCGTTATCATCAGTGCTGGCATTACAGCTTGGTTAAAGTTTTGCATGCAAGCTATACTATAAATGTTATAAGTCTGTTCACAGACATTTCGTTTCAGTGCAATAACTTTAAAAAGGCAGCATTTTTTATTGAGCAAATTAAACAGATTATGTTGAATTGTCACATAGAAACAGAATTTTGTTTAAAGTCTGTTTTGTTTGGATTCAATAACATTGAAATTGACATTTTAAACCTTCTTTCTAAATTATTAAATAGGCCTCTAAGTATTGTAAATTTTAAACTTCTGTTGAGTGATAAATATCAAATATATAAACATATACATTAATTCAATTCATCTGAACAAGGTGTACAGAAATTTGAAGCAAACTGGAATTTAATCAAAAAAATATTTAGCCAATAAAAGAAGACATAGCCAGAGGATAGAAGAAATGTTGAAGCTGAAAAAAAAAAAAGAAATAAAAATCCTACATTCAGTTTCCTTTTTCCCCCCATATTTAGCCAATAAAGAAGACATAGCAGAATTGTGTGTGTGTGTGTTATGTATATATATATATATATATATTTTCTTTGCAATGTAAAGTCTGTCAGTTTTTTATGTTTTCTTGTTTTTACCTGTAAACTTTAAACCTTTATTACTTTTGTAATAGCTATAAGTTAAAAAAATCCTTTTTAAAGACTGTTGCTTTTATATAGATATATTGTACTCTAATAATCAAACTTAAAAATCAAAATCATTTATCCCGAAAATGTTAGTCCTGTGAGTTGTGAATTATCATAAAAAATGTTGCTTTGTTGCTCATATATGTGAAAATCATTGTCTAATATCTTGATGTATGTATTGATATATATGTCTGCATTTGTGAGGTGGTAAGTGGGATGGTTCCCCGACCTACTTCCACCAATTGACGGGGATAATAAAGTTTAAAAAAAAAAAAAAAAAAAAAAAAATTCTCTGTGTTTGGGGTTCACAGATATCAATTTCGATTGATAACGTCCCCCAGTTTCTGGCTATTGTGTAAAAAAAAAAAACAAAAAAACTTTAAAAAGGCACAGGTAAATAATGTCAAAGTTTGATTTTGTTCACAATCAACTGATTTTTTTATAGAGTTTTGAGCCCCTTACAGGAATATTTTATGTGAAATGACCATTTCTATGCAGTAACTTTTGAAAGACTCCATGTATTGAATTCACATATTTGGTATGCATGTAGGTATATAATATCAAAATATAAATATTTGTTTTAGAGAGCCGTAATGATACTATGGACCCTGATTGTGCCAGTAACAGCACCTCAAGCACAGTGTACCGACCCAGGTCTGGGCAGGGGGCAAGAGACCAGTTCTGGGCCCGCAACAAGGATAACATCTATGGAAGAGGTAAGACAAGTTTCATTTAATGTTTATATGTCTGAAGGGTCGTATTATGTAATATGGAATGCATAGTCCATCTGTCTTCCCCTAGCAATTTTGCATGTGCCAATAACTCCTCTTTTATTAGCTCATGCTGCGTTGATTGTCCGTCATTGTCCTTTGTCAGTCGTCCGCTGTCAACAATTTTGTTTAAACAACATCTCTGAAAATGCTTGGTAGAAAATTGATGAAACTTGGTATGACTGATCCTTGGTTGGCCCTTCATAAAAGTTGCTAAAATAAACTTGCTTCATGCAGAACTCTGGTTGCAATGATAACTTTAAAAACTTCAAAAATCTTCTCCTCTGAAACCATTGGTCAGAATTTAATTATCCCCCGCCGAAAGGCGGCTGGGGATATGGTAATAGTCTCCGTCCGTCCGACATTTTTGTCCGGAGCATAACTCGAAAAGTATTTGAGGTATCAACTTGATACTTCATAGGTGGATAGATCTCATTGAGGAGGAGTGCAGTGCACAAGAATGATAACTCTACCTTTCATAATTTTTGAGTTATTGCCCTTTGTTATTTTTCAGGCTTAATTTTTGTCCGGAGCATAACTCAAAAGTATTTGAGGTATCAACTTAATACTTCATAGGTAAATAGATATCACTGAGGAGGAGTGCAGTGCACAAGAATGATAACTCTACCTTTCATAATTTTGAGTTATTGCCCTTTGTTATTTTTCAGACTTTAACTTTTGTCCGGAGCATAACTCGAAAAGAATTTGAGGTATCAACTTGAAACTTCATAGGTAGATAGATCTTATTGAGGAGGAGTGCAGTGCACAAGAATGATAACTGTGCCTTTCATATTTTTTTAGTTATTGCCCTTTGTTATTTTTTAGACTTAATTTTTGTTCGGAGCATAAGTTTAAAAGAATTTGAGGTATCAACTTGGAACTTCATAAGTGGATAGATCTCATTGTGGAGGAGTGCAGTGCACAAGAATAATACTCTACCTTTCATAATAATTGAGTTATTGCCCTTTGTTATTTTTCAGACATAATTTTTGTCCAGAGCATAACTCGAAAAGTATTTGAGGTATCAACTTGATACTTCATAGGTGAATAGATATCATTGACGAGGAGTGCAGTGCACAAGAATGATAACTCTACCTTTCATAAATTTTGAGTTATTGCCCTTTGTTATTTTTCAGACTTAATTTTTGTTCGGAGCATAACTCGAAAAGTATTTGAGGTATCAACTTGATACTTCTTAGGTGAATAGATCTTATTTGGGAGGAGTGCAGTGTGCAAGAATGATAACTCTACCTTTCATAATTTTAGTTATTGCCCCTTGTTATTTTTCAGACATAATTTTTGTCTGGAGCAAAACTCAAAAACAATTTGAGATAACAACTTGAAATTTCATAGGTGGATAGATCTTATGGAGGAGGAGTGCAGTGCACAAGAATGATAACTTTACCTTTCTAATGTTTTGGTTTTTGCCCTTTGTTATTTTTCAGGCTTAATTTTTATCACATTTTACCTGTAGACCTCAAAATAGAGGAGTTAGTAGGTCTTCATATAAGTTTCATATCTATAATCACTTTAAACATCAGTCTTCATTACCAAAATTTTTCTTTTAAAACTGAAATATTCTACTCTCCAACACATCTTCTAAAGAGCAAGCGTTGGGCGGGGGATGGCCATGTCAACATGGCTCTTGTGTCATTTAGTACAAATGATCACCTAATACCTGTCTACCATAATTGCTATAATGTTTTGAAAAGCGAAGGCCCTAGGAAATGGCTTATTTCCTTATATACTTTATTTAGAAAACTTCAAAAAATCTTCTTCTATGAAACCAATGGTAAAAATTTAATTTTATTCAGCACAAATGGTTACCCTATCTTTGTCTACCAATTTTCCTAAAACAAAGTTTATCCTATGAAAAATGAGGCCCACAGGTGACTACTTAAGTATTCTATTTATCTGAAATTTGAATCTGGTTGTTACTTGAAGTAATCACATAAAAAGAATGGTTTTAAATAAGCTTATGTACTCTGGTGAGCAATCTAGGGCCATACGGCCCTCTTGATATTTAACAGAATTTCTTCATACATGTACTTGCATGGACAATTGAACTGATGTGCAGTTGTGCCTTAAAGTGAAAAACTTGGATAGCTTTATTATACCCTTACTACCCTAGGGTAGGGGAGCTATATAGGAATCATTTTGTCCGTCTATCCGTTCGCCTGTCCGGAAATGTTTTTTGACCAAGCTCTAACTTTACAATGCCTCGCTAGATTTCCAAATGGTTTGGCACAAAAATTTGCCATGTTAAGGTGGAGTGTAGAGGGAAAGAACCAGATTTCAAGCTCAAAGGTCAAGGTCAAACTTAGAGGTCAACAATAGAAAATCAATGCCAATATGCTTGTCCGGGCTGTAACTGGACATAGGATTACTGGATTTCTAAATGGTTTGGCACAAATGTTAGCCATATTAATACTGAGTGGAGTGTCACTGAAAGAACCAGATTGCTATCTCAGAGATCTAGGTCGTACTTAGAGGTCAAAAATAGAAAATCAATGCCAATATGCTTGTCGGGGCTGTAACTTGACATAAGATCACTGGATTTAGAAATAGTTTGGTACAAATGTAGACCACCTCAATTTCCAGATGGGAATACCAATTGCAGCAGCTGCTCATGTAAATAGATTAGCTCAAAATACATACCACTGTAAATTATAAGCAAAAAGTGTGGGATTATTTAAATCTCATACTGAGTTCTGTTTGTACAAGTAATCTATTATTAGTATGCTGTATCATTTCCATCATTATGTTTATCACTCAATTATAAGACAAAAATCTTATGGATAATTACTTATTATGTATTGATAGTTGTTCATTTTCCTCCCACCATCTGCTTAAGTACCTCTAAAATGATCAAACTTATGTGAAAATGGTTACAGGCTACATTTGTCCTGCATGCCAGGACCATATTTTTGCCACAGACTTTGATGGATATGTCAGCTGGTAAATAATATTAATATGTTGTTGACTGACAAATAGCAGGGTAGTGGGGGTATTAATCACCTTTAGTGATAGTTCTAGTTCGTTTCAGAGTAATTGCCCTTTTTGAATTTTCCCAAGCAAATACTAATGTGGATAACTCCTTCTCAATCATGTACCACAGTACATGTTTTCTTAATAAAATTCATTCAGACATGGCAAAGGTATACAGGTAAAATCTAATCAGCATTTTAAAAGTACTGAAAGTGCTGAAAACTTTTGACATGATGACACACAGATAATTTGATAATTAATGGGGCTTTTTGAAAGAAAAAATCTGATTATTAGCAGGACAGGCCGCCATGAGAGTGTCATCTTTCTTTGTCCAGACCATAACTTTATGATGTTTTGAGATATTTCTAAAATAAATTAATATAATTGTTCAGTATGATGAGACAATGTGCAGGCACCTGACCCAGGTCCTTCGCTCCTAGGTCAGGGAGACACTTTTAGGTTGAAGGTCAAAATTTTGTACATTAGGCCTTGTCTGGACTGTAACTTTCTCATTAATTGAAGGATTTTAAGGTATTTCAATACAAATATCCTTGAGTAACCCTTCAAATTATTCCAGTCTGTAAAAAACATGGCTGCTAAAAGCAAGGCTAGTTACCAGTATATTATGCCTTATTCTTGTGTAACCCTCCACAAAGATTGTTAAAAATATTCTGATCCATTGAAGAACATGGTCGTTTGAGGTGGGGCTAATTTGCCTTATGTGTAAAAACTTTGAACATTATCTCACCTAAAACCCAGAGGCTTAAGTATTTTGTGAATATCATTGTCTCCTGGTCCTCTACGAAGATTGTTCAAATTATGCTTCTTAGTTAAAAAATTTCACCCCAGTGTCACCTTGTTGGATAAAGCTATCATAGCTAAGATATTTTTTGTTGAGCTTTGTCTAGTAGTTTTCTACCAAGATTGTTAAATTATGTTGACAGCCTCTTGAACATACAGGTAATGAGCCCAATTGACAGAGTGTGACAATAGCTGAATATGTACTCTGAGTCCCCCAGTGATAGCTATAAACTTACTTTTGTGGTTCTGACTTGAGTAGGATGCAAAAACATCATTTCCATATCATCAACAGTTTTGTCATGTTCACCTTGATTTCTAGCTCAGGTCCTAATTCACTTCTTCATGTTGCAGTGCCTACACCTATTGAACATCATCACATGACCTTGCATGAATAGCTTTTTCTTCTTATTTATTATTGCCATTCTTTCATTCTTTTTTACATTAAATTTCTTTAAATTTTCATAAAAATATCAACCTGACACTAAGCATGCTAAAAAGGTTGCACTATAGACAGGAGGTTGCTTTATAAGTACTATACATCAAGGGCCATTTACATTGGTCTGAACTGATATTTACAAATACACAAGAAAATAATGATAAGTACCATAAAGCACTGTTTATTTCTTGAGAAAATGTTCCAGAGTATTACACATTTACTTTATGGGATAAAGACTACACATTTGATATTCTTACTCCACTAATAAATCACATTCATTTAACATCAATTATTACCCTTGGGTTGGGTGTATGGCTCAGGCAGAGGGGCATTGTTTTTCTTTGAACACAGTCATCTAATTCTTGTTTGTTATAAGATTTGATTAAATAACATGTTAAATAGGCAGAATTTACATACTGACAGCTAGATGCAGAGGATATATCTATGTCCCCAGTCCCTCTGTGAGCTCTGTTTCTCTATATATTGTGTACAGGCGTTGATTCCATGCCGAGGCACAATCTGGATGATGAGGGTGTTGATGATGATGACAGGGAAAAGTGTGTATCTCTGTTGAGTGAACATTGCGTCAGCCATTTTGAAGTCTATACAGTCCTGCTGCCTAGGGCATGTAATGTGTAAGTATGACTCCATTTTAATTCACTTGGAATGTTTTACTATTAGATTGCGAAATCGGGCCTATCTGATTTGCATATTTTCCACAACATTTTTAACTGTAGCACTCCGTGCTTTGTACGGATCCATACAATGCAAGCTGAGCTAACGAAAGCCATTGGAGTGTGTTACGTAGATGTGTTGCAACGACATTTAAATGATCCACTCATGCAATTAAGAAAAAAAGTGCTTTGTGTAAGTATGTAATTAACCCAAAGTAGTTCAGCAGCATTTCGCACAATAATGATTATTTTGTTGCATTTCTGTTATATTACATTGTATTTCTGTCTTCTCAAAAACTAAATAGCCACGCAGAAGCTAGAAATGTGAAAAAAAGTCATATTTTAGTGGGATGGAAGATCATGTGACCCAATGTTTTGAAGCGGTAGACCTAAAACATGCAATGAAAATTTTATGGAGCAATGGACACAATGAAAATATTACCAAGTAATGGAATTTTTTTCAGAATAGCAGTTTTAAATGCCATTAAACTACTTTTAAACTATCTATAACTGTTTAATTATTTATAAACATTAATTTTAAGCCATTGACGTGCGATTAAACTTATAGTTATTAAAAAGGAGATTATACATGTATATATCATATAGGCTACAGCGCCATGGAAAGTCCATTGTGCCTTGATAAAACACGCAAAGGAAGCTTGCTAGACACAATGAGTTGAAATTTGTTATATTATTCTTACATGGGTTAAAATAAGAATACAATACTTATGCTCTAGTATACACTTTTTAATATGTTCTTATATATATATGATATGATAAGCAGACACACATTTAATGTTTACACTGATAGCTCCACTCTCCAGGCCAGGTATAAAACAATGTACAGTGTATCCAGATAAACAGGCATCATATCACAATATGATAATGATCAATATAATGTTTTAAATTTAATGAATATTTAATAAGTAGAAGTCGTTATTAATTTGAGTATCTGTATCAATGTTTTTCATATATTGCGCAATATAAATAACCGCGAAATGGAAATTCCATTGCACCTTAAAAATACCACACAGATGAAAGTTATATGTTCATATGCCAACTCTTACCAACGACAAGTTATGAAGACATGTTATTTATATATATAAGATAATCCAAATT
>CM037777.1:89912215-89962215 GCA_021229015.1 Solen grandis
ACCATGAACAAATTTTTTAAGTTCAACAAGGGGCCACAATTCTTTTGAAGACATGCATAAAAATAATGTTACGCACCTGTACACATATGCAAAATTTTTGCTGAATCAGTTTGATTTGATATTTGCCACAAACCAACGAATGGACATCCTGACAAACCAACAGACTCATATATACCTATACCCCCTCTCAAACTTTATTAAAAGTGAAAGAAATGTGATGTAACAATGATAATATATACTTTTTGTTTGAATTATGTCTTAACTGTTACTCTCTGTTTAATTTTTTTAGTGTTTAAAAGAATAATATGATTAGGAGCAATTATTCGTTTGACAAGTGACATAAATTATTTCCAGTATAAACTATTTATACATTTGTTGTATATTAAAGAATCCAGTGACATCGGTCTCAGCATTTAATTTTATCAATAATATTTAATGGTTAAATACAACTTCAACTTTATCTCAACTTTCTCTCAGGACTTTGAGTCCACTGTCCATTGACTAACTGTTCAATTTGTTCATTCAATTTTGAAATTGATCATTGCAGTGTGTTCGAGCTTTTCGTTGATTTATTCATATATTAACCAAGGATTTCTTTATTAAATTCCAAATTATCTAGATAAGGTATTTGAAATTTGAAAAATAACAGCAAATGAACGTATCTCAACATGCCTGAGTGTTGAAGAGGTTTATGGCAGAATTACAGATAAGGCAGTCTTAAGGGTCAGTCATTCCTGAAATTACATTTCTTTAAATATCTTCATTTTCAAAAGGATTATACACAATGAAGTCTATCAAACCATGTCACAACTTATGAGTCACCTTGTTTCATTAATATTTTCAAAATTTTGTAAAATACAATATAGCTTTTATAGTTAGGTGTGTACAAACTAACAACAGTTACTGAAAGAAAGGTTTACAATTATCATTGCTTGTTATCGGTCTTCCACATGTACTTCCCCTGCTGACAACAATATGCACAATGTACACTGAGGTCAAAACAATACAGGCATAGGCTTTTCTGAAAGAAATATAAGTCTAAAAATAACTACCCATACATCATAATCCTCATCATATAGAATAAGGTTGGCTATTGCCTAACTATGGTAACATGCGCATGGTTAGTTTCATTTTGTTTTTGGTGTTGACTACTATCACACTTGTTGAATGCAGTATTTCTGTGTATTTAATATTATTAGAAGAGAGCTTAAAAGGCAGAATCCAAATGATGTCTGAAGTTGTACACATAGCAGGTTCTTTCATTAAGTTTAAATAAGAAAAAAAATGCCCACTTTAAAACAAACTTAAAAAGATACAAAATATTCATAATTCATCGCAAAAATGAGAAGTCATATTAAAAAAAGTTTCTGTAATAATTCGAAAATAATTATGTTACTTGGACCAAGAATTGTTTGCAGCAAAATGGCAGGCTTGTTTTTTTTTTTTATCATTTTGTTGAATTTATCAAAAACTAACCTATGCAACTATGAAATCTATCACCAGGATATGCAAAAAGGTAATGTAGATAATAAAGAGTTATCTTGTGTGGATACTATAAAGTCTATGAATTTGAAGGTTATTATTAAAGAACCTTGTGAACAACTTTAGCCAGCTATAGGCATTAGCCACACTTACTCTTAAGTTGTAGTGACACAAGTGTTTGCACTGATTCAAACAAACTTAACAATGTTATTGAAGCTGGAAGCTAGAAAAAAACAAGAGAGCCAAAAGGCCCCATTCTGCTCACCTGAGGACAATTGGCTTAATAGAACTATTTTTTTTCTAACTAGCCGAACAATTAAAACTCATTCAATGGACAAGAAATCAACTAATGATAATAATAATTATAAAGTATGTAATTTTAGAAATTATACAATAAATGAACACCGTACATAACCACTAAGGTAAATTGAGTGGGTGGGATTATTTCTACAGTGTTCATTTAAAATATGGATTGCTTCTGCGGATACTGTAAACTGTATTTAGTAAGGTTACTGTGTATTTATGTATTTGAGGACACAAGTACAAATAAATATGCCGCTAAGAATTAAAGTATTAGTATTAGAATTTGCACTAGATGGTTCCTGGCTTGTAACAATTCTTGGTGACATAGAACATCACAAAATATTCATGCCAATAGCTGGGATCAAACTTGCAATGGTTGAGTATATTACTGAACCTATGATCACATTCAGTATTTTTTTTTTCCTTAAGAAAGTTACTACTGAAACAAATAAATTGGTGAAATGCCTCTAGGACTTATGCTTGTTTGATGGGTTTTACATCCCACTGACAATATTTCAGTCATTTGGAGACTATGCCTACTTGCGACAGATTTAGTGCTGCCACACTGCAGTATCACAGTGTAGACATGTAGCATGATACCACACCCAGTCACATTATACTGGCACCATGACAACAAGTACTGAAACTACCATTATATGCTGAAAGCCAAGCAAGGGAGTATACCATGACAATGGTATGTTGCGGCCACGGATTGAATCCACAAGCTTCGCTCCCAAGGTGGACGCTCTAACCACTCGGCTACCAGGGACGGCCCTCTAGGACTCAGTTAATGAGTCTCAATAATCATTTTGTTGAAACTTCAAGAGGACTGAAGAATGACCCAATGATTTATACGAATGTAATGAAAAGGGTTTTGAAAATATGTATCAATATCCACAATATATAAATATGTACTGACTGATCAATATACACCATACCTGGGAAGTTACAACTGTGATACATATTGATGCTGTTAATGTTAAGGCATTACTGTTTTTCTTTTGTTTTGAATACCTTAATATTTTGCCCAAATAAAATTCTAAAGTTACAATAAGAAACAATCTAGCAAAGCCCTGCCTTTTATTTGTATACTGAGCAGAATTTATAAAACAAGAGGGCCATGATGGCCCTGGATCGCTCACCTGAGTACCATTGCTACAACTGATTACAAGGTTTTTAAACAGACAAGAATTCTGATATAACTCAATCTTAAACATTTTAGCCCTGACAATACTACACACCAAATATATAAGCATTGATCCTTATGGTTTCAGAGGAGAAGACTTAGTGCGGGATCATTTATCTCCAAAGGGCCACCATTTTGAAAATCTTGATAATGAACCATTAGATGATGCTACATTCCAAATATCTAAGCTCTAGGCCTAATGGATTCATAGAAGAAGATTTTTAAAGATTTTCCTATATAACTCTATGTTAAACAAGTGACCCCTGGTGCGGGGGCATTTATCACCATAGGGTCATGATTTGTACAATCTTGGTAATAAACCATAAGATGATGCTTCATACCAAATATCTAATCTCTAGGCCTTATGGATTCATAGAAGAAGATTTTTAAAGATTTTCCTATATAACTCTATGTAAAACAAGTGACCCCTGGTGCGGGGTCATTTATCACCATAGGGCTATGATTTGTACAATCTTGGTAATGAACCATAAGATGATGCTACATACCAAATATCTAAGCTCTAGGCCTAATGGATTCATAGAAGAAGATTTTTAAAGATTTTCCTATATAACTCTATGTAAAACAAGTGACCCCTGGTGCGGGGTCATTTATCACCATAGGGCTATGATTTGTACAATCTTGGTAATGGCCCATAAGATGATGCTACATACCAAATATCTAAGCTCTAGGCCTAATGGATTCATAGAAGAAGATTTTTAAAGTTTTTTCTATATAACTCTATGTAAAACAAGTGACCCATGGTGCGGGTCATTTATCACCATAGGGTCATGATTTGTACAATCTTGGTAATGAACCATAAGATGATGCTTCATACCAAATATCTAATCTCTAGGCCTTATGGATTCATAGAAGAAGATTTTTAAACATTTTCCTATATAACTCTATGTAAAACAAGTGACCCCTGGTGCGGGGCATTTATCACCGTAGGGCTATGATTTGTACAATCTTGGTAATGAACCATAAGATGATGCTACATACCAAATATCTAATCTCTAGGCCTTATGGATTCATAGAAGAAGATTTTTAAAGCTTTTCCTATATAACTCTATGTAAAACAAGTGACCCCTATTGCGGGGGCATTTATCACCGTTTGGCTATGATTTGAACAATCTTGGTAATGAACCATTAGATGATGCTACATATGAAATATCTAAGCTCTAGGCCTTATGGATTCATAGAAGAAGATTTTTAAAGTTTTTCCTATATAAATCTATGTTAAACAAGTGACCCCTGGTGCGGGGGCATTTATCACCATAGGGCTATGATTTGAACAATCTTGGTAATGAACCATAAGATGATGCTACATACCAAATATCTAAGCTCTAGGCCTAATGGATTCATAGAAGAAGATTTTTAAAGATTTTCCTATATAACTCTATGTAAAACAAGTGACCCCTGGTGCGGGGTCATTTATCACCATAGGGCTATGATTTGTACAATCTTGGTAATGAACCATAAGATGATGCTACATACCAAATATCTAAGCTCTAGGCCTAATGGATTCATAGAAGAAGATTTTTAAAGATTTTCCTATATAACTCTATGTAAAACAAGTGACCCCTGGTGCGGGGTCATTTATCATCGTAGGGCTATGATTTGTACAATCTTGGTAATGGCCCATAAGATGATGCTACATACCAAATATCTAAGCTCTAGGCCTTGCAGTTTTGCAGAAGAAGATTTTCAAAGTTTGCATTTTTAAAATCTATTTTTAGCTCCTGTGACCTACTTTTTTAACCAATCTGAATAATTTGTACAACTTTGATAGAGGGCATCATAAGGATGATTCCTGTGAAGTTTGGTCAAAATCCCTTCAGCAGTTCATGAGGAGATGTTGTTTAAAGCAAATTGTTGACGACGGACGCACGCACGCACGCACGCACGCACGCACGCACGCATGGACGACGGACGACGGACGACGGACAAAAGGCGATCACAATAGCTCACCATGAGCACGTTGTGCTCAGGTGAGCTAACAAGAGGGCCATGATGGCCCTGAATCGCTCACCTGATTAAAAATGAGCAACATATGTTGGATTTTTCATATTGACCAATTTCTTGACCTCACATGACCCACTTTCGAACTTGTCAAAGATTTTATGGAAACAGACATTCTGACTAAGTTTCATGAAGATATGGCCAAAAATGTGGCCTCTAGAGTGTTAACAAGGTTTTTTTAAGATTTGACCTCATGACCCACTTTTTAACCCCACATGACCCAAATTGGAACATGTCCAAGATTTTATGGAAACAAACATTCTGACCAAGTTTAGTGAAAATTGGGCCAAAAATGTGGCCTCTAGAGTGTTAACAAGGTTTTTCTAAGATTCGACCTCGTGACCTACTTTTTGACCCCACATGACCCAAATTTGAACATGTCCAAGATTTTATGGAAACAAACATTCTGACCAAGTTTAGTGAAAATTGGGCCAAAAATGTGGCCTCTAGAGTGTTAACAAGGTTTTTCTAAGATTTAATCCATGACCTACTTTTTGACCCCACATGACCCAAATTTGAACCTGTCCAAGATTTTATCAAAACAAACATTCTGACCAAGTTTCATAAAGATTGGGCCCAAAATGTGGCCTCTAGAGTGTTAACAAGGTTTTACTAAGATTTGACCTCATGACTTACTTTTTGACCCCACATGACCCAAATTCAAACCTGTCCAAGATCTTATGGAGAGAAACATTCTGACCAAGTACACACCAAATATCTAAGCTTCAATCCTTATGGGTTTTCACAAGAAGAATTTTGAAGGTTTTCATAAAATAACTCTGGGGCAGGCCTAATTTTGACCCCAGGGCCATAATTTTAACAATCTTGGTAATGGTCAGTGTCTGACAAATTCTCAAAAATTCTGGTAGCCCACTGGGCTACCAGATTTGGAAACTGGTAGCCCAGAAATTTGTTCAAAAAGTCTAATGTGCTTAGACTCAGTCGGTCTTTATACAGTTTATTTTATCAATGTGTAGTTTAAGTTACAAAGAGCAGAGGGAACAATTATAATGTTAGAATCAATCAAAGACATCAGTATCAGAGAACTTTAGTTTAACCAGAAATGCATCCATGTACCTATATGTTTATCATCAAGTAGAATGTAAAACTTTCAGGCCATTAATCCTACATGCATAAATGTTACATTTTCCAAAAACTTTTCTATGTAGTAATAAGATATAATTAGAATAATTATTCATCTCAGAGTATAGGAAAAAACTTGTAAAAATACATACAAATTAAAAAAATATATGTATATGAAAAAAATAGATAAATGAAATACTGTTTACTTTTATTTTCTCATCCCTTTTTTTTTTTTTAATTTCACTTATATGTAGTTACATATGAAAACTATCCAAGTAATCCGCAAGCATCAGTGTCGTCCATTGATTGGATCAACTGATACGGCTAACAGGCGAATGACTCCACCTTTTTATTGATACCTTGGCTTATCAGTGATCACAGTAGGTATTTTCATTACATAATATAATGGCTCCGGGCATAGGATTTGTCGGACACTGATGGTCCATAAGATGATGCTACATGCCAAATATCTAAGCTCCTGGCCTTATACTTTCTTACAAGAAGGTTTTTAAGGTTTTCTTATTATAACTCTATGTAAAATAATGTGACCTCTAGGACGGGGCCAATTTTGACCCCAGGGTCATAATTTGACTAATCTTGGTAGAGAGTCATAAGATCATGCTACATACCAAAAATCAAAAGGCTAGACCTTCTGGTTTCGGAGAAGAAGATTTTTAAAATTTTCATTTTAAAATCTATTTTTAGCTCCTCTGACCTAGATTTTTGACCAATCAAAATAATTTTAACAACTTAAGTAAAGGGCACCATAATGAACAATCCTGTGATGTTTTATCAAAATCCAGTGAGCAGTTTAGAAGAAGATGTTGTTTAAAGAAATTTTTGACGACGGTGAAGGACAAAAGGCGATCACAAAAGCTCACCATGAGCACGTTGTGCTCAGGTGAGCTAAAAAATAAGATGTAGTAACAATCATATTGCAAACTGTACCGTTGTTTATGGCACAATTTCCAAAAGTTTTTGACATTTATGAATTTAAACCCAATAACATTTGAATTCCTTTACAACAGTTTTATATATTACTTTAAAGTATTTCTTATTTCTTAATTTCAAATTTTACTGAAGTCCTCTACTAACTTACACCCATATGCTCAGATGAGCTAACAATAAATAACTGCATGAATTTTCATGAAGTTACCCGATAATGTTGATTTCAGCAAAGATTACTGTGAAACACAATTGATGTATGAGATCAAGGCAATGAACCACAGAGAGACATTAGAATTTACATATTACTAACACAAGTGTGGTGAAAATTTGCTTAAATAATAAGGACCCTTTTTCTACTGGCCAAAAATTCTGCTACATATTCATTGCAACCTTACATGGATATGACAACACAAATAAATGATCTGTTTTTATCGATCCCAACCATTAATTTGGTGGTTATAGCAAACTCTAAATCTTGGCCTTAAAGAAGTTCAAACTGTATAGAGATAAGTTTCCTATTTGCTATCATCATGAGCTTATAACATATTTGTTCACTGTATGTATAGTGAAATGTGTCTATAGCAAACGCCCAAAATGTTTGTTAAATTACAATTGTAAAACTTGCCTTGGAAGTCTCCATCTTTTCCGTTTGATCTATTTTCCATAGTTAAATGATGAAAGTCTGCATTAAATTTTTAAAGTTGTGTGCTTCACAGGTCATTATCAACTTGGGTTAACACCTTCTAAAGGTCTAAGTAATGATTTTTTTCATGACATCTGACTTTTGGAATTAAATTACCATATTTTTTAAGGTCTACGTAAAGGGAAGTATTAGTCATTCATAAGTTGATATGAGCTTTCAGGACAATTGTTATCAGTCTTGACTTAAGGTTAAGAAAATACAGTAATTATCAACATAAGTTATCAATATTATTCAATGCTGAAGTTTTTTGTTTTAAATTCTTAATGAAGAATGTAGAGCAATAGATTAATTAGCTGATGCGTCAAAACTATTTTTGTTAGATTGTGGCTGATTACTGCTAATGATTCCTTGTGTATTTGTAACCAGTTCTGTTTTGACCTCTAGTATCCATGGTGCTACATGCAGAGGTGGTGTGAAGGCCTGGTAGTACTTACTGATCCTTGCTCCTGGCCGAGGGCTGCATTCACCACCCCCTTCAGGATGTACTCCTGGGGCGTGGTAGGCTCCAGGTCCTTGATCAAGTTGTATGCCTCCCCGATATCATCTGCAGATAGCAACACCAGTAGATAATGTATGTGAGAGTCAGTATTAATCATTAAGCTTTTTCAAGCCAAAAAATAAAACAAGATGTTTGCCTTCCTAAATGTTAGAAAATATAAGACCATAGAAATATGGTGCATTAGTAGATAAGAATAATACTAACATGTGACCTCTCAATGTCGCCTTTAATTTAAGTGATTAAATCCTTTGCCCTGCAAACAGCTTAACTGTTGTCTAGACATGTCAATTTTCAGAAACCCAGTCAGACCTACAAGATGCAGAGCAGATGCAAAAAGTTGACCTTGACAATGAAGCGAAGCATCTATAATCTCCCGTAATATTGCAATAGTTCAAGAGACAATAGCAGACCCCCAAACTGTGTGATTTTTTTACCTCTCAAAACTTTTGCTCATCATAAGGTTTCAAGTGACTGGGAAACAACTGATATAGTCTCAACTCCACAGAAAACAATATGACAGATACCGTATACACCGGCAGATTAGGCGCACTTTTTTCCCCAGATAATTCAGGTTTATAGAGGGGTTGCTCCTTATATGATGATATACAGCTTTTCAGGTTTCTTTTTTCAATCACCAAGAAGTGAAATTTACCGGTATACAATCTCAGAAAATGGATATACTGAAAGCCAATGAATACGATAATATGCCAAAAAGTCTATACGAAGACATGATAAACAATACCAGGTTATTGCTTTTGTTCTTATTAGTTATCATACTGGTATATTTCATGATAAAATGATCGTGAGAAACTGAAACAACTTGATGGAAGCCATTTTCAAAAACGAATAAGTTTATTTTACAGTACCTCATGATGTATAGGAGAAACTTGACAGGTGGCAATTGTAACGTAATGTGTGTTAGTTGGGAGAATTTTGACAGGTGACAATGGTCCCCATTGTTAGAATGCAGGGACATGGTTGAGTAATGTCATATTATGAAAATGTGTCACCTTTATCCTACACCTTGTTAATAAAATGGTCTAACTTTAATCTTTTGCCATGTGTAAATAAAACGGTTCACCGTATGATTAGCCTGGTGATGTACAGATAGCTTTCAGTCTATCAAAATGTACGACGGCACAAATTTCAAAACAAAATTTCGCCACATACGATACGGTAAGTGATTTCTTTTTCAAGTAAGTTACCCTGAAAATTAGGATGCGCCTTATACATAGCTGCAACTAATCTGACCGTGTGTACGGTATATATGCAACCATACATGGCCAACTTCTCTTGTCAGGTATTTCCACCAGTAACAAGCACTTTGTTGAATAATCTGTTGCTGGTAGGCAAAGTTATGATGACATGGGAAACTTGACTAAACAAGAAAATGTGTCAGGAGTGCAAAACTTGAAATAACCAGTATTAACAGTTTGTGCATGTTCACTTGTGTGTAACATATCATAACATACCATGCACATTTGTTTACCATTGACTACTACAATACTGGCAAATATTAAGAAAATTCCTGAAATTGAGACATGATATCTTTACTTTGTGCATCTGAGAATTAACATGCCAGATAAAAAAAATCATGATCAAAAGCCAAATGAAACAAAAAATTCTGAGTCTTTTTGATTTTACTTTTCCTTAACAGCTAATCATGCTTAATAAATACATTCTCCGACACAAGGTGCTTCCAGACGTAAGAGGTGCCGATCTCCTGTACCCACCTTGCTTCAAGTAGTAGATTACGAGATTCAGACGTGCCTCCGAGATGACATCTATCAAGGGAGGTAAACACTGCAGTGCTCCCTCTCCTC
Source organism: Solen grandis (assembly GCA_021229015.1). Classification (NCBI taxonomy): domain Eukaryota; kingdom Metazoa; phylum Mollusca; class Bivalvia; order Adapedonta; family Solenidae; genus Solen; species Solen grandis. The sequence goes on from CM037777.1 coordinate 89,922,262, forward strand.
CCCGGAACACAACCTGCAATTACATCAGCAACAGGGTCTCTGACAAACATAACAAGACTTGAGATCACATTTATATACATATACACATGACTCCTCTTAACACAGATTTCACTTTCATTGCTTATCTCCTAATCCTGATTTAAACAAGCTGTGCAATATGATAAAAAATGAATCTCCATAAAAGTTACCACCATACTGTAATGTCCTTTAAATTCTGTAAACACAATACACACTTTAGACAGGTCAGCTTTTAGAACCACTATCCTCAAAAGCTCCCTAAAGACTACAAAGTGGGCACTTTTTTATGTTCCAACATGTTATGTTAATTTATATTATCAATTCTGCTTGAATTTAGATGACATATATGCACTTTTCAAGGGTAAAGCCTTTCAAGTTCATGGCCAATTGAACTGCTCACAGTATAGCACAGAATTGTACTATTTTGTGAAAACCAGATAAACCATTGACTACTACAATACTGGCAAATATTAAGAAAATTCCTGAAATTGAGACATGGAATTTTCCAAAACTCATATTGTAACCCCTGATATTATACTTTTATGGTCTTTCCAGAGTATCCATTCCAAAATTTAAGGACAACAGCAAAAATTCAAACTTTTTGGAATGTAAGGCTTAAAAGGAAGATTTAAGTCTTTAAAATCACTCACTGAAAACAAGTCGCCAGTCATTTTGTTGACCCAAGACATCAATACTATAAATGCCTCTTATCAAAATACATTTTTTTGCTATTTGGAAACTAAAACTAAGAAAATAAAAGCTAGTCCATTTGGTTAATGTAAGCTGTATAATTTACTATTCAGTCTTTCTGGGGAACAATGAGTACTGCCTCCTGCCTTGTAAGTCGTGTAGAATCCTGTAAAATCCTGCTGTCTTGCTCAAGTGCAATTACACTGGGCAGATCACCTGATACATATCTCAATATACAGAACAACAATGTAACAGGAAAGGACATTTGGAGCCAGTTTTTCATGACATAAGACTGAAAATCAAACACACTTGGGTAAATACTTGATCCTGCAGTAAGCTTAACCCTTTCCCTCATATAGACTCATTTTGACGCACTCAGTAGGTATCACATAAAGCCTGATCTGCAGAAACCAACAGTTAAACCTTACCAAATTTAATTGTAAAATCCTCATTACCAGACCACTGAGGAGCAGCAAACAGCATAAAACCTGATCAGCCTGCGAGTTACTCGCAGGCTGATCTGGTTTTATGCTCTTCGCATAGGTCTTTTCATGGTATCCCCTATGAGGGAAAGGGTTAATATGTCACAATCCCTTACCAGATTATGTTTGATGAGATCCCTTGCAAAGATGAATGATGGTGATGCCATGTCCTGTAGACTCTTCAGCTCAGCCTGACAAAAGTCATAAATTTACATGTGTTAAAAACAGACATTTGATGAAAACTATTCATCTATAGGTCAAGAACATTCAGTACTGAAATTTGATTTACCAAAAAACAACAATAAAATATGTTCCTACATTTCTAAAATGAGTGCTTATGACCTAGACGACTCAATGAAGGTCAAAAAGAACCACTGACTAAATATTCACAAAGTATCAGTGCTATACCATGAGCACATAAAAAACCAAGGGGTCTACTTGCAAAATAAGCTAGGCTCCCTTGTATCCAACCACTGTCTCTTTGATCCTGTCTCTTCAGCAGAAACAGGACCCAACTCGTGGGTTATCCTTGACCGTAAGGTCTAAATATGGCCACCAAAAAATGATTACTAGCCATTACAATAGGAGAGGAAACATGACCCAATGCAAGTATTCTTTTTACCACTAGATGATTATGTCTGCAATGTAAAATTACATTTTGACCAACTGGTTCAGAAAAGATGCACAACAGTTCTATATGGTGAAAAATTATTTCTAGAAAAAATATCTTGTTACATAATATTTTGTAGATATGAGCAGGGTATTTCTGCTGTTGTACCATAAATTTAGATTAATTAACCTTTAACAAGAGGGCCATGGTGGCCTTAGTACTCTCACCAGAGTAACATCAGCCTAATTAAATAACTCAGGTCACTTTATTTTACTTCGTTTCCTTTCAGCAGCAACCAAATTCAAATTTAAGATACCAGGAATTCTATTGTTTCTATGATGATTATACAAAATTACAAGAAAACTAACCAACCATCTCAAAGCTTCATTTTTATGCTTCTTACATAGCAAAATTCAAGGGGTTTTCAAGGTTTTTTTAAGGCCTTAAAATTTAAAATTAAGGACTTACATAAACCGCAACTTATCCTTTAAATTGTAAGGGATGAAAGAGATGAATTTCGATTTTTTAACAACTTGACAAACACTTTTTTTATGATCAATATTGAAATTTCGAATTCAAGGGCTTTTCAAGACCTTTTAGTTAATTTAAGGGTTTTCCTTGGCTTTATAAGGCAAAATGTGATTTTCAAACGTTTTTCAAGACAAACATCAAATTCACAGGTTTTTCAAGACCTGTACGATCCATGATTTTTGAAAGGATCAACAATGCAAAAGCAATTACAGCAGAGAACCAAGAGGTTATCATTAGTGCAAAACAAATTCTGATTCTGAACATTGGTTTCAGAGGAGAATAATTTTGATATTATCTTTATGGGGTATATAAGGAAACATGGTGGGGATCAACTTTATTTTAGCAATTATTGTAGAGGGTTATAAGGTATCTATTAGTGCTCATTGAAATTAATTTCTGACCATTGGCATCATAGGAGAAGAAACTGCTTCAGGGAGTAGAAAGGAAACACATATGACAAGACATCATTCTCAGTGTACTTGATTTGCATAGCCACACATTTTCGTTGTCAGTAAACCTATTTACTAAAGATTTTTGTGTACCAACTTTTCAGTAAAGGTCCTCTTCTCTCTCTCCATCTAAAAACCGATTCTGCCAATCAAATACAGTTGTTCTTAAAACCTTACATGTGTTATCGTTTATGAGAATCTTGAGCATTCAACATTTCAACTTGTAATATTATAACTTTCATGTATGTAAGATGGAATGATTGGTAGACAGACAAATCTATATCCCCGCCCCCACTAATTTCTTTTAACTCAATGCTGTAGAAGGAAGGAAGCATAAAGAGACTGACCTCTGCAGCCTTGCCATTGTAGAGACGGAAGTGGTTACAGGCTTTCAGGTTCAGGGCTATCGCACTGTCTGGATACTGCTGTAGATACACTGCTAAAACTTCCTGCAATCAAAAGTATATTATTACATGTAACTGCATATCCTCACAGTCTTTGAGCAACCTCTTCATCATTTTGTTTTGTATAGTTAACTGTAAAGTCGAGTAATAGGTGGATTTGGTAGAAAATCAAGAAATCCTGACTCACAGTTGACTTGTTCATTTTTTAAAAATTTTTCAAACTTATTACTCTGTCCTTGATGGAAGCAGGTTGGGGATTCATTCTGCAGTCTACTTTACAATCTCATATAGTTATTTATATGATTATATAATAAATAAATGCCCCGTTAATTAAACAAGAGGGCCATGATGGCCCTGAATCGCTCACCTGAGTACCATTGCTTCAACTGATGTCAAGGTTTTTAAACAGACAAGGATTCTGATATAACTTAATCTAAAACATTTTACCCCTGACAATACTACACACCAAATATCTAAGCAATGGGCCATATGGTTTCAGAGAAGACTTGGGCGCAGGGTCATTTATCACCGTAGGGCCAAGACTTTGAAAATCTTTGTAATGAACCATTAGATGCTACTACATACCAAAAATCTTAGCTCTAGGCCTTATTGAATCATAGAAGTTTTTTAAGATTTTCCTATATAACTCTTGTAAAACAAGTGACCCCTGGTGCGGGGTCATTTATCACCATAGGGCTATGTTTAATCTTGGTCCCATGATGCTTCATACCAAAATCTAGCTCTAGGCCTTATGCATTATGAAGAAGATTTTTTAAGATTTTCCTATATAACTCTTGTAAAACAAGTGACCCCTGGTGCGGGGTCATTTATCACCATAGGGCTATGATTTTACAATCTTGGTAGTGGCCCATAAGATGATGCTACATACCAAATATCTAAGCTCTAGGCCTTATGGATTCATAGAAGAAGATTTTTTAAGATTTTTCTATATAACTCTATGTAAAACAAGTGACCCCTGGTGCGGGGTCATTTATCACCATAGGGCTATGATTTATACAATCTTGGTAGTGTCCCATAAGATGATGCTACATACCAAATATCTAAGCTCTAGGCCTTGCAGTTTTGCAGAAGAAGATTTTCAAAGTTTGCATTTTTAAAATCTATTTTTAGCTCCTGTGACCTAATTATGCAATGGACCAGAACCATTTATACAACTTTAGTAGAGCTTCATCCAAGGAACATTCCTGCAAAATATTTTTCAAATTGGCCAAGCCGTTTAGGAGGAGATGTTGTTTGAAGCAATTGTTGACGCCGGACGCACGCACGGACGGACGCACGGACGACGGACAAAAGGCGATCAGAAAAGCTCACCTTGAGCACGTTGTGCTCATGTGAGCTAAAAAGTAAGTATTTTACACATGATGCATGTTAGGCATACATGTAATAAAACTGGCTATTGTTTGTTATTTTTTACTTTCATGATATAATATTGCAGTACTTTCATTTAAGCCTCTACCATGAAGGTTAATAGCTAGCTGTACTACAGTGGTGCTAACGTATCAGTTGTCAAAAATAGCGTATATCGTTCGTATCGTAAAGTATATATTACTCAATCGCATCGTAACGTATGGAATCGTATTCTATCGCATTCAATCGTATTAGGCTTAATAAACGGGATTGTATCGCATCGCATCGTAAGGCAACCGTATATCGGTAATCGTATATCGTAAATCGCATAACGTATATCATATTGAACCACCCAGTGGTTTAGGACAGTGTAAGTTACGGGACACCATCGATATTTCAGAAATAATTAATGTTCGTGTCTTTAAATTTAATATTTGCTTAAGTTTATTAATGGTGGATCATTAAATCACATTATGCAGTACATTTTTTTCATATTTTACCAATTGTAATAGTTATATTTCTTTTACTTTATTATTTTATACATGTGTTATGGCCTACGTGACTTTCAGGAGCAGACGCCATGCGATATTATATAATTTGATGCACGTGTGAAAAGTACTATATCAGAGACGTAAATACCTTTAATATAGCTTCGTGACTATATCAGTATTAAAGTGGAATAATTTTAAAATATGTGTAATCGATATGTTTGATCAATGTTTGCTTTATTAACCTGTCTAAAAACTAACAAATTAAAACTTACCTACTTATGCAAGATCGTCTGAAATGTTGCTTTCGTGTAATTATTTATTTCCCGGGACATTTCGTAATGCTGTATTTACTCGAATGCCCATTTTTCTTTATTATTTAATGAATTCGTGAACAAAAGATAATTGTAATTTACGAATATAGTTTATTTAATTATTTCATATTTTATTTAGGTTTCTCTATCTCTCTTTCATTACGCACACGCGCGCGCATTCCAAAAAAATTAATGAATGAGTGAAATTATGTTTCTTTTTTCCCCCTTTTTCACAGTACGGAGATAATCAAAATTCAGGTAGGTGGAGACTGAAAATCCAAACCGGAGCATTTTTTCCGATGATCGCGTAAATCCTAATACGTATATGATGTGTACAAGATGCATCGGTATTGCTTTGAGAACACAGAGCTCTAAGTACTAGTTCTACACAGGAACATGTTTACGGTATATCGGTGCTATACCTCGGACACGTATATTTCGAAGAGCATTTTTTTTTTTTGCGAAATTAACATGGGTATCACACCCGAACTTAATTGTATCCAACAACTGTCTCTTTCATATGGAAAAAAACAACAATGAGAAAACGGGACCACATTTTCGTGATATGCTTCACTGCTATGTCTTAATATTTAATATGATAAACCAGGAATTATTGCAAGCCATAACAATAGAAAAACAAGAGCTCCGCTGACAGCGGGGCAATATACGCCCGAAGGTATGTATTGTCAGGGAATATCCTAAGACAAAAAGGATAAGCACAAACATGTATATATAAAGTATTATTTCAACAAGAAGGATTGGCAATGTTAATCTTCAAGGGCTTTATTATAACAGTGGCTACAAATAGGTTTTTCATGTTTCTTATTATGTGAATAGTGCTTTAATCAAGAGTTACCTCATTACCAGCTAACCCAACATAGTTTATGGTCAGTGTAATATGCTTCTTTGGTTCCACATATACAGTCTTCAATGTTGGTGAATATGAGGTCAATTGTGGAGTTATTATCTGTGGTTGGACCTGTCATGATCTGTTTGAAGCGGACACAAACAAAAATACTAACTTAGCACCAGTTAAGATATTTGACCTTAAATTGTGACCTTGACCTTAAACCTAGCCATCTGAAAGCTATGTTCTGCACATCCTCTCATTCTGGGTGATACTTCTGCCAAATAGTTTCCATTTACATCCAGCGGGTCAAAAGATACAGAGCGGACACAAATATACTTACTTTGCTCCAGTTAAGATATTTGACCTTGAATTGTGACCTTGACCTTGAACCTAGCCATCTGAAACCTATGTTCTGCACATCCTCTTACTGTGGGTGATACTTCTGCCAAATAGTTTCCATTTACATCCAGCGGTCAAAAGATACAGAGCGGACACAAAATACTATTTGCCCAGTTAAGATATTTGACCTTGAATTGTGACCTTGACCTTGAACCTAGCCATCTGAAACCTATGTTCTGCACATCCTCTTACTGTGGGTGATACTTCTGCCAAATAGTTTCCATTTACATCCAGCAGGTCAAAAGATACAGAGCGGACACAAAAATACTAATTTTGCACCAGTTAAGATATTTGACCTTGAATTGTGACCTTGACCTTGAACCTAGCCATCTGAAACCTATGTTCTGCACATCCTCTCACTCTGGGTGATACTTCTGCCAAATAGTTTTCATTTATATTAAGTGGTTCAAAAGATACAGAGCGGACACGAAATTGCTAACGGACGGACGGACAGACGGACGGACAGACGGACGGACGACCAGCGGCATAACATAATACAGCCCTTCGGGCGTATAATAAACATAAAACCTACATGGGAATGGAAGATGTATTTTATTCCGTGATAACACAGAGTTCACTGACATGATAATAGTTAAAAGAAAATGATCTTGTTTCCATATTACTACAGTTCGCTAAAGATCTCATTTCCATATTATTACAGTTTGCTAGAGATATAATAGGTTAGAACATTTTCTTGCATATCCCTTATCTTTTATGTATAATTAAGTGAAAAAAGTGTGTTTCGCAATACCGGAGGCGTGCCATAAGTTCTTATCAGCAGGCACAGCATGTGTTTATTTTGACCGGATATGTCACCTTTATGTCTCGCCGCTGCCGGTATACCACCCCCAGAGGAGAAGACTTTTGACATGTACACAGAGTGAATGTTATTTCCGGTACTAAAAGATTACAATTTTTAGCAATAATTTGAAATTCTATTTTAAACACACCAATATTCATAGAATAATGATAATAATAATAAAACTGTTTCCAATCTAGGTATGAGGCACAGAATATATTTCGAAGAGAGAAAAAAAATCTTAAATGTACACGATGATGATAATGATGATACATGTATCAAAAATACATTTGTAAGGGAGTGTGCGGGCACACATGTGTGTGACTTATGGACTTATTTTTATATCACAAATGAGCGAATCATAGGGTATTCTTTAAAATATTTTGATTGTTTAAACGGCGAGTAAAAATAGACTTTTTTTTTTTTTAATTTGTTCTTCCGATTGAAACCCATTGTGTCTACAAATCAAAATCTCTGCAAATTAAAATGTGTCTCGAAACCACATACATGATAACATTAATGACCATTAGCTCAAAATATAGGATGAGAGAGAGAGAGAGAGAGAGAGAGAGAGGAGGAGAGATGAATGCATATTTATGCGGAAGACACAGTGAATTAGTGCGGGGATGATACATATGCACACAATATAAATATCATAAATATTTAATAAAATATTAAATACTTTACATTTAAATAATTTTACAATAATACTTGGTCAAAAACATGGATACCATTACAAAATATTGAAAGCCCAACACATGATGATATTTCCCTACTTAATAAGAGACAATTAGTTATATATCCTTTACATGTAGTAATGCATGTGTTAGACAATCTGGAAACATGTCTGGAAAGGTGTGAAATAACTTTATACAGTAGATGAACTGGGTGTAGTCAAAATGAGATATAACCGATTTGGCAACTATTTTATTCTTGTACTCGATTAACGAAACAAATCATATTAAACTGTATACGCATGGCGGCGTATGACATTTCTCACGAATACCCGGTTAAACGGCGGCCTCTTCACTCATGGCATCTTTTCGACAAAGATAGCTTTTCGACCCATGTTAATGTACATGTATTTAATTGTTTAATTACCAAGGTCAATTTCCAACAACAATTCTTCGGGCTTAGGGCTTTTTAAAACAATAGCGGATTTTCCGAGCTTCTGGTTAAAGTATATGAAAACATATTTATATTAAATCTATACCTATGACAGTTACCTACTTGTAATATATACGAATATTCTAATGAGAAAATAGATACGGTGCTATTCTCCCACACTCAGTCGCGTTCTTTTGATATTTGATACATCCAATAAATTATATATACATTAAAGTTTGATGGATTAAATGCAAAGTTTGAAAAATGCCCGAAGATATTGTTTTAATTAGCACAAATGACAGCGTACTAGATATTAAATGATTACTGGTATCATTTGGGGTTTTTTAATGTGATTAATATCAAAACACATAATAACAAAGCATAATTAATACATTTTTTTATGAGTCCTCATTAGGAAAAAAATCAGTTTTTCATTACACGTTTGACGGAGACAACAGAGTCCGTAACATTTCTAGAGGACCCGCAATTTAGTTTGTCCCCATTTCCTGTTTCCCGTTTTGTTTATTTCCGCTGTCTATTTCAGATGAAAACACCGCTTGTGATAAATATTGTTAAAAGCTTAGTTGATATTTCATATTTTTGAACTTATTGTAAAATCTAGTTGTATACAGTTGTAAAAAATGCCATTTATACCGTGCTTATCCTGTATCATATATCGCATAACGTATATCGCAGATCGTAATTCGTATATCGTATGGTATCAGATTATAAACGCATCGCATCGTAACGAATCGTAAAGGTAAATCAGACCTGCTATCGCACATCGCATATCGCAGATCGCATATCGTATATCGTCCGTATTTCTATCGTATTTTTTGACAACTGATACGTTAGCACCACTGTAGCTACACATTCAAATACTACCATGTTAAGAGTATTAGGCTTCCAATCCAATTCCAACAAAAATGTATTATTGCTTTTATTCATACATACATATAGTAGATTGCAAATACTGGTAATGGTTTATAAAATGTACCTTAGTGAAGAACATTACTGCCCAAACAATACTAAGGCTCGTTTCAGACCTACCCCAGGACAATGTCATGCTGGGATACTCCAATATTGATCCGATCTAATTACAGATTGTACTAGTATTCCATGTGTACATAGCATGGATAAGAACATGTGTACAGATGGAGCCCGATCATATGCTGGTGTTCCACATACAAATATACCTCCCATACCATTAACACATGATTGATACATCTTATCCTTTTCTAACCTATCTTTTACTTTCCAATTAATTTCAATTCATCATTTTCTCCCCAAAAGGATCTTAATTGTAAGCAGGTATTTAGAACTATTGCTTTTAAGTCATATATGTATTTACTCAAAGTCCCTTTGATTGGCTCAGATATTTTTGATGTCATAGCATACAGAGGGTACCAAATAAGTTTGTCCACCACTGATAGATTCATGAATAACTTTTGTTTAGTGGGCAAGAAAACAACAACTATGACAAACTACAAATATTAATCAAGAAAGGATTTATCACCATAAAAGCAATGTGTTTTTTTATTATCATATCTTATACACAGATACTGGGAACACCCTAATAAAGTTGTTCTGCTTAACTGACTGTACATGCCAATCTCACATTAAATCAGCATACATCAAAATAAAATAATAATAAACAAGTAGTGTTTTTTTTAAAATTACCTGTGAGACATCGTAGTAATCCAATTTGTAGTAACATAATGCAACATACACGTTTAGGGCTAGAAAATCTCTGAAAAAGAACAAAAATAATTCAGAGTAATTCATGCAAAGTGATAATTGTTTCCAGTGTGACAAACTTGTTGCATGTTTCTCTTTCTTGAGTTGGAAGGCAAAACATGTAGTGCATCAAGTGTCTGGCTGATCAAAATAAGGTAGGAAACGATAGCTTCCATAGTATGAAGACTAGTGTCTAAGAGCACAACTTACCACAAATTCAGTCAATATTTTACCTTAAAACTAATTCTTTTTGTTTTGGAGCAATGTATTTTAAGAAACAAATATTTTAAGAAACATAAATATTGTCTTCTAGAATGTTGAGGACATCATTAATTCATTGTAGATGTCTTCAGCACAAGGGAATGATATCAACATGATTAAAACAAGGGAATTCAGTCAGGCACTGTAATTTTATATAGGGTGGTGAAGAATTATGTCCCTTGATAAAGGAACTTATTTATTGGAAACAAAAACTTTTTTGTACTGTGACCTTTTTACCTCAAAATCAATCTCAACCATTTTCATAAGGTATGATTATACCAAGTTTGATTATCATACTTCATTTGAAAATGAAGTTGTTTTTTGCTTGCTTTTTTTTTTTGTTGATGAAAATGAAAACAAACTTTTTTTTATTAACAGTAACCTTGACCCATCAACCGAACCCCCCCCCCCCCCTTCCCGTACAGAATTTACAAAATTTCATCACCATAACTGTATTCTAAAAGAACTTATTTCACAGAAAAGAAAAGATTTTTCTTGATAACAATGACGTTGACCCTGCTGAACAGAAACTAATTCCTAATTTACCCATTAAGGCATCATGAGGTAACTTCCAATTAGGTCTGATCATGATACCTCAATCCTAATAGAAGTCTTTGATGAAAAAAAATAAATTTATTTTTAATCACAGTGACTTTGACATTGATCCTATTTACCTGAAAATCAATTCCAATCTCTTCCCAAAAGGAATTTACCATGTCTGATAACGAAACTCAACTCTAACATGAGACATTTGACAGAAATGAGCTGTTTGATGCTTGACCAAAGAGGTACCCTATTCTGATAACCTGGTTACAATGCACAGATCCTTTGTCAAGATATTGCCAGGACTCATTAACAACCACATTAATTGTCATAAGCTAAACAGGAATATGGAACAACCACATTATGTATAAGTCAGAGGCTATAAAGAACTATAGCCCCATTACATTAGGAACAAGTCAGAGATGCAATATAGTTATAACAACCATAAGCTGCAGGGAAGAGCATGATAAACCTATTTTTGATCAACAGTGTGTAGACACGCTACTCTAAGATCCAGCAATGTTTCAAAATTGTGTACAATATTTATGATAAAGTCTGGACCTGTCAGACAATCAGCTGCCAGGAAACATTAGGTGATGACGTTTAGATCAATGTTTCCCTCAAGACCAGTGACTTAATGTGAGCATTTTCATTAAGTCAGCAGATAGAACACATTCCTCACACTTCTTTCTTTCTGCAGACATCATACCAGCCATACTTAACAGTTTTAGTCAATTAGAAGCATAGTATTTCACAATCATCATTTGAAGAATCACTTTGACCTTATTAAATAAAGGTGTTATTGCAATTAAACACTTTTTAACCATCTGTGTTAAGGGTGACATAGTCCAGGGCATGTGACACTGATACTGCAGAAGACAAAAATACATCTGACAATGAAATTGCAACTGCAGTTTTTATGTTTGAAATGTTGGAGAAGAAAAAAAGACATAAATAAAAAGATTCAAATACCAGCTAGAAGATTAACAAATGTGACAGTGTACAGCTTGCCCATTCTGGCAACTGTATCCATGGCCATATACATGCCTTGTGACATGCCTACACAACATATTAATACATGTATCAGGTTTTAAAGAAAAATAATCTGGATACTGCAGTGCAAAATGTTGACATTTATTTTAAGTGTTTGGAACTGACAGTGATATGGATTGAAAAATATAGGGTGAATCTGGCAAAATGAAGCCCTCCACCATTTTCAAGGAACCTAATTCTTTCAAATGTAAAAATACTTTAGGAGGAGATACCCCTGAATATAATTGTGTAATGTACAGAACATCTTAATTAACAATTTCACCCATAAGTTTGACCTTAGAGCTAGGGACTTAACTTTTGTGTGTGACATATCATCTTATTGAGGTAAACCTTAGTGTCAAGTTACTTGAGAATCCTGCCAGCCATGTCTAAGTTCCAGCCTGGACATGTAAATCCAGCACCATGAGAACCCTGTAGTCCAGTCTGGACAAGCTGTAACGCTGAGACATATTAACACACATAAACCAAACAGACCGTATGGCAACTTTGTCAAGCAATAAACCAGCAGTTAAAATGGTATTGCATTACGCCCTCAATTTGAATATCACAATCAAAGTCTATTTATATCTGAATAACCCTTGCAGTCATTGAAATATATGTACATGTAGAAAGAAACTTGGGATTAGGCTGAAGTGTTGACAATGTGAAAAAATAAATCCCTTTATTTTACTTTGTGATTTTTCTTTTATGAAAGCTTATTCTCTTATCACTGAAGCTACCAAAAATGTATTCCAAAATTTAAGATTTCTGTCTTTTAAGTAGGTATGCAAACCAAATATGATGTTGGATAATTTATCGAAAGCATGAAATGGAACACAGTTGCCACTGTAAAGTATAAACTGTGTATCTGATTAAAGTGTACAAACTGAATAAGACTGAAGATGTTCTAACAAACTGCTTAGATGATATGGTCTTAACAGATGGAATTTCTAACCAAGAGAATGAAATAGTTGATAATGGATCAGTGTGTTTATTTGACACATGAAATTAAGAATTGCTCATGATTCCTTTTGCTCACAATTCCTAATACAGACCTTTTCTTCTAAGAATACCTTATAAAATTGTAAGAGGGAATATAAACAAGAGGGCCATATGGCCCTAGATCACTCACCAGAATACATCAGCTGATTTAAAATAACCAAGTCACTTGATTTTACTTAAATTTAATTTTAACCAATGGTTTCATAGAAGAAATCTTTGAAATCTTTTACTAGAATTTTGAATTTTTTTGTATAGAGTATATAAGGAAACTAGCTGACCCCCTAGGGGCCTCATTTTTCAAAGGATCAGCTTAATTTTAGCAATTATTGTAAATATTCATGGATGACCATTTGTGCTAAATGAAATTTAATTCTGACCACTGGATTCATTGAAAAAGAATTTTCTATATAGAGTATACATGTATAAGGAAATTAGCCTCATTTTTTCGGGGATCAACTTCATTTTAACAATTATGGTAGAGCACTATGAGGTGACTATTTGTGCAAAAGGAAATTAAATTCTGACCACTGGTGTCAGAGGAGAAGATTTTTGAATTTTTGAAAATGATTTTTGAAAGTAAAATTATTTTGGTTGCCATGGCAACCAGAGTTCTACATGGATCAAGTTTATTTTAGCAACTTTTGTGGAGGTTCACCCAAGGATGATCTGTGCCAAATTTCATCAATTTCTATGTAGTGGTTTCAGAGGAGATCTTGTTTAAAGCAAATTGTTGACGACAGGCGACTGACGAAGTACGATGACGGATGCAGGGTGATCCTAACAGCTCACCTTGAGCACGTTGTGCTCTGGTGAGCTAAAAATAAATAATAAAAAAATTTAGTACTAAATCAAAGGCATACCGGTTGTCAAGCAGGATCCGCTTATAGATATCTATAGCCTCCTGATAGTGACTGCGCAGATAGTGGATGGAAGCGAGAGACAGCTGGTCTTCGATGATGTCTTGCAACTGTCCGTGGTATCCCATCAGTCTCTTCTCATCATTGAACTTATGAGACAAGTGGAACATCAGTCGGTTCTGAAGCTGGCTTTGTGGTCCTGTAACATATCACCAGTCTGTGTACAAGATGAACAATTAAGTAACAGTTTGGTATGTCAATATGTCTCTAGCCTTTAAATGATACAAGTCTTCTTTTTTTTTCTTTTTTTTTGAGTTATTTCAGGAAATTATGCAAGGTGTGTGTGTAGGAACAATAAAACAAATTCAGGGTACCACCGCAATTTTCCTATGAACCCCCCACCCCTTAATTTTAAATGAAAATTTACCAGGTGTATCAAACTGCAGGCGTATTCTATTTGCTTTACATTGACACAGTGCTCCGAATATTCTGTATTTATAAACATTGTTTATCTATGAAATAGTTAACTCTAAAATACACAAATAACTGCAAATATATCTAAATGCCTTTCTTCTTAAGATATTTTCTGTTTAAAGTTGTAACAGTGTTTAGGAACATGTAAACATTGTGTGTATGTATGGTTAATCAAAAACTACTTTCAAAACAAGTAACTGGTGTTGTATGCAACACATAAAGTCCCCTACCGGCTCCACCTTGACTCAATATGGTAATCAGTCCCATTTTTTGCCATATTTTCAAATTTTTGAAGAACAAAAATAAAATTGAAGTGCATAATCTACACATTGCCATTAGTCATATACCAAGTTTCATCAAGTTTGCTTCTTAGTTATCGAATCCCATTTTTTGCCATATTTTCACTATTTCCGTTACCATAGCAACCACAATTTTAGTCAAAGAACAAAAATAAAATGACGTGCATAATCTACACATTGCCATCTAGTCATATACCAAGTTTCATCAAGTTAGCTTGCTTAGATTTATTGACAGTTTATCGCGGGATAATCCAAGATATTGATCAGTAGCGATATGAAGATCGGATCCAGTTGACGGACGGGACAGACGGAGGGCAAACCTATAGTCCCCTCCGGTGTGAACACCGGTAGGGGACTAATAAACATTGTAAAAAAATACTTTTTAATGCATTTGTAGCAAAGATTGATATTTGAAATTGACCAATAAATTGTGGATGATGTGTGGACCCCCCAACCCTCAAAAAAAAAAAAAATAAAAAAAAAAAAAAAATAAAAAAATAAATAATAAAATGCGCTGTTAGCTTTTTCTGGTACACAAGATTACTGCAAAACTAATCCATCATCTTCTATGTGTTCAGAACAGTTTCATTGTCAGCACTCAACACTCCTGTTCACTGACATGCAGATGTGATAATGTATATGATTCGCAGGCATATAATTCAGACACAACGAAGTAACAAAGCAAAGTAGGGAATTTTTTTTTTTGTCTTCATGAAAGGCAAAAATAACTATGCAATCAAAATGCAGTAACAACACTAAAGTACATGAGCTGCCCGTAATACAGCCCTCCTGACTGTTATGGTGCTCTTTATTTTCAGGATTAGATCAGGAATCACAGCTGCTAACAATGATATATGGATCATAGTAAATTACAAATTAGGTAAAAAAAGGCAAACACTTTGCATTAAGGACATTTCAGCAGGTTACCACTGATTTTTTTTTTTTTTTTTTGGAATTCTAATTAATTATCAGTACAATGTTAAAGGAAACTCAAATTTTATGAATTATGTATTAAAAACATGAATAAAAGTATATTTGCCAAATGCTGAGGATCCAAAAAGTCACATATCACAAATTTCAATAAAAAAGCAGTTTTAGTTAAAAAAAAAAAGTGGTGAGGTTTACATTTTTATTTTTTACATTTTTAGAAAGCATTTATATCAGAGGATTGAATTGTAAGAAATAAAGAAAGTCTGTCTGTTTAAATTTTTTTTATCAAGAAAAATATATATAAAATTTCATAGCTTTTGGATAGATTTTGTTTACATTTTGGTTATGACACAATAGCAATATTTGTTCGTTTTGTATTTTCCATGCCTGTGTAACTTATAAAACACATTATATGTTACAAACTGTGATAAAATATTCTGAAAATATTATTTTGATATGTAATTATAATATTTAGAGTGCAGTATTTCTTATATTTTATTGCTTTAATTTTTCAACAAATTTTAGCAAACAGTGATGTTTAACTATAAGCTAAATCTCTAAAACGAGCATGGTGACCCCCTTTTTAATTCAAATATCTTTTACTTCTATTCTAAAGAACTTAAAAAAAAAAGGTGCAAAATTTTAGAAAAATCTGTCCATTAGAAAAAAACACACTAAAACGCCTTCAAATTCAACTTGGGGTCATCTTACTCAGGGCTCACCCTGGCTGTAAAAATGTTTGTGGCAACACATTCGCCAAATGCGAACAAGTGCTGTCAGAGGACAGCACGCTTGACTATTCAAAATGCTTTTTGGTAAATCAAATGAAATCTATTTAAATTCTTGTCCTTCACATACCCTGTATATAATAATAGTCAAAAATGATATACCTTGATAGTCTGATACCCCTTAATTATTTTATTAAGTCTAGAATTAATCCCATGCCATAGTTACTGAGACATAAGCATAATAACACTGTGCATGCAAAACTTTAACCAAAAATCCAAGCTAGAAAAGGGCCATAATTTGCATAAAATTCAGTTCAAAATTTATCCTCCTTGGTTTTCTGATGCCCTGAAGACACTCCTTAACTTTCTAGTCAATTTCACAAGCAATTTCTGAGATATAAGCTGGATAGTAGCTTGAATGCAAAAACTTAACCAAATTTCTAAGTTAAAAGGGTCATAATTTTTAATATATTCCATCAAAAGTTATCTACCTTGATAGTATGATACCCCTGAAAATATTAAAAATGTTTCAAATCAATCCCATGCCTGGACTCTGAGATATTAGCATGAAAGTACCTTGCATGAAAACTTAAACCAAAATTTCTTAGTTAAAAGAGGGGCCATAACTTGTAATATATTCCATCAAAAGTTATCTACCTTGATAGTATGATACTCCTAAACATATTAAAGATAATTCAAAACAATCCCATGCCTGGATACTGAGATATTAGCATGAAAGTAACTTGCATGCAAAACTTTTACCAAAATTTCTAAGTTAAAAAGGGCAATAATCTATAAAATATTCCATCAAGAGTTATCTACCATGAAAGTATGATACCCCTAAACATATTAAAGATGTTTCAAATCAATCCAATGCCTGGATACTGAGATATTAGCATGAAAGTACCTTGCATGCAAAACTTTAACCAAAATTTCTAAGTTAAAAAGGTGCCATAATTTGTAACATAATCTATCAAGAGTTATCTACCATGAAAGTTTGATACCCCTAAACATATTCAAGATGTTTCAAATCAATCCAATGCCTGGATACTGAGATATTAGCATGAAAGTACCTTGCATGCAAAACTTTTACCAAAATTTCTAAGTTTAAAAGGGGCCATAATTTGTAATATATTCCTTCAAGAGTTATCTACTTTGGTTGTCTGATGCCCCTAAACATATTCATAAACTTTCAAGTCAATACCATGAATGGTTATTGAGATACAAACTAGATAGTAGCTTGCACGCAAAACTTTAACCAAATTTTCTATTGCATGCAAAACTTTAACCAAAATTTCTAAGTTTAAAAGGGGCCAGAATTCATATTAAATTCAGTCAAGAGTTATCTACCTTGGTTGTCTGATACCCCTGAACATATTTATAAACTTTCAGGTCAATACCATAAATGGTTATTGAGATATAAGGTTGATAGTAACTTGCACGCAAAACTTTAACCAAAACTGCAACGCCAACGCCGATGCAAGGGCGACTACAATAGCTCTCATATTCTTCGAATAGTCGAGCTAAAAACAGATGGAAATAAATACAAAACAAATACTGTCATATAATTTTAAATAAAAATTAAATGAATTAAATTCACATTTAGTTTTATATATAAATTTAAAAAAAAATTTCATTCAACTGTCAAAAATATGTTCCATTTAATTGTTTTAAAAGAAAGGATAATGATGAAACATTGCAGATGTTTTTCGCATATGGCCGCCATTGTGATGATTGCGCAATTTCTTAGCAGTTCCCAATACAGGTAAAGTTGGTAGAGAGTGTGACAAAATGTACACAAGTTATAAAGCTGCCAATACCATCAGAGTATTCCACATCTTTGCATAATATGGAAGCCTTAGAATGCATGTTGATTGGATAATAGACCCCCCCCCCCCCCCCCCCCCCCCCCGTTATTGATTATGTTTATCTGCCCACAGCAGGTGCTTTACTTTAAGTAGCATACAGTACAGTAGTCCAGAACGACCTGTATTTTTGTGCATTACGAAACTTAAACAGCTGTGGTGGCCGATTTCATCTTCGTGAATGGGTCCCGTATACACCGAACACATTCGCCAATTAGAAAAATCTGGCGCCAGTTTCATAATTTTGTTGCATTTTGCGCCTTTGGTGACCGACAGAGTAAGCCCTGTAACTTGTATATCTTAAGTTGTCTTGAAGACTGAGAAAACCTGTATCTGTAAAGTTTCAATCCAATCGTACATGCAATTGTTTTAGAGATATAGCTTTATAGTACATGCACACAAAACTTTAACCATATTTTTTTTTTTTTTTTTTTTAACCTTTATTATCCCCGTCTTCTGATGGAAGTAGGTCGGGGAACCATCCTACTCACCACCTTACAATATCAAACTGCATATATCTACATATATAAATTTAACATAAATCATATAATTTTCATCATATAAAAACCACTAGAAATACAATTTCATTATACAGATTAAGTTTAGGTCAGTAAAGGTTAAAAAATATCTTGAAGAATAGGAAAAAGAAAAAAAAAGAAATATCTACAGACAATCCCTGAGTGTTCTATTAATTTATAATGTAGGTTAATATTCCTGCACACATACCTAACAATTGCCCATTTGTCACTTTCTTTTTTATTTACTTCTGTTAATTTAAAAATATCCCAAGACAATCTTAAGTTCTTTTTCAGCCAAGAGTTAAATCTAACTCTAGTCTGATCGACCTGAACACCTTTATTCAGTTTCAAGTTAATCCCATGACTGAGCATGATAATATATTATATATTTTATGATGACTGGTGGCTTCTATGAATTGGGCCTGCAAAACATCTATTTGGAATCAACTTTTTCCTTGGATTTAACCCCATAGTAGGTGTGCACACAATCTATGGTCTTCTACAGTATTTCATTACCTTTCTGAACAGCTTCATCTGCCTCTGGATACATTCCAAGGAAGAAATATGTACAAGCCAGATTAACATACACATCTGGGTGGCAATTTCCTTTGGCAACTATTCTTAAATATTCCTGAAATGCAAAAAATGTGTTCCTAATGAAAGACAGTTTGATTATACAATGTAAACATGCTTATTTCTTACGGCTTACTTGGAAAAAATCAATAAATAACTAATTCCTTGTATAAAAACAAAAGGACCATAAGACCCTAGATCGCTCACCAGATAACATAACCTTTTTTAAAACCATTCAAATCACTTGCTTTTACCTGGGTACCTCCAACAGCAACCAGATTCATGTCTCAGATACAAAGAATTCTTAAACTGGTTGACCATCTGGGGACTTCATTTTTCAAAAGATCAAAAATGCTTAGGCAAGTGTTGTATGACACCATGAGAGTATCATAAATGAGAAACAAGAATTAATTCAGGAGAAGAATTTTAAAATCATCTATAAAGGGTACATAACAAAATTAACTATCCTTCAACTTTACTTTATCAATTATGATAGAGGTCCATCAGAGGTGACCATCTGTGCCAAATGAAATTAAATTCTCATGTTTGGTTTCATAGAAGAAGAATATTGACTTTTTCTATATTGTGTATATACAGAAACTAGCTAATCCCCCAAGGGGCCTCATTTTTCAAGGGATCAACTTTGTTTTGGCAATTATAATAGAGGGCCATGAGGTGACCATTTGTGCCATATGAAATTAAATTCTGACCACTGGTTTCAGAGGAGAAGAATACTGACTTTTTCTATATGGAGAATATACATGATAAGCTGACCCCGAATAGTGGCGTTATGTGACGAAGAATCTCGAACTTTTGGCGATCTTTGCCGACATTTGCCGGGCCCATTAGGGTGCCTCTACCTTAAGGACTTTCATCAATTTCTACCAATTTTTTTGAGAGCAGATGTCTTTTAAAGAAAATTGTTGATGCTAAACTACACACAATGATGGATGAAGCGTGATCACAATAGCTCACCTTAAGGTCTGGTGAGCTAAAAATAAGATGTTAAAATGTTTCAATGCTTGACTCAACATTCAGAAAACAATCTCAAAAGATCCTTGCCTTTCCCAGCCATTTCAGAAAAACAAGAGGGCCAAGACAGCCCTGAATCGCTAACCTGAGAAATATTGCCTTCATTGCCTTTTACATCATAATCATACTGAATACATAATCCATGCAGAAGTACAGCAAGATAATAGTAATTCCACATACAAACAAGAGCTGTCAGAGGACAGCACGCTCGACTACTCAAAATGCTTGTTCGTAAATCAAATGAAATCTATTTAAATTCTTGTCCTTCACATACCCTGTAAATAATAATAGTCAAAAATGATATACCTTGATAGTCTGATACCCCTTAATATTTTTCTGAAGTCTAAAATTAACCTCATGTCTAGTTACTGAGACATAAGCAAAATAACACTGTGCAAGCAAAAATTTAAAAAGTAGCCAAGTTAGAAAAGGGCCATTATTTGTATAAAATTCAGTTCAAAATTTATCCTCCTTGGTTTTGTGATGCCCCTGAATACACTCCTTAACTTTCTAGTCAATACCATGAACAATTTCTGAGATATAAGCTAGACAGTAGCTTGAATGCAAAACTTAAACCAAAATGTCTATGCTAAAAAGGGGCCATAACTTCTAATATATTGCATCAAAGTTATCTTCCTTGATAGTATGATATGCCTAAACATATTAAAGATGTTTAAAATCAATCCCATGCCTGGATACTGAGATATAAGCATGAAAGTACCTTGCATGGAAAAATTAAACCAATATTTCTAAGTTAAAAAAGGGTCATAATTTGTAATATATTCCTTCAAGAGTTACCTACCTTGGTTGTCTGATGCCCCTTAACATATTCATAAACTTTCAAGTCAATACCATGAATGGTTATTGAGATACAAACTAGATAGTAGCTTGCATGCAAAACTTTAACAAAATTTTCTATTGCATGCAAAACTTTAACCAAAATTTCTAAGTTAAAAAGGGGCCATAATTTATATCAAATTCTGTCAAGAGTTATCTAACTTGGTTGTCTGATGCCCCTGAACATATTTATAAACTTTCAAGTCAATACCATAAATGGTTATTGATATATAAGGTTGATAGTAACTTGCATGCAAAACTTTAACCAAAAGCTGCAACGCCAACGCCAACGCAAGGGCGACTAAAATAGCTCTCATATTCTTCGAATAGTTGAGCTAAAAAAACTGGTCTAATTTTGATGGTTACAGCTATAAAATCAAGTGACCCCTGCAGTGGAAGCAATTTTGACACCAGGGCCATGATTTGAAATTTTGATAAAGGTCCACTAGGCCACGTTACAAACCAAATATCTTAACTCCATATCTTGTGGTTTCTTGTGAAAAGTTTTTTCCTATATAAGACTATGAAAAATCAAGTGACCCCTGGGGCAGGGCCTATTCTGATACCAGGGCCATAGTTTCCACTTGGTAGATGTCCAATTGGCCATGTTACATACCAAATATCTGAACTCTAAATCTTGTGGTTTCTAACAAGATGATCTTTTAAGTTTTTTTCTATACAAGTCGATTTAAAATCAAGTGACCCCTATAGTGGAGCCAATTTTGACCTCAAGGCCATGGTTTCAACAAAGGTTCACTAGGCCATATTAAATACCAAATATCTAAACTCGACGCCTTGTGGTTTCTGACAAGAAAATTTTTCTAGTTTTTCCTATTTAAGCCTATGTAAAACAATGTGACCCCTGGGGAAGAGCCAATTTTGACCCCAGAGTTATGATTTGACCAAACTTGGTAGAGGTCCATAAGACAATGACATTCACTAAATATCTTAGCTCTAGGCCTTGCGATTTCTTAGAAAAAGATTTTTTAAGATTTCACTTTTGAAATATATTTTTAGCTGCTGTGACCAAGGTATGCAATGGACCAGATCCATTTGAACAACTTTGGTAAAGCTTCATGCAAGGAACATCAAAAACAAATTTCATCAATTTTGGCCCAGTGATTTCAGAGGAGATGCTGTTTGAAACAAATGTTGACAACAGTTAGCCATCATTCCCAAAAGCTCACATATGCACTACGTGTTCAGGTGAGCTAAAAAACATACAGAGGACTTCTTAGTTTGATCATGCTGCTCTTACCTCCATTGCCCTCTTGTAATCTGCCAGATGAAAAGCACAGTATGCTATCCATAAGTCTGTATCCTGGTCACCTTTTCCACTGTTTCTGTTAAACTAGAAAGAGAAAAGATGGCGAACTTACAAGAATGTATTAATACAAGCTACTCAAAGTAGCATTTCAAATGTTTGACATGATATCAATAGATTTTGTTTGCAAATAAATGAATAAAGTAAACATCTCAAATGACATGAAACCTTGTTTTTGATAGGTACTTGAAACATTTTAAAGTAATTTTGCAAGATTTCATAAACAATGGGAAGATCAATGTCACTGAGTAGTTTCTCAGAAGATTAAAACAAGAGGGCCAAGATGGCCCTAAAGACGCTCACCTGAGGACATTTGTGCTGACCAAGTTTGAGGAAGATTGAATCAAAATTGTGGCCTCCAGTGTGTAAACAAGGTTTTTCTAAGATTTGACCTACTGACCTACTTTTGGATCCAACCTGACCCATTTTAGAACTGGTTCAAGATATCACCAAGACAAACATTCTGACCAAGTTCGAGGAAGATTGAATCAAAATTGTAGCCTCTAATGTGTAAGCAAGATTTTTCTAAGATTTGACCTACTGACCTACTTTTCAATCGCTTTTTAGGTCTATTAGATTAATGATCTTCAATAATTCGTTGAAATTTCTGAAGAGAATCGTATACCTACCAAACTGAAACCGGAAATGGAGGGCTGAATAGTTTCCTAATTTTTCATTGGTTAATAATATTATAACCTAAAACGACCGAATGTGATTTTATTACCAACAAAATATTACCTGTACTTTCATATCTTTCTTAAAGAAAACTTTTATTTAATATACAATTGACACAATATATTCTCTTTTTTTTTTTTTTAATTTTAATATAAAACATATATCAATATGTAATTTAAAGTAAAAAGTGATTCAATCAAGGGCCAAATTTTAACCATTATCTTGTCATAATCTCTCAAACTAGTAATATTGCAAAATATTTTTTTATGATTGGTCTATATGAATTATGTGGGTACGGACCACTAGACAATATTTCACATCAAATCTATAGATTAAGCTCTAGGTCTTTTCCTATGTAACTCTATGTGAAACAAGTGACCACTGGTGCGGGGTCATTTATCACTGTAAGGCTATGATTTGAACAACTGAGGTAATGAACCATTATATGATGCTACATACCAAAAATCTAAGCTCTAGGCCTTCTGGATTTAGGAAGAAGATTTTTAAGATTTTCCTATTTAATCTATGTAAAACAAGTGACCCCTGGTGCGGGGTCATTTATCACTGTAAGGCTATGATTTGAACAATCTTGGTAATGAACCATTAGATGATGCTACATACCAAATATCTAAGCTCTGGGCCTTATGGATTTACAGAAGAAGATTTTTTTAAGATTTTCCTATATAACTCTATGTAAAACAAGTGACCCCTGGTGCAGGGGCATTTATCACCATAGGGCTATGATTTGAACAATCTTGGTAATGAACCATTAGATGATGCTACATACCAAATATCTAAGCTCTGGGCCTTATGGATTCACAGAAGAAGATTTTTTTAAGATTTTCCTATATAACTCTATGTAAAACAAGTGACCCCTGGTGCGGGGGCATTTATCACCATAGGGCTTTGATTTGTACAATCTTGGTAATGGCCCACAAGATGATGCTACATACCAAATATCTAAGCTCTAGGCCTTGCAGTTTTGCAGGAGAAGATTTTCAATGTTTGAGTTTTTAAAATCTATTTTTAGCTCCTGTGACCTACTTTTTCAACCAATCTGAATAATTTGTACAACTTTGATAGAGGGCATCATAAGGATGATTCCTGTGAAGTTTGGTCAAAATCCCTTCAGCGGTTCAGGAGGAGATGTTGTTTAAAGCAAATTGTTGACGACGGACGGACGCACGCACGGACGACGGACAAAAGGTGATCACAATAGCTCACCTTGAGCACTTCGTGCTCAGGTGAGCTAAAAACAACATCCTAATGTAATGAAAACTGGAAAGCAAGCATGATTATATATCAATTATGCCAAGCAATCTTAACTCTCAACAACGAAACAAGAATCTTTTTAGGACCAGTGACCATGATGACCCGATTGCCCAAAGAGCAATCATAAACTGCTTCTTCTAATTAGGTATCTACCAAATAAATTTAGTAATATCTCAATCCTGACTGCTACCCATCCACCCAAATGCCAAATGACAGTTGGCCAGTGATTTTTTTTTTACTATCTGTGGCTTTCTTATTAGGAAAATTAGCGTTATACATAAACAAGAGGGCCATGATGGCCCTGGTTTGATCACCTAAGAACCAGGTATAAAATGAAGGAAAAGAAACAGCAAATATCTTATGATATTGTGGAAAATGGGCTCTGCCAGCCATAAATCTAGTGAGTACTTTACAAGAAGAATTTTCAAATTTGTATTATATACATATAAGGAAAATAGGCTCTGCCCCCTGGCGGCCATGTTTTTCAATGGATAAAAAAAATCTGAACAATCTTGATAGAGAGTGACCTAAGGAACATCTGTGCAATTAACTTTGAAATCCAGCCAGTACATTTGGCCAAGAAGATTTTTCAAATTTGTACTATATTCATAAAAGGGAAATAGGCTCTGCCCCCTGGCGGCCATGTTTTTCAACGGATCAAAATAATTTGAACAAATTTGGTAAAGAATGACATAAAGAACATTTGCACCAAATAACTTTGGAATCCAGCCAGTACTTTTGGAGGAGAAGATTTTTGAAGTTTTTACTATATACATATAAGGAAATCAGGCTCTGCCCCATGGCGGCCATATTTTTTAACAAATCAAAATAATTTGAATAATCTTGGTAGAGAATGACCTAAGGAACATCTGTATTATATTCATATATAGAAAACGTGCTCTGCCCTATGGCGGCCATGTTTTTTAACAAATCAAAATAATTTGAACAATCTTGGTAGAGAATGACCTAAGGAACATCTGTGTCAAATAACTTTGAAATCCAGCCAGTACTTTTGACCAAGAAGATGTTTCAAATTTGTATTATATTCATATATAGAAGATGTGCTCTGCCCTATGGCAGCCATGTCTTTCAATGAATCAAAATTATTTGAACAATCTTGGTGGAGAGTGACCTAAGGAACATCTGTGTCAAGTAACTTTGAAATCCAGCCAGTACTTTTGACCAAGAAGATGTTTCAAATTTGTATTATATTCATATATTGAAAACATGCTCTGCCCTATGGCAGCCATTTTTTCAATGAATCAAAATTATTTGAACAATCTTGGTGGACAGTGACCTAAAGAACATCTGCACCAGATAACTTTGAAATCCAGCCAGTACTTTTAGAGAAGATATTTGAAGTTTTTACTATATACATATAAGGAAAACGGGCTCTGCCCTCTGGCAGCCATGTTTTTCCATGGATCAAAATAATTTGGAAATCTTGATAGTGAGTGACCCAAGGAACATCTGTGTCAAATAACTTTGAAATCTTGCCAGTAGTTTTGGAGGAAAAGATTTTCAAAATTTTCATATATTTTTCTTTCCATTGCCATGGCAACCAGAGTTCTGCATGGAATCAAATCCTTTGAACAACTATGAAAGGGCTTCACCCAAGGAACATTCCTGTGAAGGTTCTTTAAAATTGGCCCAGTGATTAAGGAGGAAATGTCATTTTAAGTTAAATGTTGACGACGGACATTCGTCGGTCACAATAGCTCACCTTGAGCATATTGTGCTCAGGTGAGCTAAAAAAAACAACAAAAAAACATTACTATGATTTTAACATGATAATGTTTTAAATTATCAAAAGAATTCTCTAGTTAAAGGTAG
The DNA here is from genome assembly GCA_021229015.1 of Solen grandis. NCBI lineage: Eukaryota > Metazoa > Mollusca > Bivalvia > Adapedonta > Solenidae > Solen > Solen grandis. The sequence continues at coordinate 89,948,563 of CM037777.1, forward strand.
TATATGTCAAAGAAAGTTTTAAATCAACAAAAAAAATTAAAAGAATAATACAAATTTCATTAGAATTCTATGAATTACTTCTTTTGAGGAAAAAAAAAAAATAGATTGTTATTTATGAAAATAATGAACTATTTTGGCTAGGGGAAACTGCCTGTAAAAGGTATTAAATTTACCCCCCCCCCCCCCATCAATTATGTCAGTTTTCGAAAAATTGAAAGCACTATGGTTAAAAAGACCATAGACTGCTCACCTTAGTATCATTAGCTTAAATTAGAGAAGTTGTTGTTGTATTGGGATTTACCATCGCTGCGATAGTATTTCAATCATATAGCGACGTCCAGCTAATTACAGGTGGAGGAAGACCCCTAGTACACAGAGGTACCCGGGTAGAACCACCGACCTACCGCAAGCCAGCTGGAAGGCTTCCCCACATGAAAAATCCGAAGTTCCTACCAGGATTCGAACCCACAGCGGTGAGGGGCTGAGAGATTTGTAGTCCACGACTGTAACCGCTCAGCCACAGCGGCCCCCAAATTAGAGAGGTCACATAACATTCAAACAAGAACCAATAGTGACTAACCCGTCCTAAGAGCCTCATCTTTTAACACTCTTCCACTTGGATGTCATCAAGGAATGAATTATTTGTGCACGTCTGGGAGACCGGGACTGTCTGGTTTGTTATTGAGCGCAGACTCAAAATTTTGCCAATAAACACTGTCACCAATTTCATTGGTGATTGGTCTTAATTTGCCAAAGTTAGAGGACAGACATGGTTAATTATGAAATCAAAGGGTCATAGTACAACTATGAAATGGGACATTCTGGCTAATTACTGGTCATTGCTGAGATACCCAGTGATGACTGGTCTACATTTGCCAAGATATTGTTTATAAGATACTGTAACAAAGTTTGATGAAGACTGGTTTACTTATTATGTAACATCTGCCAGGTACAAATGGACAACTAAAGTTGACACCAGCATCCTGCCTGTCAGCTGAACAAAAATAATCATGTTTCATTTAAGAATGGCAGTGTTTGCCAAAAGGGCATGGCAAAAGGGCATTCCTCTTTACATTTAATCATAAAAATGGACAAGGAGGCCATGTCTAGTGTTTTACCTAAAATGAAGCGTTCTAAATTATTTAAGAATTCTTTGATCCAGGGAGAGGTTCCAGTCTGGGTAAGACAATCCATTACCATGACTTTTCATCAATAAACGTGACCATGACCATAAAGCTTGGGACCAAACTATTTTGTGAAACACATTGACTTATTGAGACAAATGTAACTGCCAAATTATTTTAGAATCCCTTAACCAAGGGATATAAACAAATCCAGTATCAAGACCTTTCTCATCTGAGTGTAACCTTGAATTCAGAGCTTCGGACCCATTGCAGAAAATTTTCTTGTATGCAACAGTTTGTCCCATTGAGACTTATGACCAGTAACCTTACTGCCAAGTTTTTAAGAATCCTTTCATCTATGTCTAAGTTACTGCCAGGACAAGCAAATCTAGCTGGTGAGACATACATACACCAAACCACCATTATGATACTATGTTGAGCTGCCACAAACTAGCTCCACAAAAATAAACTAGAGCTAACATACATCTAGGGCAGACAAGAATATTAACTTTACTCAGCCTATGAGGCTATGACCTTGAGCTAATGACTATGGTTCAAGTTCATGGAACATCCTAGTTAGAAACAATAGTGGTGTCGAGTTTCATACTTGTGTGGTATGTGTGAACTCTGACTTGGATTTTCTCATAAGTGCCAAGAGAAAGTCCAATTTTCTGTCGTAGACCTGTTGTGTAACATATGTGAAAGGGGCTTACTTGTACAGAATTGCATAATCCACAATATGAAATGACTTATATAAAATAAAAGAATTTATTTGATGCTTTTCGATGAATTACCTAGAAATTATCAGAAAATTGAATCCAACCCTACATCATAAACTGATCGGAGCTTCAGTTGTGCTAGGTTTTACGCAAGAAATGACGTCATAAATAACATCATTCACGCGAGGTAATCCCGCCAAATTTTGACAGCTTTTGTGAATAACACAGCTAATTTCTGGCCTTTAAAGCATTAAATAAAAATTGTTTCTTTTGGTGAAAGATCAATGTATAATTTAATTTGTGAATATAAAAAAATGCATTTGCACTCATGGCTTAGCCACTCGTGAAAATATCTCACTAAGTGACATTATCAATCAATCTTACACCAAAACAATTATCTTCTCCGTAATTTTGTATGTAATTTGTTGCTTTCCTGCAAAATTCAGTTTAGATAAAAGGTCTAATAAAAAGTTCACCTCAAGGAGAGTGATTGCCCCAGTGTAATCCCTGTTGTCCAGGATTTCTTCAACTTTAGGAAGGGCCTTTTTCTTTTTGCTCTCTTTTGCAGGTGTTGTAGCACCAGGGCCTATAGCCGGCTTCTGGCGTGACAGGATCTGTAAATAATAAGTTTGATATTGAACACATGATTGTAAAGAGCCTCTTAAGGAGGAAGCTGTACATACTTGAACTGTTTTGGTTTGTATTTGGGCCATCCTCAAAATTATTTGTTTGCTGTTTTCCTTCCTTCAAACTTAAATACTACTTTTTCCCTTCATTTTTCTTAGATGCTAGAGTGTAAACATAACTGATTAAAAATTCTGTTATTCCATGGATCATTACTCAAAACATAACATTAAGATATATACAGCTGCCTTTGTCATACAATACATATAAATGATATATTTGTTTATATGACAATGATTTATAGATGAAATCTAAACAACAGGCAGACCTGACAAAATATTTTAAAACAGGTTTTACTTTACATCTTATTAAAAGCTTAGTGGTTTTTTTTGTTTTGTTTTTTTCCTGAACAGTATTCAGTACTATATACATATTATTAATTATCACTGTTATTAAATATGTATTTAGCCATTTAGTCACTTAACATTTATCTCTACCAATCTTGACAGAAAGCTGTATGTTGCAACACTGTGTGAAAAAATAGCATGCAGCGTTAGTTCTTGCAGAAAAGTTGAAAGATTGAAACAGATAAGTTATATGAACATAGGAAAATCTTAAAAAAGAGGGCCATATATGGCCCTAGATCACTCACCAGAGTGCATAAGCTTACGTGGAAGACAGCCATGAGGTGACCATTTGTGCCAAAAGGAATTAAATTTTAACCATTGCTTTCAAAGAAAAGTTTTTTAAGGGATCAACTTTATCTTAGCAATTATGGTAGACAGCCATAAAGTGACATTAATTTGTGCTGAATGAATTTAAATTCTGACCATTGGCTTCATAGCAGAAGAATTTTATTTTTTTTATAAAGAGTATAATAGGAAACTGGCTGACCCTCTAGGGGCCTTTTTATGAGATGAACTTTATTGTAGCAATTATTGTAGGCAGTCATGAGGTGACCTTTTATGCCATGAGAAATTTGTTCCCAATCACTGGTTTCAAAGAAGAATAATTTTGAAATTTTCTATATACGAGGGGTGTTCACAAAGTTCGCGGAAAAGTGCTCACATTTCTTTATTACACAAAATATCTGAAAATTTTGATCAGTAAAATTTAATAAAATATCAGTTTAATTACAAAATTTCACACAAATCTTTTGCATACATGCTGTACATTTGTAACAATAGTAATGTCATCAAACATATCTCGGCCCAACACAAAACGACGTCAAAGTTAACATTCATACATATTCACAACAAATGAAATACTCCACTTAATCCTATTCATAATACACAAACAGGCACGTACATGTTGCACATATATATTTGACTGGTCATGAATTATGACGAAGACAGTCCCATTGCTACAGTCCGCTCTGTATACAATTTCAGGAATGACAATACGCCGATCTCTGCCAAGCAACTCTTAGATGGCGGTGTTGTGCAACAACTTCTTCGTCACTTGACGGCCGCTGCGCTTGTCATCAAGGATGTTTTCCCAGTCCTACTCAAACTGGCTGTACCATTTGAATATCAATATTTTCTTGCAACAGTTTCACTATAGGCATTACGTATCTTTTTAATAGTTTAAGAAATTTCTTTCAGAACACAAAATTTGATGGCTGTTTATGTTCAAGATTAATTTTTGCATCAGTCAGCAGATAATGCATCGTTTGATTATATATCTGACATCAGAAATCAAAATGAAGCCATAAATGACATTGCAAATGTTTGCGCATTACATATATGCAAATTGAAAGGCATTCAGTGAAAATTGTATATTTGAGACCATTTTCATCAAAACGACCAAATTTTGGGCAAGGAAGAGGATGATGACGTTACTATGGAAACCATTTTTATTTAACGAAAGGAATACAGATCTAATTTTTGCTCATTAAAATGACAATTTATCGACCTACATCATAGTGCAGTTTCATTAATCTGCCATCTAAAATAAAACATTGTCAAGAACACTTTTCTGCAAACTTTTTGAACACTCCTCGTGGAGCTTAAAAGGAAACTAGGGAACCCACTAGGAGCCTCATTTTTCAAGGGATCAACTTTATTTAAGCAATTATGGGAGACAGCCACAAGGTGACCATACATGCTTAAAGGAATTAACTTCTAACCATTCGTTTCATAGTAGAAAATTTATGAAATCTTTCATATGGAGTATATAAGTAAATAAGCTGACCCTGTAGGGGCCTCATTTTGCAAGCAATTTATTTTAGTAATTGTGGTAGACAGCCATGAGATGACGATTTTAGATAAATGAAATTAAATTCTGGCCATTTCATCAAATGATCCCAAAATTCTAACCACTAGGGGACACATGTTCCCCAAATTAAAAAGTCAATATTAAACCCTGAATATTTATTTGAAAGTTTAGAGAAATACATCTTTAAGTCATGAGAATATTGTCCAAAGCAGTATATACTAGAAGATAGATAGGTGCGATATTCTGCACAATGCAAATGGTTATTTGATTGAGGCAAGAGATATTCTATAAAAAATTATATAAAAAAGTTTAGCAAGTTTGAAAATATATAACTTTTGGAGAACTAGCATGGAAGAAAGCATGAAAACAAATATATACCACAAATAAGACGTTTAATTGCAGTTGATACGCATTATTCTCATTCAATGATATTGCTAAATAAATTGTGTGTCTTACCAGAAAGGGCAAAGGGGTCAGACAAAAAGTCACACATGTCTCAATACCTTGTGTGCCCACTATTAGCAGCCAAAACTGCAATACATCTTCATCTCATGCTGCAAACAAGCTTTCTAATAACCTGTATAGGGATTCTCGCCCACTGATATCGAAGAGCGTGTTCATGGTCACAAACATTATTGACGTCATGATGTTTTCTGACCTGTCGACCTAAATGATCCCCTAAGTGTTCAATGGGCAAGAGATCTGGTGATTTTACAGGCCACTGTAAAACGTTCACATTGTTTTAGCGTAAAACATCCTGAGTGTAATGTGCGGTGTGCAGGAGGGCATTATCATGATGGACAATTCTTACGCTACGTTGTTGCATGAATGGTACGACAATGGGCTGGATTATTTCTTCACAGTACTTTTGTGCGGTTAGATTGCCAGCCACTGTAACAAGATCAGTTTTCCCATCATGGTATATGCCAGCCCAAACCATGAAACTACCACCACCATAACGGACACATTGGATGATGTTATCGGTGTCCAAGCTTCGCCTTGTCTTCTCCATACGTATACCCTGCTGTCAGCAAATGAAACGTTGAATCGGGATTCGTCGGTAAACAAAACATCATTCCATTGTCTATATGCTCAGCGGTGATGAACTCGAGCCCACTGAACCCTTGCCTGACAGTGTCTTGGTGTCAATGGAATACCAACGTATGGTCGGCATGCTTTGAGTCGAGCGGCACACAGCTCATTTCTGACTGTTCTGCCATGAACACTGTTTTCAGTGGCGTTCCTGAGAAGATGAGATAACTTTCTGCTAGACATGAATCTGTTAGGTTATGAAGACGTCGTTATAAAACAGTCTTCTTGTGGCGTAGTTTTACAAGGCCTTCCTGTTCTAGGCCTGTCAGCAACGTTACCTGTTTGCTGTAGTCTGTGCCTAAGCAACTTATTGTCGATTCATGTCGATTAAAATGCCTAGCAACTTCTCTTGCTGTCAAACCAGCCAATAGCATTCGGACTGTTCTCAGACATTCTTCTAACCTCATTCAAGGTCGACGTCCCATGATTGATTTTCAAAACTTTTTAAGGCCTTTGCTTTTCAGTAAAAAAGCAGTACACTAGCGTGTTTTTCAACAAGCTAAATGATACTGAACTAGTTATGCACGCACCGCACATGATTTTTGTTAATTATACGCCATACTCTGCTTCACAAACATGTGTATGTACACAAACACATCGGTTTATGATGACCAGTGTCTAACTCGGTTTAACATTACAAAAATGTGTTTACTACCTTGTTATAAATATTAAATGTGTTATCAACTTGCTAAACTTTTTTCCATCAGAATATAAAGGTCCTGATTGCGGCAAACACTGAAGATGATGATTATGATGAATGTGTGATGTTAATGTGTGATGATGATTCGGGCAATTAGAAATCTTACTTGGGCAAGTAAATTATCTGGTAACAGAATTCATAGCAGGTGAAGCTTGCTCGCCCTATGGTATTGCCTAGACTTCTATTTGGTTCAACATTCCAGAGCACTAAGGATTTTGTTTTTTCCTAACAGCCGTTTATCGTATGGGTAGCGCTATTTTGTTCACAAACTTAAAACTCATTCTTCAAAGTGGGTAAAAAATGTCTAATTGTACTGGACCCAGTCCAATTTTGTTGTCAAGCTTTGCTTTTACATTAGAGCATTACAAATGTGCTTTGTTTTAAGATAAATAATTAACAAAAATAATTCAATTCATTTTCAGCTTGTAAGTTTGATTCCAAAATCCATTAAAAAATCTACCTTATGGGGGATGTCATGACACCAACACTATCATTCGGTTATGATGGCAGCACTCTTTTCCATCGCACATTTTGGACTTCACTGATTTAACACGATTCTGCTTTACAACACAAGGTTAGAATATCACTTAACAAAATGCTTTTGTGCATAAAGTATATCCCATGTGAAAAAAAACATTTTTTTTTTAAATATTTATTTTGATCTTTCCATCAGTTCTGTTTGAAATTAGACGCGAAATTAAGTAATTGAAACATCTGATCTTTTGAATACACTAACACGTGCCTATGTCACTGGTTTGCAATATATGTATTGATATAAATAGATACAAATGAAGGGGTGCAAAAAGAGGGTGTAAACAGGGAACTTGGTAGAAGTACAGTGATGGCACTCTTCTGTTTTTTTTTTTTTTTTTTTAATAAAAGAATAAAACTGAACCAGTTTTGAATTCATCCAAGATTTGATGTAAACAAAATTTCTAACCAAAATACATTAAGGTTAAGCTGAAACTATGGCCTCTATAGTGTTCACAAGGTTTTTCTAAGATTTGACCTGGTGACCTAGTTTTTGACCCCATGGAACCCATTTTCAGATTCATCCAAGATATCAGGTAGACAAACACCCTGACCAAATCTAATGAAGATTGGGCTAAAGATATGGCCTCTAGAGTGTTCATAAGGTTTTTCTAAGATATAACCTGGTGACCTAGTTTTTTACCCCATGTGACCCAATTTCGAACTCATCATGTAGACAAACATCCTGACCAACTTTCATGAAGACTGGGCCAAAACTGTGGCCTCTAGAGTGTTCACAAGCAATTGTTGACGACGCACGACGGACAATGGACAAAAAGCGGTCACAAAAGTTCACCATGAGTACAAGGTGAGCTAAAAATAGGAAAATTCACACAACAACAACAACATCGGATGGTATCATAACATGAGTACCGTTGATCTACAAAGGAATGAAAGAAACAAGAGGGCCAAGATGGCCCTAGATCGCTCACCTGAGAATAGTATCATTCATTGCCTATACAAAACAGATTGCTTTAGAATTAAGATGATGAGGTGAAACAATGTTCAGGAATTTTCTGACCCCATCCACAAAAGATATCATCATGACAAACATTCTGCCAAAGTTTGAGGATATTGGATCAAAACTGTGGCCTTTAGTGTGTAAACAAGATTTTTCTAAGATTTGACCTATTGACCTACTTTTCGGTCCGGCCCTGCCCATTTTCGAAACGGTTCAAGATATCATCAAGACAAACATTCTGACCAAGTTTGAGGAAGATTGATAAATGTGCCTTAGTGTGTAAACAAGATTTTTCTAAGATTTGACCTACTGACCTACTTTTTGATCCAACCTGACCCATTTTCGAAAGGGTTCAAGATATCATCAAGACAAACATTCTGACCAAGTTTGAGGAAGATTGGATCAAAATTGTGGCCTCTAGTGTGTAAACAAGATTTTTCTAAGATTTGACCTACTGACCTACTTTTTGATCCAACCTGACCCATTTTCGAAAGGGTTCAAGATATCATCAAGACAAACATTCTGACCAAGTTTGAGGAAGATTGGATCAAAATTGTGGCCTCTAGTGTGTAAACATCAAATTGTTGACGGACGACGGACGACGGCCGACGGACAATCAAGTATCCCAAAAGCTCACCCTGAGCTATGCTCAGGTGAGCTAAAAAGAAACAACCTTGACTAGATCTCCTCAACAAAAGTTTTTTTCCCTTTTTCTCAATATGTTTTTGTCAGTTTTGCATTAATAGCCAGCTAATCACTCCCAGATTGGTGAACTTCAGGTATATGAAATAACTGATTTTAATTTTGGAAAAAAGTAAAAGGTAATACTTTTAATTTAGGCTAAAATCTAAGAGAACATATATTTAGTATTCTGCAGACTAGATACACACAAATCTTTAGCTTTAAAACATAAAATATAATCAGAAATAAAAACTGACATTACTGTTAACACAAAGGAATTAGAAAAAGAGTACATAATAATTCTTTTAGGTTTTTTTTTTATCAAACACTTCTCTAAATATGTTCTGCAGAAAGGAATTTTCTTTTGAAAAGAAATTTACAAATCGTAGGTCTATAGATCTACTATATTTTTTTTTCTTAAATACATCTAAGTGTACTCTTTGTATAAGAAATGAAAAATAACTTGAAAATTTTAAAGTTTGCCTTATTTCAGAAAAAATGTGTGTGTACAGTAGATTATGATTTTATTTTTTCTATCTGGCTATAATAAAAAAAAAAGAAAAGAAAAAAAAAGGGTTTTAGGGCAAAATTATATTAAATAAAAGGATTTACTTTGAAATAATATTTATTATTACTGAATATTGTTTTTTTTATATATAACTTAATGGTCCTCAAAATGTGTCGAAGTTTAAAATTAATGTACGAAAAAATCGACATGTGCAATTTTTGGGTCTTATTGAAACCCGTTTAATGTATGTTTATTATAACAAAAACTGCAAGAGCTGTCAGAGGACAGCATGCTTGACTACTCAAAATCAAATGAAATCTATTTCAATTCTTGCCCTTCACATACCCTGTATATAATAATAGTCAAAAATGACCTATGCGAACAGCATAAAACCAGATCAGCCTGCAAGTAACTCACAGGCTGATCAGGTTTTATGCTGTTCCCTGCTCCTCAGTGGTTTGGAAATGAGGATTTTATAATTAAATTTGGTAAGGTTTGAGTTTGGCTTTCTGCAGATCAGGCTTTATGTGGTACCTATTGAGTGCGTCAAAATGAGGCTATTTCGGAAAAGGGTTAATATTTTAAATTTTTTTCCTTTTTTTTTTTTTTACCACTTTATTTTCCTCGTCATAGAAGCAAAAGGGTCGAGGCCATCCCCGTTGCTCCGTACAATATAACTGCATATAACTATGTTCATATAAACATACATGTAAATTACATCATACCTAATGCAATATTTATTTTTTAACTTTGAGTCAATTATTAACAAAGTGGTAGTTTAAATTATATAATAGAAATATTACAAACATAAGATAAAGAAGAAGAAGAAAAAACAACAAGTTGCCTTTCCTACATAGAACTATAAAGCAATAAAAATATATATTGGTATACTTATTTAAGTCCATACAACATTTAAGTAAAGTAAAGCATCCGTACCTTATTATGTACGTGTTGAAAATACTGTTTAAGATTTAAACATTATCTAAGGTGTTGCTTAGAAGTTGTTTCCATTGGGAATTAAAGTGGTTCCTATCCTCTAATTTTAATCTGTTGGCGTATATTGTGTATTGTTGCGTAATATAAGCTACAGCTAAATCATATGTTGGTTTAAGTTTTATAGCCCTACTGTGATATAAGAATTTTTTAGTAAATAATATTAAAAGATTTTCACCATACATGTGTCGTTTAATACACCAAATAAGAAATCTACTTTCCCTATATTTGCTATTTTTGGATTTACTTGTTTTACTGTGATCTTTTTTATAATACTCTGGCTAACGTGACACTCCCATAGTAGGTGAACAATAGTTTCTTTATCAGTTCTACAAAAAGAACATCTATTACTATCTAATATTTTCATTTTGTTAAGAAGGTCGTTTGTTCCAAGGATTCTGTGATTAATCCTATACTGAAACCATTGTAAGTTTGAAGAAATCGCATTCACAAAAGGATGTAAATAGATCTTTTCCCAATCATTTTTTGCTAGCTTTATTTTTAATTCATTTTCCCATTTTATTTGACTTGTTGGAACATCTGAATTGATATTAAGACTGTTATATATTGTTTTAGCACCAGATGCGCATGTAATAATTACTTTCATTAAGGTGGTAATATTGGTTTATTTTTTAAATTTTCTTGTGAAATATTACTTCTTTTAAGAAAAAGTTTTGTTGCTCTTACCAATCCCTGGTAATGTAGGAAGTTAATTTTAATTTTATAAGTAGCAGAAAGTGATTCCATAGATAAGAAATCACCATTACTATCCACTATATCACCTATATTCAAAATTCAAATAATATTAATATTTTTATGAAGTCTAAAATCAATCCCATATCTAGTTACCAAGACTTAAGCAAAATAACACTGTGCATGGAAAACTTTAACCAAAAATCCATTTTGCATAAAATTCAGTCCAAAAGTTATCCTCCTTGGTTTTCAGATGCCCCTGAATACACTCCTTAACTTTCTAGTCAATTCCATAAACAATTTCTGAGATATAAGCTGGATTGTAGCTTGAATGCAAAAATTTAACCAAATGTTGTTATTGCATATTAAATACCTTTTTTCTGTTGTGTGTTCTTCAACACCTTATCTACTTAGATTTTACAGCATCTGTGTGTCCAACATGTTGTCACACCTACAGGTGTAACGATACACTCATGTATTCTGTGCACTGAATATTGCCAGTATTAAAATATGTATTTCTTATTCGCGAGGCAAATAACCGAATATTTACAAAGCTTATAACCGAATATTTACAACAAGCTTATTAACAACTGATAAACCAATGATGCAAATAACAACCTTTAATCAGTGTCCGAGAACTGCTTGTTAGTTTCTTTTAGCCAGGTGTTATAAATGTATCAGCTTCAGTGTACTCTTAGACATGTTTTGTACAGTACAGTACAGTTTCTTATCGCTAGGCAATCAGCACAGGACTTTTGATTCTTTCATTAAGGTACATTTGAATATATTCGTAGAGCTTACCTTTAACCAGTAATCTAACAAAGCAATGACATTGCGTAATGGCAAAACTTAACTGTGTTTTAATGAACCTTTTACAAGAAAGTTACAAGAAACTGATTTAGATCATAAAGGAAACAGCACAGAATGTATTTTCAAAATAAGTATGTTATCTGTTTGGTAGATTAAGATTGTTTAAGTGAGAGTAAACATCAGGAACCAGTTAGAAAACATATTATCCATTTGATATTTGAATATCAAGTATGGTAGTCTAATAACAAGTCCACTGTTGATAAGTTTGATTTGTCAGTTTAAATTGTCATTAGTTATTATTTCTTATATGTTCCCGATATGATAATAAATACTGAATTTGAAACATGGAAGACCAGTCAATGCAAACGTCCATCGGTCAGTTGGACATGTCTGGTGTATTTCCATTTTGACTGACAAAAGTGTCTGTTATTGTCGGACACAATGTACGATGAAAAAATCCATACAGCACCGCTTCATTTTTGGAAAATTACTTTCACTTTCTTAGAAAAACAGTTTTCTTTGCTATTTTTAGTGATTACATAATAATTATCGGCTGTCTGAGACAGCCAAGCAGTAACGTTTTCGAATTGGTTCCCCGAAATTTATATACTAATATCTTTTGTAATGGAAACCATACGGAAAACTCTGTCATTATCGGTCAACAATCAACAACATGGCAGACGATGCATTCACCGACACGAAAGATTATATTTTTCTTTTTATTTGCTTTCCATTATCAATTAACAAGGTCATACTTGTTTTAACTGATTATCAGTTTCAATTTTTATCATTTCAATATTCATTATTGTAAATGATTAACCCTTTCCCTCATATAGACTCATTTTGACGCACTCAATAGGTACCACATAAAGCCTGATCTGCAGAAAACCACAGTTAAACCTTACCAAATTTAATTATAAAGTCCTCATTTCCAGACCACTGAGGAGCAGGGAACAGCATAAAACCTGATCAGCATGCGAGTTACTTGCAGGCTGATCTGGTTTTATGCTGTTCACATAGGTCTTTTCATGGTTTCCTCTATGAGGGAAAGGGTTAAATCTAGATTCTGTTGTCAATGAAGTTAGATATTCTGATGGTGCTATGCCGGGTCAAAAATTGCCTGCTAGTTCTAGCAACGAGCCAAAGAAGAGAGCTCCTGACATTAACTGACGCTTTCAGGGATAGTTTTTCGGCTGATTTCCTCATTATGGTGACACAACTTACAGAATTTTAGTTTTTGCATAGCATCTTTTGATCTTATCTGTGCAAAAATAATTTCTTCTTGTAATGGGGTAGGGTTTATTCCTCTGTATGTACTTATTTTGCAGGTCTTACATTTTTACATGTTTGTGAGTTTTGAACAGCTGATTAGGACAGCGTATATGTAAAACAGAGAAAACCTAAAAATAGCCAAGAATGTTTGAATATTCATTATATTAAGAGTGAATTAATGTAAAATACTTGTAATAAAGAGACAGAAATCAAGATATCAAAAAGTTCTTACTAAATACTGTAAAAACATTTCAACAGGTAAAAATATGTTGCAATAAGTAAAATTGCTGCGACATGTAAACATTTGTTGTGACAGGTAAAAATTTTGTGTTTACCTGTTGCAATGTCCTGTGAAGAAGGATTTTTTTTTCGCATAGTCTGGAAGTCGATTAAAAAATACAAAAAAAAATGATAAAATATAAGCAATAAAAAATACCAGTACATAATGTATGGACCGTCTGGTTTATTAACATTTTTTTTTGAAATTATATTTTGCAATAAAACTTTGATCATATGCAATGTCATTTGCAATAGCGTTTACTTATTCCAAGTACAAGTTTAATTCTTATTTTCTGCAAAGTAAAATTTCGTCATTTTTCAAACAATTTATTGCAGCTGAGGCTCCTTTCTTGGCATCTTTCAAGAAGGAGCTCTCTATCCTTTCCTTCTAAAGCCTCAAGCCAACCACAAGTAGACTCATATAATGGGTAGGAGCTGTGTCAGCGGGG